>CAUYUJ010013447.1:801107-941107 GCA_963575745.1 Prorocentrum cordatum
CGCTGCCCCACCAGGGTGACCTTCATGTCCTCGGAGGACGCCACGGTGGACTTCGGCGTTCCGAAGGAGAGCTCCCGCTGGCCTTCATTCGCCGCGAGCGCCTTCCGCTCGGCCTCGGAGAGCTTGACCGGCTCCCGTCAGGTCCTCGGCGGTCACGAAGTCCCCGTTCTTCCTGGACCTCGGCCAGACTCCCGCGTGGACCTCTGTGAAGCCTGGCTTCTGCGCCGTGATCTCGAAAGGGACGTCCGCGTTATCGCGGTTGATGTAGTTGTTGACCCGGAAGACGAACGCCCCGGCTTGGTTGAGGGATATGTTTTCGGCCGGGTTGCGCTCGACGGCGCTGGCGTTCGCTTCGAAATTGAGCTGGCAGTCACCGACGCGCTTGCTGCCGTAGTAGAGTTCCTTGCCGCCGACCTTGGTTTGCAGGTCGAGGTCGGACTGGTGCGACTGCCCGTCGGCGCCCCGCATTAGGGTCACGGTACACAGCGACGTTGCGTACTTGACCCTTAAGAGTGCAGCGACGCGGCTGACCTGGCACGTCTCGGGGTTGCTCCTGTCGTCCATCATCGCGCGCCGGGCCGACGCGGTGCGCGCCCCATCCATGGAGTCGACGAAGTTGCCCGCCTGCTGCGCGTCGACGTGGACGGAGCCTTGGGCGCGACCGGTCAGCATGGCGAAGGCCATGACCTCGCACTTCTCGTGGGCAGCCACCTCGCCCCAGCGTCTTCCCCCAGCCTTGGCCACGAAATTGACCGCCCAATCCGCGACCGACCTCCATTGGTCCGGACGGACCAGATGCGGGATCTCCCTCTGGATCACCTGGAGAGATCTCGGGTCGTCCACCAGCCTTCGAAACCGATTGTCGAAGGAGCCGTTGAGGTACACCAACAGGCTCTGCAGCCTGGACGCGACATCGGCGGGAGTCTGCTCCTCGCACGTGAAGTGCAGATGGCTGAAGGGGCCCACTGCGATTGGGCACATGTCCATGAACTCGGCGTCGACCGCGACCATGTTGTAGTCGGACACGCTCTGGCTCAGGGCCATGCGGCTCCACGCGCGGCGGACGTCGTCCAACGCTGGATCGCTGACGTCCTGTCAGAAGGCCGCGTGCTTCCATCCGGAGCCAACGGGCCTGGCAAACTTATCGAAGCGGTGGACGCACGTCCAGCAGTTGCCCGTCATGATGGCCGCGCACTCGGAGGCCACCTTTCCGAAGACAGCCTTCGGCTCCAGGCAGAACAACAACCGCCAGCCGCCGACGTCGACCGCGCACGGCCGCAGCACGTTGGCCTCGACGTGGTCGTAGACGTCGGAAGTGGGGGCCTTCAGAGGCCCTGCGATCTCCCAGTCCTGGACGCAAAAACGTCTGGTGGCGAACGCCTGCCCTGCGAGGGGACAGCAGCGCGGATATGATAGCTTCGGCGACGCTCTCGGGTGCGCTTGAACCAAACTGGTGGCGGATACGTGGTGCAATCTATGTGAAGCAGTCGATGTGGACAACCTACGCGATGCAATTTAAGTGGAAACTGAAACTGAAACTGGGCGTCAAGCTGCCTGAATACTGAAATGCTACACAACGCGCTGCTAGCTCACAAATGACTGACAAGCAAAGGCTGGAACGCCTCGTTCGCGTTCGTCACCTCGAAACGAACACCATGGGTGGCAAAATGTCTCGGCGTGCGAGCTCTGTACCGTCGGGGCCACCTCGTCTGCACCATCCCACGGCAAGCGCGGGCGTCCGTCTGGCCGGCAAAACGCGATGCCCCTGCGGGCCGGCTGGTGCCTGACGGGAGCAGAGACACCCGGCGTTGCATGAACCACTGCCTGTACCAGTGCCTGCGCAACTTGGCCGCCCAGCTCAGGCCATTCCCTGGCCGGTCTAGATGCCTTTGCCAATCAAGCACCCTTCGGAACCATTTGCCAATGAAGCCAGACCCCTTGCTTGTTGCACTCGGCGGCGGCGGCGGCGCAATTTGCAAGGTGCAAAATGCGCTGTGCAATCTAAGGTGTGCAATATTGGTTGTTACAAACGAGTTGACACATTCCATGGTCTTACAAACATCTCACCCACCCACCCGCAACGTGGTTTGCAAAACCCATGCGGCGGCGATTGCGATGAGTGCGCGGCGTTGGCCGGTGCATCTCTGCGGCCGCGCCGACCCAGCCACGCGCGCGCAGCGGCCATTTGTTCGGCGCGACCGACGCGGCCGCGGCGGCGCTGACCGCTGGGCACATCCCAGCGGGCACATCCCAGCGGGCACTTCAGTACGATTCGGCGACTTGGGCGGGCGCGGTATCATGGCAATGTCGACAACGGTAGACGCGATGATGATGGTAGCGATGCTGGTGACGACGTTGGCAATGACGACGGCGCGGCCAGCGACGGCGCAGATGCTGATCCCGCCGACGACGATGACAGCGCCCTCGCGTCGGTGAACAGGGTTTTGGAAAGAGTTCGACACGCGCGCGCGGCCGACGCGCAAGAGTGGCCCGCATAATAGCATTTGGCACGGATCGCGCCCCCCAGCACGCGCGCCAGGGCGCGCGAATGATTTCGGTATGCGGCGCCAGAAGCCCGCGTGGCAGTTGTCCGTGACAGTGCTGAAAACCCGATGGTTTTCTTAAGAATTGGCAAGAGCGCGAGCGCACGATTCTTTGAGAACTGATGTTGCGAAACCATATGTGTTTATACATTTGGGACGCTCGATTTTGACATCCTCGCGAACCCGAAGGTCTTCTAACGGATTTCGGCACGCGCGCGACGGCGCGCACGCGAGCACTTCATTCTTTTCAGCAAAAGAATCGCGATAACATAGGCGCAAGGGCGCTCGAGAGATTTCGGAAAACGCGTTTCACGGGCGCTTGCCTTGGGCACATTCGGCGGCGCGTTTCGAAACGGGGGGGAGGGGGCCAATCTTTTCTCCTTCGACTTGCAGGAGGGGGGGGTCGAACCCCGCCACGCCCTCGTCCCGGCGCTGGCGCCTGCGCTGGCGGCGGCCGGCAGCGCCGACGACAAAACGCAGCGACGATGACCAAAGAGAGCCCAGAGACCGTAGCAGGAAAATACACATCACCACATCGAGCCCCCACCGGGGGCCATTGGGAAGTTCCTGGGGGCGCCCAAGAGGCGACGAGGAACCGTCGCGCGTGCTCCTCAGACGCCCCCGAAGGCCACGCCACCACCACCAACCCCACCACCATCACAAACCACCGCACTACCACCACCACCGCCACCACCACCACCAGCACAACCACAACCACCACCACAAACCACTACACCACCACTGCCACAACCACCACCACAACCGCCACCACCACCACAACAACCCCACCACCACCCAGACCACCACACCACCACAACCACCACCTCCACCACCACCACAACCTGCCACCACCACCACCACCAACCGCCACCACGACCACCACCACAACAAACCACCACACAAGCACCACCACCACCGCCACCACCTCCACCACCGCAAACCACCACCACCACCACCACGAACCACCAGACCACCGCCACCACCACCACCATCACCACCACGACCACCACCACCTTCACCACCACCAACCACCACGACCGCCACCGTCGCCAAAACCACCACCACCACCACCACCACCAACTACCAGACCACCACCACCACCACCACAACAGCCCACCTCGCGCCACAACCACTACCACCACCACAACCACAACGATAAACCACCACACCACCACCGCCACCAACCCCCACCAGCACAACCCACCACCACGACTACCACCACCCCAACCAAAACACCACACCACCGCCGCCACCACCACCACCGCCACCACAACCACCACAGCAACCACCACCACCACGTCCACCACCACCGCCACCACCACCACCACCACAACCCACCACCACCACCTCAGAAGGGGCCCCAAGAGACGCTGGCGCCGCCGCCGCCAGCCGCCGCCGATGCCAGCGCCAGCCTGAGAGAGGGAGAGCAGGAGAGGGAGGGGGTTCGAACCCCCCCTCCCCCTTCAATCCACGAGGGGATCCGATTCCAATATCCCCCACACTCTCCAAGCGCCCGCAAAACGCGCTCTTTAGACGATTTTGGCATGCGCGCGCGATGCCCCTTTGGTAGCATGTTCTGAACATGTTGAAAGCCCCTGGTTTTCTTGCGGCTTCGCGAGAACGCGAACGCAAGTTTTGCTTGAAACTCTGCGTTGCGAAACCGTGGGCATGTTATATGTTTTGTGGATGCTCGTTTTTGAAATACCCTCACGAAACCAATGGCTTTTGAAGGATTTCGGCATGCACGCGCAACGCGCGCGCGCGCACTTCGCCAAATTGTTGGAAAGGATTCTTGGAAACTGCTGATTGTTGATAAACGAGCGCGCGCGCATGGTATTTTGGCATTTGTTGCAGAAAATGGCGGGGGGGGGCGGATACGGACTCGGACTCGGCTGGGATGGTACGAATTCAAATTTAGGATGGACGATGGGGCAGAATCGCATGTACCCTGCACATCCCCATGGGGGTCGATTAGTCCGACCTCGGACGGTGGTGAAACCGATTCTCTTTCAGAAAGGAGAAGCTAGGATACCCCATGCTCATGCTCCCGTCAACATCATCATGCCACCCACCCACAACTTGGTTTGCAAAACCTATGCGGCGGCGATTGCGATGAGAGCTTGGGGTTGGCTGGTGCATCTCTGCGGCCGCGCCGACCCAAGCAGGCGCGCGGAGCGGCCATCTAGTTTGGCGCGAACGACGCGGCCGCGGCGGCACTGACCGCTGGGCACATCCCAGCGGGCAACCCAGTGCGATTCAGCGACTTGGGCGGGCGCGATATCATGGCAACGTCGACAACGGTAGACAAGATGATGGCAGTAGCGATGCTAGTGGCGATGTTGACAACGATGGCGGCGCGGCCAATGCGGGCGCCGATGCAGGTCGCGCCGGCGACGATGACGGCGCCCTCGCGTCGGCGATGAAGGTTTTGGAAAGAGTTCGACATGCGAGCGCGGCCGACGCGCGAGAGCGGCCCGCGCGATATTATCCGACGCGGATCGCGCCCCCCCCCCCCCCCCAGCACGCGCGCAAGGGTGCGCGAATGATTCGGCATGCGGCGCCAGAGGCACGTTTGGCAGCTGCCCATGACAATGTTGAGACACATATGGCTTTCTTAAGAATTCGCAAGAGGGCGAGCGCACCCTTTCTAAACAACTGACGTTGCGAAGCCATACGCTGTTGGACACTCTTTTTTGAAATCCTTACGCAGCCGTTGGTTGTTGACGGATTTCGGCAGGCGTGCGCGACGGCGCGCGCGCGTGCACTTCGCCCCAGCTGCTTGCAGGGGGTGCTCGCGACGGCGCGCGCGAAAAGGCGCTCGAACGATTTCGACATGCACGCGCGCGAAGCCCGTTTGGTAGCATTTCGGAGAAAAAGACTATGATTGTGCAAAATTTCACGAGATGCGAGCCAATACTACGTGGACTGATACTGTTTGGCTCCAGGAAAAGAATCCAAGGGGGCTTCGCCATTCCACATGGTAGCAGGGCCTGGTTGTGCCCGCTGCCATGCTCCACATTTTGTGATCAGAGATGGCTTCCGCGGAGGGGGTTTTGAATCGCGCTTTGGCCATGGGGGGCGCTGTGGTCCAGCAGCGCGATCGGGTTGCACGATTGGAGCAACAAGTACGCGAGACCAATGCCCGAGCAGCAGCTGCAGAGACAGGGGCGGCGACACTTGGAGGTCAAAACGACAGGGCCCACCATCGACCTGAGTCCCTGGTCGACAAGAAGCTGCTCGGGAAACCTAACAAGTTCTCAGTTGAGCTTGACGAGAACGCGAAGTACTAGGATGAGGCCACCTGGGAGAACTGGAGTTTTGTCGTGGCGGCTTACTGCATGGCGGTGGACCCGCATGCGGAAGAGCTGATGAGGGACGCAGCGAAGGTGGACGCTGAGGCCTACGCACACGGAGATCTTGACGAAAAGGCCCAGCGCGTGAACACCAACCTCCATCACATCCTGGTGCTGACATGCAAGGGGAAGGCCCAAGGCATCATGAAGAGCGTTCCTTCGGGAGAAGGTCTGGAAGCGTGGCGACTGCTCTGCGTGGGGGTTCGAGCCGAAGGTGCCGTCGCGAGTATCGGGAATGCTGGGCTCTTGATTGCATCCACATGTGCAAGAGAACGACACGATGGAATCGCGTCCTGGGAGACGCTGGCGCAGCGGTGCGAGGGGCGGACGGGCGAGAAAGTCACGGAGTCAATCAAGAAATCCGCTCCGAGCACGAGACTGGCACCCAACAAGCTCAGGGGGTACCTGATGCTGAACGCGACGAGGCTCACGACGTATGCACTGGTCAGGGCAGAGGTGCTAAGTACTTGAAGTCAAAGCAGGCGGCGACGGCACTGCGCGGCCCTGCACCGGTGGATTTGGACGCGCTTGCGCTTGGCAGACGCGGGAAGGACGACGAAGGCAAGCGCGACGGCGGGGGTGCGAGAACACGAATACAAGCCAGCCGCGCAAGTACTGCGGCAAGAAGGGGCGCAAGCTGATGGAGTGTAGGAAGGCCACGCAGGACATGACTGACTGAAAAGTTACGCAGGACGAGCTGCGCAAGATCAGCAAAGGCGAAGGCAAAGGCAAAGGCACTGGCAAAGGCAAAAGCGGAAAAGGACCCGAATGGCAAGCCGAAGGCACCGTCAGCCCCAGACAAACCCAAGGACCAGGACATGAAGCATTTCGGGTGCGACTACGACGCCGAGGAGGGCTACCTATTCTGCACAACGTATTTTGTGAGGATGACAAGCTGACAGATCAGCATACCACAGATTGTGAGGATGACAAGCTGAAGGTGTCAGCATCTCACATATTGCTAGGGTGGTGAGCCCAATGACGTTAAGATGGAGAGTGGCGAAAGCTGCCTGATTCCGATTGGAGGCCTCAAGAGGGATAACGGCGGGGAGATCGAGGTCATGGTCGATTCGCGCGCTGCCAGAAGCGTCTGCCCGCCAAGTTTCGCACCGCGAATGCCACGAGAAGAAGCCGATGCACCACCGCTACGACAAGCAGGCGATTCCAATATATACGCGGACGGACGCAAGACGGTGCGCATGGAGATTTCTGGTTTCTGGGGCCAGGCAACCGATGCGAAGACAGCTTGATGCGCGCGGCGTTCGCAAGGCGATCATTGCGGTCTGCGATTTGACGCACGGACCTCAAGGCGCGTGGTTCAATGAATATAGTGGAGCAGTGGCCAGCCCGTCAGTTAGCCATAAGTTCAAGAAGATGATCGAGATGGAGGCGACCAACAATGCGAATAAGCCACTCAATATAGCCAAGAGACGCGGGATCTACAGTTTCGACGTGGACGCCGGCACGCCATGCCCGCTGGAAGGAGTTGAACCAGAAGACGCATTACCTCAAGCGGTCGAGAGTGAAGAGGCCAGACTACCGAAGATCAACAAGGATAGGTACAGGCCGACAGCGGAGGAGATTGCCACGCACGAAAGGACCCACATTCCGTTCAGACTGGCGCAACTGGTGTCTGCGGGGACGCGGCAAGGAGGGCGCTCGCAAAAAGAAAAACCCTGAGGAGGCGCCGACTGCGCCAGTCATCAGCATGGACTATTGCTACGTGAACACCGAGCTGGAGACGGAGATGGCAAGCGTCCTGGCGATGGTTCAGAAGCCTGGGGACGCCGTGGAATCGATCATGGCTATGCACAAGGGGCCCAGCGAAAACGTGAATTCGGCGGTGGAGTTCTACATCGACGCGTGGGGGGCAGCGGACATTATCCTGAAGGGCGACCAGGAGCTATCGCTACAGACCGTCATCACAGCGGCGAAGAACAGGAGGAAGCACAGCACGCAGGTTGAGAAGGCACCGAAAGGATCTCATCAGAGCAACGGGGCGATCAAGAATGCGGCGGAGCGAGTGGAGTCTCCACTGCGTACGTTGCACAGCGAGCTGGAATTCAACCTTAAGGTGAAGATCGGTCCCAAAAACCTGATCATGCCGTGGTTGGTCAGGCGCGTGGGGCATCTGCTCACCAGGTCTGCGCTCGAGACGGATGGCAAGACAGCTTGGGGGCGGTTGGGACGAGCAAAAGCACAAGTCACAAGTCGGAGCTGGGTGAGATCGGGAAATCGACCGACTACAAGATCCGGGCGAAGGATTATTCCAAGCTGGAGCCGAGGTGGAGCGAAGTCATTTTCACGGGCAAGCGGGGCGAGAGTGGCGACATTATCGTGGGGGCCGCGCGCGGGATCGAGCATGCCAAGGCGACGAAGCTGAGGAGCGCCGAGAACAAGTACGACGAGGAGGTCTACAACACATTCAGAGGGCGCGCCGCCCCTTTCCTAAATCCGTCATCGGGGGACCCCCCCCCTTCCCCTCCTTCCCCGATCCGTTGTCGGGGAAAGCCCCCCCACCCCCCTTTCCTCGATCCGTCGACGCCCCCCCCCTCCTCCCCCCTTTCAAAAAAAGGGAGAGGGGGGGGGTCCGACCCCCCCCCCTCCCCCCCCCCTCACCCCCTTTGGCCGCCCCCCCCTTCCCCCCCCCCCCCCCCCCCCCTCCCCCCGTTTCGCAACGCCGCCCCCTGGCTCCAGAATTCGACCCCGCCACCCCAACCCCTAGTCCTCACCCCAACCCAAATCCCTGATCCTAACCCCAACCACTAACCTCAGCCCCAAAGAGTAGAGTATTCACTACTCATTACTCATTACCCACTACCGACTACTCGCTATTCGCTACTCACGTCCCACTACCCCTAACTCACTACTCACGACTCACTACTCACTATCCACTACTCACTACCCACCACCCACTACTCACTACTCACTACTCACTGCTCACTACACCCTACTCCCTACTCCCTACTCACTACTTACTCCTCACTATCCACTATTCAATACTCACTACTCACTAAGTACTACTCACTACTCCCTACTCACAACTCACTACTCGCTAATCACTACTCATTACCCACTACCCGCTACCCACTATCCAGTACTCACTATTCACTACTCATTGCCCACAAATCACTACTCACTACTCACTACTCGCTACTCGCTACTCCCTACTCCCTACACAATACTGACTCAGTACTCACTACTCGCTACTCCCATACTCGCTACTCAATACTCACTACCCACTCCCCGCTACTCACTACTCACTATTCACTACTCACTACTCCCTACTCACTAGTCGCTACATAGTCTCTAGGCACTGGTCACAGCTCACTAGTCACTAGTCACTAGTCACTCCCCACTACTCACTAAACGCTACTCACTACCCACTATTCGCTACCGACTTCTTACTACTCACTGCTCACTACTCCCGACTCCCCACTCCCTACTCCCTACTCACTACTCGCTACTGCCTACTCGTTACTCACTAATCACTACCCACTACTCACTACTGACTACTCTCTACTCACTACTCACTACGCCCTACTCGCTCCTCACTACTCACTACTCGCTACTCCCTACTCGCTACTCACTACTCACTACTCACTACCCACTGCCACTACCCACTACTCTCTATTCATCACTACTCACTACTCACTACGCACTACTCGCTACGCACTACGTACTACTCAGTACTCACTACTCACTACTCACTATTCACTACTCACTAGTCGCTACTCACTACTCACTACTCACTACTCACTACTCACTACTCACTACGCACTACGCACTACGCACTACTCACTACTCACTAATCACGACTCGCCACCCACTACTCACTACCCACTACTCACTACCCACTACTCATTACTCCCTACTCCCTACTCAGTACTCACTACTCGCTACTCGATACTCACTACTCACTACTCACTACTCGCCACTCACTACTCACTTACTGTATCAGTACACACTACTTATTATTCACTACTCACTACGCTCCACTCCCTACTCCCTACTCCCTACTCGCCACTCACCACCCACTACTCACTACCCAATACTCACTACTCACTACGCACTAACTCACCATTCACTACTCACCACTCCCTACTCCCAGCTCCGCACTCCCTACACACCTTCTCCGGCGCGGAAAGGAGAAGCGAGAGAGGCCCCCCCTCCCCGGCTCCCTTTCCGGCACAAAGGGGGGGGGGAGGGAGGGTTCGGACCCCCCCCCGCCCTCAAGGGGGGAAGGGGGGGGGGGTTCTGGAACCCCCCCCCCACCTTGAAGGGGGGGAGGGGGGGGAGGGGGGTTCTGCCCCCCCCCCCCCCCCCCGTTTAGTGTATTCAGGGAGATCCACTGGCGCACTTTCACACATTCATTGGCGCGCCGTGGAATCCCAGAAGACTGGAGGTGAAGGGCCACCATGAAGTTGCACGAAGGTTTTGATCGAGGTGCATGGGCCGACAGATGGGTGTGCGGCTCGAAGGGAACTTGGCAATAACGTGAGGCGCAGGACGAGGTTTGGGCGCAGCACGATCAGAAGGACACGCAGCAGCACCACCAGCAGCAGGTCGAGTCCAAGAACCACGACTGGCGGAAGCAGGACAGCGAGCACCAGGCACACCGGTGGGACATCACTTTGGACCAGGAGAATCCATTGATCATGATGTGGAGATGACAGGCAACGCGATAGTAGCAGGCGGAGACGTGGCCCCATTGACACCCAGATGGGACGAGGTGATGGAGGTCGGTATCCTTATGACGACCACCAAGGAAGAGGACCGACATGTGTGCGAAGAGGTCGAGCCGAGGGTGAGTTACGACAAGCTGGTAGGAGACGGAGTCTACAGGGCCGCGTGCACAGGAGAAGAAATGCCAAGGGACCTGGTGAGCAACGGCAGGACCATGGAGATGCAGAGTATGGAAGAGTTTGAGGTCTTCGAAAGGTTACCGCCTGAGGACTGGATGAAGCCGTTCGACACCAAGTGGATCGATAGCAAGAAGTACGATCTGCAGAACACCGAGTGGATCGTGAGGAGCCGTTGTGTTCAGAGGTATAGCGATGGAACAAACCCCTCGAACTTCGCAAGGACACCCGCACTGTGGACAGTTAAGTTGGTGGTTTCACGGGTAGCTTCGACAAGGCCCAAGGAAAAGAGGAGGAAGAAGCTTGGGCTATACGACGTCTCAATGGCGTTCTGTCATGCGTCGCTGAAGGAGCCCCGGTACTGTTGGCCACCACCAGCACAAAGACGACCAAGAAAGCTCTGCAAGCTGCAGACGGCGATGTACGGCACACCAGAGGCATCAATACTAGTTCAAGGAGAAGCTCGAGACAATTCCAGCCAGCATGGGTATCAGGAGTTGAAGACGGTGTGCTGCCTGTACTACTGTCCAGGTATTGACTCGCTCCGTGTAGGACATGGGGATGATTTCGCTGTGGAGGTATGCGATGATGAAATGGACGCTTTTGACGATATCATGGCGAGTCGTTTCAAGGTCAAACCTCAGCCTCGAGTGGGACGGAGGAGCACCTGAGGAAACCTTTTTCAACAGGACGGTTCTTTGGGGCGAGGAGGGCTTCGGCATTCTACCAGACCTAACGCTGAAATTGAATATGGTGGAATTTTATGATCTGAGGCAGGCAAAGCCGGCCGAGACGCCGAGCTCGAAGCACACAGCAAAGGGAGTTCGAGAAGCAGAGGATCCAGTGACGCGGCAGAGTTCGATGGTCTACTGCAGTTGCGGTGGTATTGCTCAGTACCGAGCTGGAGATCGATGGGATATTCAGGAAGCAATTCGAAAGCAAAGCTGCTCGTATAACGACCCACGGGTGAAGCACATCCTGAAGCAGAAGCGCCTGGTCTGATTCTTGAAGGGGACGGCGGACATCGTGATCTACTTCCCATACCAGGACGAGACATTCAAGGTGAAGGTGTCGGTCGATGCAGACTGGGCAGGACAGGAGGCGACGTGTACGAGCATTTCATCAGGAGGCATTCGCTTGGGATCTCATTTACTGGAGAAGTCGGTTCTATCGCAAGCGACGGTGGCGTTATCGAGTGGAGAGTCGGAGTTCTACGTGATGGGGTCAGGCACCTTCCAGGGGACTCACCATCAAGCACGTGTTGCAGGAGATAGCTGAGATGAGGAGCGAACACATCAAAATCACCCTGGAGGTGGAGACGGACTCAACAACGGCGAAAGGTATGATTCACAGACACGGAGTCGGACGAGTACAACATTTACAGACAAGGTGGATATGATATCAGGACTTAATTTGTGATGGCGACATGGAGGTGGGCAAGGTGAATACGAAGGACCGGGTGGCGAACATAGGTACCAAACCGATGGACAAGGAGACGCTCAAGAGCCATATGAAGACGTTGGGACTGATCACGATGGCGATGACAAGCTTTGAGGAGCCAGAGGTGTTGACAAAAGTGCTGGCGCTCATGTTGGCAATCCCCATGACCGAGGCGACGGAGCATTACTACGAAGACGGCGTTAACATCAAGGTCAGTATGACGAATGACTTCAGTTGGTGGAGTTGCCTGACGCACCTGGTGGTCATGGTAATGGCAGCGGCATTCAGCTACTACATGTTCGTGGTGAAGGACAAAGGAGTTGTAGGCGCGGATATCAGGACAGGGATGCTGGACACACCATTTCGACCAGTGCATGAAGCAGCGGGTTGTGGGCATGGACCTCAGGACCCGAAGTATGGATCTCAGGACCCGAGGTACGATGGCCAGGAGACGAATTCTGGTCCAATTGGGTCGAATGAAGGATCACCGTCGAGAAGGCATCGCGAGGACGGGTCGCCACAGTCGGAGGTGCAGCACGTCAAGAGGAGGAGGTCCGTTGCGGTGCAGGGGCCAGTGACATACAAGAGCAGGAGCAAGCTACATTCTGCAGCCGACGGGCGTTATACGCAGCTAAGTGCTCAGGAGCGGGGAGCTTGGCATTGACCATGTTGCACACACCCTGGACAACCAGTACGAGATACCGTTTGTATTGAGCGATGCTGGCTTGTTCGGAAGTATACGACGGAGTCTGATCAGCTCCCGAGGTCGTTTCGCGAATGAAACATGGTGCTAATGCGAGAGATGGGCCCGACAACGTACGTGAGTGAGAGGTTTCATTTGCCATAGCTGTTTCTGTTTAGTTGACGGAGCCGCGGAGGTTTCGGCGGAGTACTGTGTAACTTGAGCTGGTCGGACTGACGAGTCCGCTAGTATGCACAGCGGTCTCGAGGAGGGCTGCAGGGCTTCACGAGATGCAAGCCGAGATTATGTAGACTGAAACTGTTTGGCTCAAGGAAAGGAATCCAAGGGGCTTCGCCATTCCGCAGATGGTCTTTTTTGGGATCGCAAGAACGCGCACAAGGTTTTTTTCTTTTGAAAATCCGTGTTGCGAGACCAGTTGTTGCTTACGTGTTTTTGTTGACACTCGATCAGCATGCGCGCGACGACGAGCGCGTGCGCACTTCGACCCATTTGTTGCGAGGGATTTTTGGAAACTGATGATTTTTGATAAACCAAAGCGCGCGTAGTATTGTCTTGCAGGGGATGGCGGGGGGGCGGATACCGGCTCGGCTGAGATAGTACGAACTCATACTAAAGATGGACAATGGGGCAGAATCATATGTAAATTGCAATGCGAAGCGGTGAACGTATAATCCGGGGGGGGCAGTCTATTCTGTCTTAAGAAAGGAGAATCAATGTTGTCCAGTCCACATGGTACAATCTATGCCGCCACACCGCCAGCCAGGCCCAGACGACGGGCGGCGACCAGGCGACGACTTTCGGCGACGGCGGCAACATATCCGCCACACTGCCAGCCAAGCCCAGACGACGGGCGGCGACGAAGCGGCGACGGGGCGACGACGGCGGCATCATAGCCGCCAGACCGCCACCCAGGCCAAGACGACGGGCGGCGACGAGGCGGCGACGGCGGCAACATAGCCGCCACACCGCCACCCAAGCCCAAACGACGGGCGGCGACGAAATGGCGACGGGGCGGCGACGGCGTCAACTTGGCCGCTAGGCCGTCGCCCAGTTTCTAAGACCAGACATAAGAACCCCGAAGTGCAAGCACTATTAGGATAATAAGCCAGATGTAACGGAATAACATCGGATACGTGAGGCTTGAGTTCGACCAGGGATGCGCCAGAGCCGATGCTGAATCCAGCCTCCCAGGACGGGGGGGGCGGCGGAGAGCGGGTGGTGTCGTGACGACGCAGGCGTTGGTCTCTGACGCCGCGTGGACCGTTCAACCTTGAACGATCGCGACCTTCCGATAGCGCAAGACCATTCGACATCGGCCGATTCCGGCCCACTGGCGGCGCTCAACCTTGAACGCCCGCGCCGGGGTCGCCGCCACTGCGACACTGCGCGAGCCTGCCGTGCGCGGACCCTCGTTCGGATCGCCCGGCGCCTCCGCGATGTGCACCGACATGATAAAGGCCACGAACTTCTGGATGCCCGAGTAGATGACGCGCCCCTGCGCGCGAGCGCGAGAGAGAGAGGTGCGCCGGGCGAGCGGCAACGGCCGCGGTCGGGGCCCGACGGGTGGGCGGGGCCCCCCCATCCGCGCCTCGGAGCGGTCGGTCCTCCGAGCATGCTTGCAACAGGCTCGCCGACCCCTCCCCCCCCGCCTGCCTGGAGCGAGGCGTGTGGCTGTCCGGCCCCAGAGCGAAGCAGGACGGTTCAGGGGCCCCACAGACGGCCAAAAGAGACCTCACGATCGCCCCAAGAGGGGGAGCTCGCAAGGGCCCTCCCCCGCAAAGTGGCCCCCAAACCCCCAAAGTGCCCCCAAGAGGAGGCCCTCGGGAGTCGTGAAAAAAGCCCCCACGTGGCCGCCCCAGAGGCCTCCAAGAGGCACCCCAAGAAGCCCCGCAACAGACGAGGACGAAGGTGACAGATCAGCAACAAGTGCGCGCAGGCAGCACGATGGGAAGCGGCATACAGCAAATACGAGATCGGAAGCCGCACGCACCCTTTTTTCTGGAGGTCGACGGAATGGCGTGAGCCCTTCGAGTCGATTGCATGCTCGGCCCTTGGGCCCGTTTGGCCCGTCGGGCCCCGCGGCGATACATTGCCGATGTATTGGCGCTAGCTATCCGATAGCGAAAACCGCACGTTCTTGGGCGGGGCGGGCTACCAACTATGTTTATCCAGTTGTTTGTTTTTCGATTCTCGTCTTCCTCCTCCTCCTCCTCCTCCTCCTCCTCCTCCTCCTCCTCCTCCTCTTCCTGCTCTTCCTGCTCTTCCTCCTCCTCCTCCTCCTCCACCTCCTCGGCTCTCCCTTCAACGTGTGTATAGCCATACACACGTTGAAGGGGGATCTCACTAGGAGGCAAACCATAAACGAGTGGAGGGGGGCATATCAGAGCACACAGAGTCTGGAGCACGGGGGAGGGCCCATTTGAAACATGGAGTGCAGCGCCTTGGCTGGAAGGAAGGGCCCCCCCCACTACGCACGAACGAATACATGTGGGGGGGAACCGTGGGCCACGACAACACAACAAGAACAATTAGCGACGGGCAACAAACTGTTATTTGCGCTTGTGCAAAGGCTAGGAAAGCACCTCGCTGCAGGGACGAGCGGATGGATGGAGCATCCACAGCCGGCAGTATGGAGACAGCAAGCGCCCACATCTTTCATGGGGGATCGCTCAGAGCATTGTCTTCCTCCCTCATCTCGTCTACCACGGACTTTGACCAGTGCGTATTTCAGGAACTCCCTGCAGCAGAAGTAGGACGTGCGCCGACACGGATAGTTGCCATACGCATGCCGTCATTACATACACACATTACTGCTCAGGGGAATGGAGGGAGATGTCACCATGGCAGACAAGTACATATGACACGTGTAGTCAAGACTCCCGACTGTCGCTGTATCAAACAAATGCCAAGAAGACGTACCCAACCCGACTGGCCGCCGCTGTAGCTAGATCGATTTCAGACTCATTGCGGAACATTGATGACAGTAGCCTACCAATGATGTGTGATCCAGGGGAAGCTACACGCGGCCTCAGGGATATGTATGCCAGGCTGGACCCAGGTATGGAATCTGTTCGAGCGCCCGACTTTGTGAGAAACCAGAAGAGGGATAGAGGAGACCCCGAAGTGAGCAGATGGCTATGCTTGCAGTCCCCCTCCCCACCTCCTCCGTCGTCGCCTGTCTCCCGCTGCTGCCGCCGCCGCCCCCACATCCCCAGCGAGTGCTCCGCCTCCCGTCCCAGAAGAGGGCGTCAAGGAGGCAGGCTGGGACGCCGAGGAGGCGGCAGCCCAAGACGTGCTCGGGCCCTTCGAGCCCGAGGAGGCCGGGGAGGGCCCTGCTTTTCTCCCTCCGTCCTCCCCTCTCTCCCCTCCACCACCACCACCACCACCACCACCACCACCACCACCACCACCAGTGCTCTCAGACGAGCAAAAGGCTCGGATTCAGAGGAATCGCGAAGCAGCCAGAGCATTGCGCCATAAGCGCCGTCCCCATGGTCCTTCACTATCGTCTCATGGCCTGAAGGTTAGAATTCAACTTGTGAGTTTGCACCCAGGTCATACATTTCTCCTGGTTGCGTTTTCCCGCAAGTTTGCAGAGTTGTGAGCACGAACTGACTGCCATGCCACCGTTGCACCACCACCACCTCCCCCGTCGGCCCCGAAGTTCCCCCCCCTGCGAAAAAAGGCGCGCGGGGGCCTTCTCCACAGCGGCGACGATGGAGCAGAAGTCGTCGTCGGTCAGGATCATGTCCGACGCCCCCTGCGGCCAGGGGGCGGCGCTCACGCGAGCGCGGCGGGCGCGGGGCCCGCATCCTTTAGCTGGATTGAGTCGCGAAGTTGAGTATCGTTTATCCGACCCCCATCCCCAGCGGCGTGGCCTGGGCCCCACTGGCCGATTTACCCCCCCAGATGGGGATATAGGCGGTTCCCTTCGGGTTTCGAGGGGTGTATCCCCAACTGGGGTGGTAATTTGGTGGGGGTCTCGAAGGGGATGGGGGTGGGGACGGGGATCGGAAAAACGAGACTGAGAAGCTGAGTCCGATCGGGAGAGCATCGGATCGCCGGCGAGTCGCTTCGAATCAGGTCGAAATCGGGTCGCCGCGCCTGGCTCCGGCCGGCCCTGGGCGGTGCCAGCAGAGCCAATCGAACCCGATCGCGGCCCCAGCCAGCGAGTCGGGTCGAAGCGGAGCGCAGGCGGCCCTGCACGGGGCGGGCGCGGCTCGGGCCAGCGTTGGAAGACACGGGCAAACACTGACAGAAAGCAGCCCCATGTGCGGCGTTTGCGTCCGGAGGCCGAGCTCAGGCTCCGGGGTCGTCAGAAACGATCCGCGGTGGAAAACCTGTCCATGGAAGGGGCAGAGGTCCCAGGGGCCACGCGTGGAAACAAACAAAGGTATCGGATGTCCGGGGAGGGAGAGAGAGAGAGAGAGAGAGAGAAGCAAAAAAATGGAAGGAGGAAAAAAAGGAGAGATACTACGATACATGTCTAGAAACACGTGTAAATATAGGCATTGTTCTATATATGTATGTATATATATGTATATGTGTAAACACACACACACATACAGGCCCAGATCTATACACACACATTTATATATAATATATATGCACTAGAACCATCACGCGCTTCGCGCGCGCTCAGGTTCTAGCAGGCCCCAGGACTTGACGAGTTCACTGCTCCACTGAAGCAATGGACCACGATGATTTGAACGGGAAGTGCCCATAATGCTGAACGCATTATGGGCAGTAAGTCCATGGATGTCAGTCCGCACTCCGGAAGGCTTTCGGGGAAGATGATTGCGTAGGGGGGCGGAGGCCTGATGAATCGGGTTTCTAAAAGGCCTTCTGGAAATATGGGTTTTGAGGGCGTCTTGGGAAGCCTGTTGGGGAGTGCCGTCGTCGTCGTCGTAATGTCGTCGTCGCCTCTGAGGGCGCGCCGTCGTCGTCGTCGTCGTCGTCGTCGTCGTCGTCGTCGTCGTCGTCGTCGTCGTCGTCGTCGTTGTCGTCGTCGTCGTCGTCGTCGTCGTCGTCGTCGTCGTCGTCCTCGTCCTCGTCCTCGTCCTCGTCCTCGTCCTCGTCCTCGTCGTTTCGTCGTCGTAGTCGTCGTCATCGTCGTCGTCGTCATCGTCGTCGTCGGTTCAAGAGGGCACTTGGGGCAACTTTGTGCGAAACGATCCGCGGAGGGCCGCGAGAAGGCCATCAATCGTTCCCGGGCAACTTCCCAAACAGCTCTCCGGTAGCGCGATGGTAGCTCGGAGCCTCCGGACACTCTCGGGTACATGATGAACCATGTCCCTCGAAGGCTTTCGAGGGACATGATTTGTTGGGGTGTGTTGGGGGGCCTCTTGGGCGTTCCATGGGGGCCCCGTGAAGGCCTTACGGGGTTTCGTGGGAGCCTCTTGGTGGCCTCTGGGGCCCTACTGGGGGCCTCTAGGGCCAGAGACCTCGAAATATCGTTTCGCGGTCCCCCTCTGAGCCCCCTCTTGGGGCACTTTTGGGGCACACTCGGGTGGTCTGGGGGGCCTCGTGGGCCGTCTGGGGGCCCTCTTCGGGGCCGCGTGGGCCGTCCTGGAGCAATCTGAACGGCCCCCGAGGCCGTGAGGGAGCGCTGAAAGCGTGAAAAGCGAGAACGCCAAAATCCTTCAAAACCCCTTCGGAAAACGAATGAGTTTTGCTTCCCAGGGCCCTCTCGGGGAGCCTCTTGAGTCCGTCCTGGAGCGTGTTGGAGTCGTCGTCGGCCGCCTTGAGGCATCGTGGGCGCTTTCGGGGCCTCCTGGGGGCGTCTTGGGCCCTCCCGGGACTTCCTTAGCCTGGCGAGGCCTGTTTCGGGGCGTGCCCGGGCCGCCTCGGGAGCTTTGGACCCCCCAAAAGCCCCGGCGGGCACCCATGGGGGGGCAACAAGCAGCGACGGGCCCCCCTCCTGGCCTACCCCGATACACACACACACACACACACACACACACACACACACACACACACACACACACACACACACACGCCGGCCTTTCCACTCGCCCCTGCCCTACTCCATTTTACAACGCCGTCTCCATTGTGCGCCGCTCGTACCCGCACTGAAGCCGAAGAAGCACAGAATGGCGGCTCAAGGGCCTCTCCCAGCCCCTGGAGGCCCCCGCAGGCCCGGCCCCCACTCCCTCCAGATCGACCCTCGCCCACCGAGGTGGCCGCAGGATTCTCGAGGAGGTAATGCGGAGTTGGGAGGGGGCCCCCCCACGGCGCGGGGAGGTCCGGACCCCCCTCGGGCGCCTCGCACTGGGCCCCTGCCCGGAAAGATCGCGCGGGGCCCCGCGCGCCGCCGCCGCCACCTCCAGCTCCGCTCGCGTGGCGTCGTCCACGACGCGCTGGGCGATGCTGCCATCGCGGCGTCAATTGCGTGCGCCGGCGGACCCCCCGGCCGCGCCCCGCCGCGGGCGGCCACCCTCCCCGACGATCGACCTGCAGAGCCCCTGGGAGGCCCGCGCCCTCTCGTCGAGCGCGTGCCACTTCCTGTCCGCGGCCGCCGAGTGGATGCTGAGGGGCTCGTCGAAGTCAGACGTCTGCGCGTTGCCGAGATAGCCCGCCTCCTGGTTCTGATCGCGCAGTGGCCAATCAAGGCTCGGTGCCATCTCGCACGACCTCGGTTCCTCAGAAAGCTCGACGAGGAGAGCTGTCAAGGGCCACTCAGTCAACGTGGTCCCGTTCGCCGCGCAAGCGCCCGTCGACCTCGCCACCTCGAGGTTCGCCCTCTCGCGACGCCCGCGGCGTCGCGAACAGCTGCGCGCGGAGGATCGCGCCGAGGAGCTCGAGCGCCACGATGGCTCCGCTGGGTCGCTTGCTCTGGCCCGCGCCACGCCTTTTCCGCCTCGAGCGCAACAGGGCGCGCACAGGATGGGCGACCCCATTCTTTGTCTATTCGCCCATCACTTACCGATCCACGTCGGCGCGAGCCCGATCGCCAGCGGCAGGGGTGCCCTCTTCTCGTCCTGCCTTGCGACGCTGGCGGGCCAGGCAGGACGCGACGCGCGCTCGTCCAGCCCCCCCCCCCATGCAAGGACCGTCGCCGCGAAGCCGAGGCGCCCCATGCCCGACGCCCGCTCGCCAACGCAGATGGCGCCACGTTCGACGGCCACCTAGCACCAGGCTGCTACCCAAGCCGCCTTCGACTCAGAGATGCCGATGGCGCGCTTGATGTAGTCGCAATGGAGACCCATCCAAACTACCTCGAGGCCGCCCCGCGCCTCGGCCCACTGCGCCGGGAAACCGAAAAGGCCGCGCGAGACGACCGTGAAGAGCATTGCCAGTCGCCCTCGTTCCCCTCGCCGATCGCCTCATTGTCGTCGGCGTAGGTGACTTGTTCGAGTAGCCGCTCGTGCCCGCGCGCGAGCGGGGCCCCTGCCCCCGCCGCCGCTCGCGGCCGCGCCCGCGCCCCCGACGGGGGGGCCCTCGCCCGTGGCCCACTGCGCCAAGGCCCCCGTGCATTCACCCCTGGCTTAACGAACCAGGTCGGGCACCGTCGGCGCGCGTGGTCTGTGGGCCCATCTGTTCACGCAGTCGCCGAAGTGCCCGAGCGTCGCAGGCCGCGGGGCCTTGCGCCCGCCGCGGGGGCCGCCTGCGCCCCGCCTCCAGCGCCAGCCCGCGCGCCTCGCCGCGTCGGCGCGCGCGCGGCCTGCGATGCCGCCCTTCGCCCGCCCATGGTCCACGTCTGGCCGCGCCGCCCTGGGCGGCGGCGCGGCAGCGCGCCCCTCTCCTCGGCTGCGAGACCGGCAAGGCTTCCACTGGGCTCCTCCTGCGCCTCCGGTTCGCCGCGGCCCCCGTCGGCGGCCGCGCAGGACCTCCGAGCGCACTGGGCCCCCGCCGTCGCGCGGGCCACGGTGGCGGGGCCTCGGCCGCTCTCGGGCCGGTCGCCGCCCAGGGGCGCGCCGCGGCGCCCTTCCTTCTGGCCCCCGGCCCTGGCTCCGGCCCAGGCCGGCCCTGGCCCCTGCCCCGCTGGCCCCGGCCCTGGCCCCCGCCCTGGCCCCGGCCGGCCCCGGCTCAGCCCGGCCCCGGCCCCCGTCGCGCCCAGCCGCCGCCGCCAGCCCGAGCGCTGCCCGAACGTTACCCAGGGGCACCCGACGCAAACCGAGGGCGCGGTGGCCGCGGGACACCTCGCTTCCCGGCCCTCCGCCGCTTCCTCCTCAGCGCCTGCTCTTCGCTGTCGAGCGTCGCGCGAGCCCCCTCGCCGACGCCGCCGGCGCGCTGGCCCCTCGGCCGCCGCCGCCAGCGCGAGCTCCGCCTGGGCGCGGGCGCCCGTCGACGGGGCCAGGGCCGCAGCGGTCGCGGGGCGCGTTGCCGATATCCGCCGGGCAGCGGTGCTCCTCGGCGAGGGCCCCCCCCCTGCGCGCCCGCCCACTCGCGCCCAATGATCATAATAGTGGTAGCAGCAGCAGCAGCAGCAGCAGCAGCAGCAGCAGCAGCAGCAGCAGCAGTAGTAGTAGTAGTAGTAGTAGTAGTAGTAGTAGTAGTAGTACTAGTACTAGTACTAGTACTAGTACTAGTAGTAGTAGTAGTAGTAGTAGTAGTAGTAGTAGTAGTAGTAGTAGTAGTAGTAGTAGTAGTAGTAGTAGTAGTAGTAGTATAGTAGTAGTCGTAGTAGTTAGTAGTAGTAATAGTAGTAGTAGTAGTAGTAGTAGTAGTACTAGTAGTAGTAGTAGTTAGTAGTAGTAGTAGTAGTAGTAGTAGTAGTAGTAGTAGTAGTAGTAGTAGTAGTAGTAGTAGTAGTAGTAGTAGTAGTAGTAGTAGTAGTAGTAGTAGTAGTAGTAGTAGTAGTAGTAGTAGTAGTAGTAGTAGTAGTAGTAGTAGTAGTAGTAGTAGTAGTAGTAGTAGTAGTAGTAGTAGTAGTAGTAGTAGTAGTAGTAGTAGTAGTAGTAGTAGTAGTAGTAGTAGTAGTAGTAGTAGTAGTAGTAGTAGTAGTAGTAGTAGTAGTAGTAGTAGTAGTAGTAGTAGTAGTAGTAGTAGTAGTAGTAGTAGTAGTAGTAGTAGTAGTAGTAGTAGTAGTAGTAGTAGTAGTAGTAGTAGTAGTAGTAGTAGTAGTGGTAGTAGTAGTAGTAGCAGTAGTATTAGTAGTAGTAGTAGTAGTAGTAGTAGTAGTAGTAGTAGTAGTAGTAGTAGTAGTAGTAGTAGTAGTAGTAATAGTAGTAGTAGTAGTAGTAGTAGTAGTAGTAGTAGTAGTAGTAGTAGTAGTAGTAGTAATACGAATCATGATAAATGCTAATAATGCGCATCGTTTCCTGGGCGGGCCCCGGGCAAACCCCCCCCCATCGCCGGGCGCCCGGCTGCCCGATCGGCCGCCGGCCCCTCGCCCGTCGAGGTCGAGGGGGCCGTCTCCACCTGGGCGAAGTGGAGGGGGGCCGTCTCCGCATCGGGGAGGGGGGGCTGCCGTCCGTTGGCGGGGCCCCCCTCTGACAGGCACCCCGCGCCGTCGGCGCCCTCGGCCGTCTGCCGCCCGCCGCAATCGCGCCTGATCGCTTGACCCCGAATCATCCGCGGCTGGGTTGGCGGGCGGCGGCCGCCGCGGCGCTCGTTCTGCGCCCGTCGCCCGAAGCGGCCACCGGCCCTGCTCGCAAGTCGGGGGGGGCGCGGGCCCCGAAGATCCCCCCTTCGCCCAAGCGGCCCCCAATTGAAAACTGCCGCTCGAAGGGGGTGGGGCGACCCCCCGCGCCACCCGCACCCCTGGCCGCCAGCGGGGCGCGCCTCCCCCGCCCTGCGCGCGGCGCCCATGGGGGGCCGCGGCTGACCCGGGGAACCGCGTCCTCTGCGAGGCCGAGCCACGGCCCGAGGCGCCGACGGCGTCGCTGGCGCGCCCTCTCCCTCGGGGGTCAACCCGTCCTCGACCGTGGGGCTCGCGTCCTGCGCCGGCGGCCTCGCCCCGCTGGACGCCGCCCCACTGGGTCGCTGGCTCAGCTGCTATTTTTGCGGCGCACTTAGCTGCAGCGCCCCCCCCAGCTGCCCGCGCCCCTCTGGGGCGATTCGCCGCCTGAGCACTGCCACGTAGCACTTCGCGGCCACGGCGACCTCCTTGATGACGTCTGCGTTCGGTCTCTGTCCGAAGATGGCCCGGTGCCTCCTGGGCCGCTCACCGACCCAGTCCTCGAAGTCCCCGGTCATTCTCCGCGCCTCCCCCCGAATCCGTCGCGCCTCCTCCATCAGGCCCTGCTTGGCGCGACTGGCACTTGCCCGCGGGTGCCCCACGCTGCGCGGCCCTAACGTGTCCTCTTCGCGGGTTGGGGCACCTTTCAGCAGTGTCCGCATCGCCGCGACTGGCTGCGGCTGCTCTAGAGGGGAGAACGCTGCGGCTGCTCTGACGGGGAGAAGGGCGCGGGCGCGAAATCTACCGCCGCGGCCGCGCCGCCGACCTCCTCGCCCTCAGGCGGGGCGGCGCCCTGGCCAGCGCCTCGGGCGCACGCCCGGCTCTGGGCCTACCGCGCCCGTCGGCAAAGGGCGCGAGCGCGGGCGCAGCTGCCCCCCCCCCCCCTGGGCCACCCCGGGCTCTGCGGCGGCCCGCCCTCCGCGCGTGTCGGCGGGGCCCCCGCCCCGAGGGATCGCGCGGGGCCCCGCCAGCGATCGCGGCCGCAAACACTTGGCCGCCACTGCCCGGCACTGCCCCTTCCGCAGGCAACGGGGCGACCGCCGCTGGGGGGCGCGACCCGGGCGGGTCCGGCGCCCCCCTCCAGCGGGCCAGTCTGCCCCTGTCCCCAACCCCCTGGGGCGGGCCGAGTGCTGCGCGACACTTGCGTTTCACGGCCAGCGCGGAAGCGTTTCTCGCGATCCAGCCCCATGCCCGCCTGGCCAGGCTGTCCTCTGTCTCCCCGGCGTTCTCCTGCCGCCTTCCTGCGGCGACCAGGGCGCCCCTGTCCTCGCGGCCGCTTCGGGGGCGCGGAAACGCCGCGCGGGCGCGCGTCTGCCGCGCGCGCGAACGCCCGCGAGGCCCGCCGCGAAGCCAGCGCGCCTCGAGGGGGGGCGGCCTGCGAGGCGCGCCCAGGCGGACCTCGCTGGAGGCCGGCGCTGCCCCCAAGCGGCCGCGGAAGGGCGCGGGCCCGCTTCGCTGATCGCGCCGCAACCAGATAGATAGACGCAATGCAAATGCAGCCCCGAGCCCTGTCCGCCGTCCGCCATCCACAGGGCCAACCCCTCCGCGAGCGCGCCCCCTCTGCGAGCGCGCCCCCCCGTCGGGCGCGCCCCCCCGCCGCCCGCGGCGGGGGGGGGGGGCGCGGGGGGCGCCCGCGGGTCGCGGGGCATCCGGGCCGCCCAGCAGGCGGCGACAAAACGCGCGGCGACCCCCCCGCGCCGACCCTGTCGCGAGTAGACGAGACGGGGAGAAGCGCGGGCCCGAAGCCCCGCCCGGCTCCTCCCAGGGCCCTTCATCGCCACGAAGGCGCGCCCCCCGCGAGCGCTCCCCCCCGCGCGCGGCGGACGGGGGGGGCGCGCGATAGGGCGGGCGCCTTCGCCGTGCTTCGCCCCGGAGACACCCCGCCCCCGACGAGGTCGCGCGACGCACCCGCAACCTCGACTGCGCGAGGATCCGTTTCTGTTCAGGGCCTGCCGTCGCGCCCAATCAAGTCGCCCCAGGCCGCCTCCTGGCGCTCGAGCGCGCGCACCCGCAGCTTCGCGAGCTCGGCCTCATTCGGGCCCTCCTCGGGCCCCGAGCCCGCGGGCCCAGAGATTTCGAAGAGCGGGGCCAAGCGATCAATCGGCCTGTCGCCCTCTACCCCGCTCGGCACGGGGCGGTCTCGGGCGGTCGAAGGGCGCGGCAAACGCCCGTGAACTTGCCCTGGGAGACGCGGCCGCCCTCGCAGCGGGCGCGGGTCCGCAGGTCGCCAGGCGCGCCCTCCGCGACCCCCGCCCCCTCCCGAGAACGCGAGCACGGGCTAGACAAGCATCGTGCGAGCCCCTCCGCTGCCAGTCGACGGCGCCCACTACTGCTCCAATCCCCTTCTCCAACTGCCCGCCTTGATTGACATTCGCCCCCCTCGCGGCGTCGATGACTGACGCCAGCGCGGCTGCGCCTGTAGATCATCTGGCCCTCTGGGCCGCGCTCCTCGGACTGCTCGATCTGCCCCCCCCCCCGTCGCCGGCCATCTCCGCGCCGCCCATCGCAGCGGCGGGGGGCGACGGGGGGATGATGGCGCGATGCTTCCGGGCGCCCTTGCCCTTGCCCTGCTCTGACCGCCGTCTCCAGCACCTCTTGCTCGCGCACCTCCATCACTGCCTCTGCGCCCGTTTGCCCGCGTCGGCGCCGCGCAGCGCTTGGGCCGAATTCCAGCGCGGACACGCGTAGAATATGTGGTTGTCTTGGTTATCTCTACCGGGGGCGAAGGCAAAGTCTGACGCAGCCCCTGACCGCTCGTCGTTCAAGTTTTCCTTCAACCGGACGTTCGGCACCGCGGGGCCGTCCTTGTTCCCCCTGATATCCGAATCCGAAACTATGGCGCTCTCGACGGACCTGGTCTGCTGCGCCCGCGACTCCTTTTTTTCTGCTTCGCCCTCAAATTGGACCATTCGGCCTTCAAGCTGTCTGTTCCTGGCCTGTGCCACTAGTCGTCATCACCGCGCTGCTTCCGTCCGTGGCACCTGCACCACACGTAGCGGCACTTGCGCGAAGGATCCGGGATAATGTTGGTAAGCGTCCTCGGGCACTCGCCGCCCATGGCCTTGGCGGCGCACTCGCGCGCGATGACACAGCTGATGCTCGGGAGTCATGGAACATCACCAATCTCGTAAGCCAAAACGAAGAGCGATACAAAACCGTGCTCTTCCTCGCAGAATTTGCACGTAACTGGGTTGGCTACGACCACGTGGCCACCCGCGAACTTGCGCGTACCGTCGGCCTTCTTTACCGAGAGCGTCAACCTCATCTTGGCTGTGATATCCGACGTCACGCGTCCTCCACGGACCACTTGCCAATTCTTTTCGCCCGATTGCGAGCTCGGCGGGAAGGAGATTATGCCACCCCGGCGGCCGCCCCAAAAGGTTCCACCGACCATACATCGACAAAATGCTGCACCACATTAAAGGGGGGGCACACGGGTTCTTGAACACCCCGTCCCCCCTCCCTCCGTTCAATATTGGGGGCATGCGATGAGGAGCCGCCTGGGATTTCCCAAGCGATCGACGAAATGTTGTACCACCGATCTGTTTCGGCGACTCCCGGACCGTAGCCAATATTGGATTGAGGATGCAACGGGAACGTCGAGTTGAAAACGATGTCCGCTTTCTTCGGCAATAAATGGTGGAAGATTTCGTCGATGTGCCGTAGCTCCCGCCCCAAAGGGTCGTACAGCACGCCGCCCCGCACTCACGACCTCTCTCCACGGTTTTCTGCCTGGCGGCCTGGTGCCCGTCCTGGGCGGACGCATGGTACGCTGCCCCGCATAATCGGCCCTCCTCCGCGGCCCGCCGCCTCGTAACCCTCCGCCATCCTCCTGCGCGACGACATGACAAGCGCCATGGAGGCTGAACTTTTCGCGCCGCCGCGGCGCGGCGTCGAGGGCGCAGGCCAAGGGCCAGTTGCAGCGCCGAACGGCTGAGCCCGAACGGCCACAGACGACGGGGAGGAAAGTGGAACACACATTCGTGGTGACACATATGGACATTTTCATAACAATAGAAAACAAAAAAGAGAGAGATAAAGAGAGAAAGAGAGAGAGAGAGAAAAAAAAAAGAGAGACACGTGTTCCCAAACCTCCGTTTGGGAGGTCGGGCCGCGACCTTGGAGCAGAAAAGGGCCTCCAGCGATCATGGAAAAACATGTCAAAGTGGGGGAGCGTGTCCTTCCGTTGTGCAAGATGGGAACGAACAAAGAGAGAGAGAGAGAGAGAGAGAGAGACAGAGAGAGAGAGAGAGAAAGAGAGAGAGAGAGAGAGAGAAAGAGGCAGACTTTAAGAAATAAGTTGAGAGAACACACGAACAGAAGCAGCGGGAACACATACTGCCAACAAGAGCAAACTGGCCGTACATGCAGGGCAACGCCAAGATAGCCACCTCCCGCGCCAAAGAGCCGAGAAGGTCGACCCCCCCCCTGGAAGTACCCTGGAGGCCATCTCGAGGTCCTTACTGCGAGGCCCACGGAGGCCTCCGCGTAGGCCTCCCAATGCCCCTGGAGGGGACGTAAGCCTCTAATCTAAGGGCCCGCGGAGATTCCGAGTGGTGCATCCCATTTGTGAGAGTCGGAGCTTGTGACGACTGAGCGTTCCCTGGTTGCCAGCCACCCCTGGGATGTCCAAATGATATGCCCGCTGCATAACGATGACCTTCGGACTCTGACAGAGGAGGCCTTGCCTGGGAACGGGCCAGAATACCCCCCCCCCCACGCACACATTTTTGGGGGGAGGGGAGAAGGAGGAACGCTGAGGGGGCGAAGAGCGGACATGAACTGCCACCTCGCGTGCACTCCAAGCGGGTACCACCGACAGCAAAACTGGAGAGGAGCGCGACAGAACTAGTGTCCGTCGCAGCTGTGTGAACATCCCCTTGCGGCCTAAACAGCCGTACGACCAAAATCGCACACAGCGGAAGGGAAGAGGGCGGAGAAGGAAACGGGAGGAGGAGGAGGAGGAAACGACGAATTTGTTAAAGGGTTGTGAGTGCCACCACCCATGATCTGGACGACCATTCATAAAAACGGGCATCACACAACCGCAACAAGGAACCGCAGCGCAGTACAATACATGACACTATGTCGGAATATACCCCGAAACCCAGACATGCCACAGCGGAGGAACCGGTAGAGAAAGGGAAAGGAGGAGGCGAAAACCAGAGGGCGGCAGAGAGGAGGACGATAAACGGAGAAGCTCACAATACTTAAATCGAAGCGCCTGGCAGGCCCGTGAGCATGGGGTGCGGAGCACTCGTCAGAATCAAGATGAAGCATAATGCAATGGGGCGGCGGCCATGCGAGAGCCAAACCACGCCGAGAGCACTGCGCAAGCCTAAGGCGGACCCAAGAAACCTTGGGCGGCGGCCTACAAGGTCGGACAATGCCGGGCGTGGAGAACCGCCTCGAACCGCATGCACGCAGTGCCACTGCACCAATTGGGAGCAAGAGTGAGCAGGGGGGGAAAAAGAGGAGCAGAGAGGGGGCGAAGGAGGAGGGGGACACCTGCATGCTGCCGCAGCGCACGTGGGCAGGAGGGCCTCATCGGCCTCGGAATGTCCAGCCAGCCTGGACCAACACACTGGCACCACGAATCCGAAGAGGGAGAAGACGGGCAAGGAAGAGAGAAAGAAGGAAACGGGTGCCAACAACAAATTCGCGCCTGCAACGTGGACAATGAGCATTGGAGCATGGAGGCGGCTGAGCAGCCCACATCTCCATCCAACACTGAAAAAAAAGTTAGCGCGAATAGGCACCCTGGGAAGCCGAGGGGGAAAGAAGAGGGAGAGGGATAGGAAGGGAAGGAGAGGAGAGCAGCAGCAGCTGACGACGACGACGACGACCAGGAGCGAGCGAGGGGCGAGAGAAGAGCGGGAGGGGAGGCCGAGCCTCGAACAATCACCCGCGCTAAGCGCGCGCCGCGCTCTACGCGGGGCGGCCGGGGAGGAGGAAAAGGAGGAGAGGGAGGAGGGGCGCGACGAGACCGACGACACAGCAGACGACGGAGAGAGGGAGAGGGGGGAGCAGGGGGGAGAGGCGAGGGCGGCAACCCGGGTGCCCTGCTACTCGCCTGGCCGCAACAGGGCGGCAAGGACGGCGAGCCTCTTGCGAGACACCGGGGTCGTCCGTGGCCGTAACAAGGCTGACACACGTAGCAGTCCAGCCCGCGGCAGGCTGGAGCCCGCCAGCCGCAGGGGACACGGAGGGGGGCAACGACGACGACAACAACGGCGGCGACAGCGACGACGAGGCGACCTCGACGATGGCGGCCCCTCGCCGGGGCGTCCAAATGCAATGCCTGCGATATCGAGGTGATCGTGGGGCTACCGACAGACACTAAGCCAGGGACGCCTGACGAGCGCCTGAACTGATATGATACACAATCTGGGCGCGAACGGGAAATGTCCGACCCCCTGGCGGCTGCCCCTGGGGGGGCCCAAATGGCATGCCTGTTACATCGCGGTGCTCATGGGGCTGCGACAGGAGAGGGGTCGGAGGTGCAATACGAGCGCCTCGCTCGAGGCATCCCCACGATGTGGGCGCGAACAGTCAAGTGTCATAACCCCTGGCTGCTACCCCTAGGGGTGCGCAAGCACTATGTCCGATACCTCACGGTGATCATGGGGCCATTGCAAGAAAGAAGCCGGAGGTGCAAAGGAAGCGATTCGCTTGAGACATTCCCACATCTGGGTGCGAACGGGGAAGTCCTACACCCTGGCGGCCCCTCCAAGGGGTGCTCAAGTGCGATACTCGGTACATCGCGGTACAATATGACCGCCAACGGGCACATATCCTACCCCCTGGCGGCTCCTCCTTGGAGCGTGCAACTGCGACACCTAATACATCGCTATGTCCATGGGGCTTCTGAGCAGAATGAGTCTTGGTATGAATAGTCTGAGTACGAGACACTAAGAATCATTGAGCATGCGCGAGTGGGTCTAAGTGCAAGTGGGTCAGAGTGTTGGTGAGGCCGAATGTGAGTAGGTCTGAGTATGACCACGCTGAATATGAGCGGGTCTGAGTGGGATCAGACTGAGTATGAGTGAGTCTGAATGTGAGTGGGTTTGTGCATCAATGCGTCTTAATGTGCGGTGAGAGTAGTACTAGTCGGAATGTGAGTAGGTCATTCTGAATGTGAGTAAGTGTTGATGTAAATGGGTCTTGGTACGCGTGAGTCTGAGTATGAATATGAATATGAATAAGAGTATGGGCGAGTCTGAGTGCACGCGGGTGGGAGTGCAAGTGAGTCTGAATGTTCATGAGTCTGCGTGTGGGAGACAGAAAGCGGGAATCTGAGGAAGCGGAAGCGTCGCACACTAATTCGCCGGCCCAACGGGCCAGAGGCGTGCTAAAATCTCCCGCAACTGGTTAGCGATATTTCTAGTTCGCGCGCGCGGGGCGGCCCCTGGGGCCCCCTGGGCGAAAAGTACCCCAGCCAGGTCCCGGTCAGGTCCCCCCAGAGCACTCCAGGGAGGGCCATTTTTCGACACCCCTCACCAGGATCGTGGCCTCGGAGGGAGAAGCCGCAATCAACTACCTCCGCCTCACACCCCAAGAGCTCCCCAAGAACCCCCAAACAGGCCCCAAAGGCACCCAAGACGCCGCCAAAGGCCTCCAAAAGGCCCTCAAGAGGCCACCAAAGGCCCAAAAGAGGCCCCCAGGATTCGAAGAAACCCCACAGACGCCACAAAACGCTCCAAGGAACTAAAACACTTGTTCCAAGAGGCCTCCAGAGGGCCCCAAAACGCTCCCAGAGGTTCCGAAGAAAGTACCTCCTAGACGTTCCTTGAAGCTTCGAACCTGCATCCCAGAGGTCCTACAAAGGCCAACCTGGCGGGACACGCCGAAGACAACTGCATATTTCAGCTACGTCCCGGCCCACTCCCGTCCGACCTGCATATTTCAGCTACGTCCCGGCCCACTCCCGTCCGACTTTCGGTCGAAGCTTCGAACCTGCATCCCAGAGGTCCTACAGAGGCCAACCTGGCGGGACACGCCAAACGAAAACTTGATATTTCAGCTACGTCCCGGCCCATTCCCGCGTGACTCTCGGTCGATGCTTCAAAGATGCATCCCAGAGCTCCTGCAGAGGCCAACTTGGCGGGACACGCCGAAGACAACTGCGTATTTCAGCTACGTTCCGGTCCACTCCCGTCCGACTCTCAGTCGAACCTTCAAATTTGCATCCCAGAAGTCTTACAGAGGCCAACCTGGCGGGATACACCGAAGGCAACTGGATATTTCAGCTACGTCCTGGTCCACTCCCGTTTGACTCGCGGTCGACCCGGGGCGCGCCAAAAAAGTTCCAATATGCGAACTATGAGCCCGTCCATCGAGGGCAACGATACAAGAGACGGAAACGGAAGAGGCGGCTGAGGACAAGGAATAATACCTCCCCCTCCCGCCCCAGGAGGCCCCCAAGACCAAGAGCCCCCTAAGAGGCCCCGGGTGCCCCCAAAGACGCCGCCAAGGAGCCTCAAGAGGCCCCCAAAAGGCCCCCAACAGGCCCCAAAGAGGCCCAAAAGAGCGCTCCAGGGCTGGCGGAATCAGCGAAGCGATTGAATAACAAGAACCCAATCCTACGATGGAGGACCTGGAGGAGAAGGAGGAAGAAGAAAATGGGGAGGAGGAATGTTGGCAGGCGGCCCAAAGGCAGAACAAAACCGCGGCGCTCAACGAAGCGCGGGCCAACGTGCCCTGGCAAACGGCCAACGCGGCCAACGGCCACCACCAAGGGCACACGTGCAAAAAGGGGGTTATCACGGACACAAGCTGGGACCTGACCTCCGGCTTCCCTTCTCTGGCTAACTCCCAATAGCGCCGGAAACGCTGCGCCTTAGGGAGGAAATCAAGGACAAGAAAAGCAAACCCAGGACCGCCCTGCACCCCGCGCCAAACTGGCGCAAGGGGGTTCGAGATCGGCGCCCAAGGGACAATATGCGGAGCATTGCCCTGCGCCCGCACCCCCACAAGCACGACAACAGTACGCCCGCGGCAAGGGCACTGCGACCAAGAGGCTACAGGCGGGAAGCCGCGGGCCCCGCCTCCGTGATCGTCAACGGCGGTCCACCTCAGACCAGGAGGTGCCACTGGGGTTTCCCCGCGCCCAGGCCGCACCTTTTGGCCGAGGTGGCAGGGCACTAACAGCCCTGGCCTGACGGCTGCAACGGCGACAGCGGCGGCAGCAGGGGCGGGGAAGGAGGAGGGCCACCCGCTGGCCCAGGAGCGCAAACAACGTCCACCCCGGAACTCAACCCAAGGCCGTGCCGCAACTCCCAAAGAGGGAAGAAGCGACGGACACGACGACGAAGCGAGACACGAAGGACGACAACGAGCGACCACGAACCTCCCAGAGGGAAATGCCGCCCTCCGCCCGTTCCTTTTCGTACCCGCGAGGGGGCGGGCCAAGGAACATAACATCATCGGACCCACACCGCATTCAGGCAGTGCCACACGGAGCCCAAGCTGCACCGCTTATCCGCGGAGGCGAGGCATTTGAAAATTGCCTCGGCCTGACGGCGATGGGGAGGAGGAGGAGGAGGAGGAGGAGGAGGAGGAGGAGGAGGAGGAGAACCTTAAACCGATGTTCGACCCATTCTGGACTACCTCTAAAGCGAGGGCGCGACCTCCAAAGTACGGGTGTTCGATCCTCTGGGGCGTCCAAGAACTTCGGCCCTCGATCGAAGATCGAAGGCCGAGGACAACGCCATCAAAATATACCGAGTGACGTACCCCACCCATCTGCCACACATGACAAATGGCATGACACGTGTTGCAAGTGGTTATGACATTTACGCGGGAGGTACGCGTTTCTCTATTCACGGGAACTAGCTGCATGATGCAGTACCCTCGAATATGTCAGCACAGTGGTGTTATGCGTATGACATCACTGCGTTGAGATTTCCAGAAGCCCACGAAAGTGGCGACGGTTGCGCAGGTCCCCCCCCAGGGGACCGCGAGGTCTAGTCAAGATGTGCGTATGACACCGCGGCGCTTCGCCTCCGAGGAGCCCACGAAAAAGACGACAAGTACGCAGGTGGCAACACCCCATGGAGCCGCGAAGCCTATGCGACAATTGTGCAGTTAGCACAACCCCCAGGGAGACGAAAGGTTTGTCCTGAATGTGCGTAAGAAGCCATTGCTCTGGGCTTCCCAGAAGCCCACGGAAGTGACGACGGTTGCGCAGGTGGCAGCACCCCCATGGAGCCGCGCGGCCTAGTCTGGATAAGGGTATGATACCACTGCGTTGGGCATCCCATGAGCCCGCGAAAGTGACGACAATTGCGCAGGTGACAGCACCCCAAGGCAGCCGTGAGGTCCAGTCTGGATCTGCGTATGACCGTTGCGCTGGGCCTACCAGGAGCCAACGAACATGGCAACAATTGCGCAGGCCCTGTTTTGAAAGGAATCGCATGTCATCCTCCTAGCGGGAGTGCGAAAATGTATGATCACACAGCTCAACGAAGTGTCCAGCGGGATCCCCGTTGTGGAGAGGGACTTGCTGCGCGAGCTTACACGTCTGATCATGAACTTCGAGAAAACCTCAAACGAAAGCCCAATGTTTAAAACCATCCATCCGTGCAACCGGTATACACGTTCAAGTCTCGGATCTTTACATACCTGAAAGTTTCGAGCGAGAACGCCATGTTGAAAAGAACAGCCCTGCATCTCCGTGAATAGCTATTGCTAACTTTTAGGACGAAATTGCGCGGCGATGAGGCGAAAGTTGCGTTTCGAAACCACTCACCCCACGCCTCCAACCTTTTAGTTGTTGTACATCTTGACAAACGAATGCGCTCGGCGCTGAGGAGAAAACCCAATCTTGAAAACACCCCCCTCCACACATGTAATTGTTGCACAGTTCTAGCCTCACAGTCCCGAATGGTGCCTCACTCGAAGGCGAAACGCCCGGTCAGCCCTACCGGGTGCGGCAGGGAGGAGTTATCTATAGGGAGAAATGGATGAAGGAGGAGAGGCCAGATGGGAGAAGCAGGAGGACCCAGAGGATCGAACATCTGCAAAACGAATGTTCGACATCCATTCCAAGGGCATGTTCTCCTCCAGTCTGCAAGACACTTATCCTTTTGAAAGTGCAGGCCCGACCCTCAAATTGTAGTTGTCGATCGGGGGGGAGAAGGAGAACGGGAGTGGGAGAGGAGGAGGAGGGGAAGAGGGGGGAGGAGGGCGCGGGGAAGAGGAGGGGGAGAAGGAGGGGAAGATGAGGAGGAACTGGGGAGGGGGAGAAGGAGGGGGAGATGAGGAAGAACTGGGGAGGGGGAGGAGCGGAGGAAGGAGTAGGGAGAGGGGGGGATGGACAAGCTAGGTGCGTTCGCGTCATATCTGACGTCCTACCCCTCCCTCCCATCCCTTACCATGGCGTAGATATCCTCTCTATTCGCACAGTCGGATGTCGTAGCATGGCATAGCATTACATGGCATAACGTGACGTTGAGGATCAACGCGTAGCATGACATAGCATGGCGTGGCGACGCCCCAAAGTGGGGGGCTTTGGGGGGGGGGCTTCAGCGGCCCCAAAAAACAACGAATCGACACCGAATGTGTAATCACTTCCGATGTTTTTTTCAGGGGGCCATTCTTGTAGTTTTGGAGCCTGTTCGGCAGGACCGAAAACCATGCCGTGGCATGGTACTGGAGACAATAGCGCCAGCGCTGCAGCGGGAGCGAAGCGCGGAAATGAGTCCAGCGCTGCAGCGGGAGCACGATTCGGAACGAACGGAAGCGCGGAAATGAGTCCAGCGCTGCAGTGGGAGCACGATTCGGAACGAGCGGAAGCGCGGAAATGAGGCCAGCGCTTCAGCGGGAACAACATTTTGCAACAAAAAACCCAGCGAAAACCCAATTCCCGGGAATCCTGTGCCAAAAACAACAGTACGCGGAGGGGGGCCGGATATCTTCTGGACGTAATCACGGGAGAGGAAAGTAGTATTCACATCGTGTAAATGTAAAACGAAATTTGTAGGAGGGGAGGAGGAGGGCCTTGGCGACCTCGGTGCCCTGGATGCCCATGGCGACGCCGATGTCGGCTGCGTTGAGGGCCGGCGCGTCGTTGACGCCGTCGCCGGTCATGGCACTGACCTCTCCGACGGCAAGGGGAGCTCCAGAGCCTCCCCACACCTCCCCACATCCTTTCGGCTTCCCTACCTCCCTACCTTCCTCCTCCTTCTCCTCCTCCTCCTCCACGTCCCTCCCTCCCTCCCTCCCTCCCCTCTCTCCCCTTTCTCCCATCTCTCCACCCTCCCTCCTCCCTCCTCCCTCCTCCCTCCCCCCTCGTCCCTTTGCCTCTCCACTCCCTCCACCCTCAAGAAACTTGAGCTCGAGCGTTTCTTTTGATATGCGCACGAATACACGTCCTCACACTTCCACGTGGTATTTGAGGGGCACCCGGCTCTCCTGACGCAGTTTCCTGCAGACTATCTCGGTGGCTGAAGCGAGGATGATGGCATCCAGGGGCTGGTCAAAGTGTGCGGGCTGCGGCACTCACGAGTACCCATGCGACCATCCTTCGGGTGAGAAGGAGGTTGTGGGGGGGAGAGAGGGGGGAAACCAACATCAGACTCAATCGATTTCACTATCGATCTCACTCAACGGGACACCACGGGACACCACGGGACACCACGGGACACCTGTCGATCTCACTATCGATCTCCCTATCGATCTCACTTTTTGGGACACCACAGGACACCACGGGACACCTCGGGGCACCACATCGATCTCAGTATTGATCTCAGTATCGATCTCACTACGATCTCACTATCGATCTCACTCAACGGGACACCACGGGACACCACGGGACACCTGTCGATCTCACTATCGATCTCAGTTTTTGGGACACCACGGGACACCACAGGATACCAGATCGATCTCAGTATCGATCTCACTCAACGGGACACCACGGGACACCACGGGACACCGCGGGACGCCGCGAGCCACCGCTGGACGGACGGACGGACGGGCGGGCGGGGGAGAATCATTTGTCTTGACTTCGCCCTAGCAACGGCGGACACCACGGGACACCACGGGACACCACGGGACACCACGGGACACCGCGGGACACCGCGAGCCACCGCGGGACGGACGGACGGACGGGGGAGAATCATTTGTCTTGGCTTCGCCATAGCAACGGCGGACACCACGGGACACCACGGGACATCACGGGACACCGCGGGTCACCGCGAGCCACCGCCGGACGGACGGACGGACGGGGGAAAATCATTTGTCTTGACTTTGCCCTAGCAACGGCGGACACCACGGGACACCGCGGGACACCGCGAGCCACCGCTGGACGGACGGACGGACGGGGGAGAATCATTTGTCTTGACTTCGCCATAGCAACGGCGGGTTCAGTCCTGTCGCGCGCCCACGAAGCGTCGCCTCGCCCGCACGCACGACACACAATCAACGAAACGATTCCCGGTAGGGGTCTCTGTTCACTGCGATCTCACCCCCCAACCTCCGACAATGACACTTTCCCAAAGCGCCATCGCCGATCCGTCGCCTCTTCGTCGCCGCCCGTCGTCTGGGCGTGGGTGCCGGTTTGTCGGCTCCATGGTCGCCGTCGCCGCCCCGTCGTCGCCCTGTCGCCGCCCTAGATTGCACAACGTAGATTGCACCGCCTCCTTTCTTGGAAGAAATTAGATTCTACCCCCCCAGGGATTATCCGTTCCCCTTTTATGGTATTACGATTTACATATGATGCTGCCCCATTGCACGTCCTGAATTTCACCTCGTACCATCCCAGCCCAACCAGTATCGACCGCACCATCATCCTTTGCCAAAAAAGTATACGCGCGCAATCGTTTACAACAAATCATCAAATGTCAACATGCCGAAATCCTTCGAACACCGTAGGCTTCGTCCGGATTTCAAAATTAAATGTGCAACAAAACATATAAAAGCAAATAGCTTCGCAGCACGGGTGCTCTCAACAAAACTTGCGCGTGCGCTCTTGCGAAATCTTAAGAAAACCATCGGTTTTTCAACCTATTCATCAACAACTACCAAACGGGTTTCGCGCGCACATGTCGAGATCGTTCGAACGTCTTTGCGCCTGTGCTGTCGCGAGAATCCAGTGCAACAAAAACGAAGTGCACACGCGCGCGTCGTCGCGCGCGCATGCCGAAATCAGTCGTAAATCGTTGGTTTCGTAAGGATGTCAATATCGAGTGTCCAACAAACATATAAAATCATATGGCTTCGCAACAACAGCTTTCAAACAAAAACTGCGCTCGCGTTCTTGTGAATTCTTAAGGAAACAATGACATGTTCCAACATGTCCATTGAATTCTAACAGACGGGCCTCTCGCGCAGCATGCCGAAATCATTCGAAAGCCCTTGCGCGCGTGCTGGTGGGGCACGATCCGGATCAAATCCGCCGACCCTGGCGGCGTGTGTGAGGGGCTTGGCTGTTCGAGTCGTCGTCTCCGTCAGTCGTCGTCTCCGTCGCCCCCTTTCCCTGCGCCCTCCTCCTCAAGCTTGTCAGAAAGAGAAAGAACTAGCAATGTCGCAAGCGGATCGAAAGGAAACCCCTTCCCTTTGATCCCTTCCCCGCGCCATGGGGGGGAGGGTCACGGGGGGGTCCTGGGGGGTCCCGGGGGGGGTCCCCACACAAATACACTTTCCCCCCTTGGGGGCCCTTAAGCTTCGGAAAATACAAAGACAGGCCAAGAGTGTCCCAAGAGGCCGCCAAAAGGGTCCAAGAGAGCCCCTAATCGCCAAACGATCGGTCCAAAACGATTTCACGCCCTCCACACTGCCAACGAGGCCTCCCGGACGCCCCAAACCGCCTCCAGGAACACTCCCGACAGGCCCCCAAAACAAAATTCATATATTTGTCATTAGTTATTTTAAGATTTGGGCGGTCGCGTTTTTTCCCATTCCCGCCGCTCCAACACGGCGCCAAAGCCCTCCAAAATCTCCCCAAAACAACCCAAGAGGTCTCCAAGAAAACCCTAAAACAAAGCCCTGAAAGACCCCAAGACAGCCCAAAACGCCTCCAAAACGGCCCCAAATGCCCCTAACATGGATCCAAGAGCGTGCCCAAACCCTCGGCAACAAATGCCCCCAACACACATTGCGAGCCCTCGGCCCAAAGAAACTTCCAGTAGGCCCCAGTATGCCAACAAAAAAAACCCAGGAAACCCGAAGAGGCCCCTAACAGGCTCCCAGAAAACCCCCAAGAGGCCCCCCAAAGGCTTCAAAATTCCTCCCCAAAGGCCCCCGAGAGACTTCCGATACGACCCCAAGAACCATCCTCGACGACTCTGGCCCACGCCAGCGTCGTCGTCGTTGCCGCCGCCGCCGCCACCGCTGTCGTCGTCGTCGTCGTCGTCGTCGTCGTCCCCCTTCAGGCCTTCGTAATAATACCACGCGGGCCAATCGCGCGCGTCGGCCGCGCGCGCATGTCGAACTCCTTCATCGCCGACGTGAAGACATCGTCACCGTTATCGGCGGGCATGATCAACATCGGCGCCGTCATTGGCCTTGCCGTCGTCATCGCCCCTTTCGTCACAATCGCTACTCTCATAATCGCGTTTACCGTTGTCGGCGTCGCCATGATACCGCGCACGCCCAAGTCACCGACCCGCACGGAAGTGCCCGCTGGGAAGATTCCAGCGGTCAGCGCCACCGCGGCCGCGTCGGTCGCGCTAAACTAGCTGGTCGTTGTGCGCGCGCGAGCATACGCGGGCTAGCGCGGCCGCAGAGATGCACCAGCCAACGTCAACCATTCATCGCAATCACCGCCGCATGGGTTTTGCAAACCAAATTACACGTGGGTGGGCGGGAAGTCAGCAGAAGCATGGGAGGTGGTTAAGCGCGGTGCTGGGTAGTCAATCCTCCTTCTAAAAACAGAATAGACTCTCCCCCCACCCGGCGTTATCACTCCCCCTTTCAGGAATGTAAATCATATACGATTATGACCACATGTCCATCCTAAATATGAATTTGCACTATGGTTCCCTTGTGAGAAACGCTATGCGGTGCCTTTTTTGTTATAACATAACACTTGTTCACGAATCCCTTGCAACAAAACGGGACAAAGTGCACACGCGCGCGTCGTCGCGCGCGCATGCCGAAATCCTTCGAAAACCTTCGGTGCCGGAAGGATGTAGCAACCGAGCTTCCAAAAAAAACATACAAAAACAAGGTTTCGCAACACTGATGTGCTAAAAAAAAGTTTCCGCACCAGAAAACCATACGTTTTTCAAGATTTTCACAACATGCTCTTAAACGGGCTCCGCGCGCGCATGTCGAAATCTGTCGAACGCCCTTGCGCGTGTGCCGTCGCGAGAATCCTCTGCAAAAAACGGGACGAACTGCAGACGCGCGCGTCGTCGCGCGCGTATGCCGAAATCCTTCAAAAACCGTCGGTTTCGGAAGGATTTCAAAACCGTGTGTCCAAAAGACCTACAAAAACCAAAAGTTTCGCAACACCGATTTTCAACAAAAGCGTGCGCGCGTGCTCTGGCGGCGTCGTCGTCGTCGTCGTCGCCGTCCTCCCTCCTCCCGCGTCGTCGTCGTCGTCGCCTACGTCGTCCTGTGTCTTTCCTCGTGTTCGTCGTCGTCGTCCTCTTTGGCGTCGTGGTCGTTTCCGTCGTCGTTGTCGCCGTGGTCGTCCTTCCTCCTCCTCCCTCGTCGTCGTCGTCGTCGTCCGTCGTCGGCGTCTCGTCGTCGTCCCTCCTATTTCGTCGCCGTCGTCGTCGTCGTTTCGTCGTCGTCTTCCCTCCTCCCTCGTCGTTGTCGTCGTCGGCGTCGCCATCCTTCCTCCTTCTTCGTCGTTCGCGTCGTCGCCGTCCTCCCTCCTCCCTCGTTGTCGTCGTTGTCGTCGTTGTCGTCGTTGTCGCCGTCGTCGTCCTCCCTCCTTCCTCGTCGTCGTCTTCGTTGGCGACGTCGTCGTCGCCTTCGTCGTCGTCGGCGTCGGCGTCGTCGTCTTCGTCGTCGTCGACGTCGGCGTCGTCGCTGCCAACTGCCATTTGGTACCCACCGTCACGGTCTTAAGAGGTCTTGAGACCAAGTTGCGGGTGGGAGGGTGGGATGTTTGCACGAGCAGTGGAGAGGACAGCTTCAAGTTGAGCAGGTGATTGATTGCATCATATAGATTCTCCTTTCTACAAAAGAGAATCGGTTCTACCACACTCCCCCCCCATGGTTAAAGACCCCCCGGGAACCGATGCAAAACGCATAGGATTCTGACCCAATGTCCATCCGACCTGTGATCGCCCCCCTCCGCCATACTCTGCACAAATATTATGCGCGCGCACTCGTTTATCAAAAATCATACATTTCCAAGAACCCCAAGCAAACAATGTGACGAAATGCACACGCGCGCGTCGTCGCGCGCGAATGCCGAAATCCTTCAAAAACCTTCGGCTTCGGAAGGATGTCAAAATCGAGTTCCTCACAATAAAAGTTTCACAACACTGATCTCAAACAAAAAACTACGCGCGCGCTCTTGCGAAATCTTAAATTTGGAAACCATAGGTGTACTAAGATGTTTGAAACAACTGTTAACAAACGGGTTTCACGCGCGCGCATGGCGAAATCTTTCGGACGCCCTTACGCGCGTGCCGTCGTGAGAATCCTCTGGGGGGGAAAAAAAAATGGGACGAAGTGCGCGCGCGCGCGTCTTCGCGCGCGCATTCCGAAATCCGTCAAAAAAACCGTCGGTTTCGGAAGGATTTCAAAATCGAGTGTCCAAAAACACATACAACATCACAAGATTTCGAAACACGGATTTTCAATAAAAGCATGCGCGCGCGCTATTGCGTCGTCGTCGGCGTCGCCGTCCTCACTCCTCCCTCGTCGTCGTCGTCGTCGTCGCCGTCGTCGTCCTCTGTCTTTCCTCGTCGTCGTCGTCCTCTTTGGCGTCGTCGTCGTCTCCGTCGTCGTTGTCGACGTGGTCGTCATTCCTCCTCCCTCGTCGTCGTCGTCCGTCGTCGGCGTCTCGTCGTCCCTCCTACTTCGTCGCCGTCGTCGTCGGCGTCGTCGTCGGCGTCGCGGTCCTCCCTCTTTTTTCGTCGTTCGCGTGATCGCCGTCCTCCCTCCTCCCTCGTCGTTGTCGTCGCTGTCGCCGTCGTCGTCCTCCCTCCTCCCTCTTCCCTCGTCGTCGTCGCCGTCTTCGTTGGCGACGTCGTCTTCGTCGTCGTCGTCGTCGTCCTCTGTCTTTCCGCGTCGTCGTCGTAGGCGTCGTCGGCGTCGGCGTCGTCGTCGTCGGCGTTGTCATCGTCGTCGTCGGCGTCGGCGATTTCGTCGTCGTCGTCGGTGTCGTTGTCGTCGTCTTTGCCGTGTGGTCGAAGTCGTTGTCGTCGGCGTCGTCGTAGTCGGTGTCGGCGGCGTCGTCGTCGTCGCTGTCGGTTTCGTCGTCGGCGTCGGTGCCGCTGCCAAGTGCAATCTGGTACCTACCGTCACGGTCTTAAGAAGTCTTGCGACCAAGTTGCGGGTGGAAGGGTTGGATGTTTGCACGAGCAGTGGAAAAAAACTGTTTTAACTTGAGCAAATGATTGGTTGCACAAGCTATATTGTACCACGTACATTGCACGGCATTTATGGCACAAACAGTTTTCATCCCATAAATCGCAACACCTCGAGTGCACCATATGGATTGCACCACGCAGAGCGCACAAAATAGACGTCACAACAGATATTCTACTTTCTGAAACCAAAGTTAAGTAATACCTCCCCCAAGGGTTTAACTGCCCCCTTGATCGTATTGCAAAATTCATGCGATTCTGCCCCATCGTCCATCAGAAATGTCAATTCGCACCATTCCAGCTAAGCCTGTACCGACCCCCCGCCATCCTCAGAAAAAATGGGCGCACATTCGTTTATCACAAACCATAAGTGTCAAAGAGCCCTTGGCAAACGAAACGGGCGAAGTGCACGCGCGATGTCACACTCGAATCAAACAAACATAAACACACATGGTTTCGCAACGCGGATTTCCCCCTACAAGGAAAACCTTGCGCTCGCTGTCTTGCGAATTCTTAAGGCAACCATGGGTTGTTCGACATCAGCACTAACTTCTGTCAAGCGGGCCTCTAACGCCGCATGCCGGGAATTTTCGAACGCCCTTGCGCGCGTGCTGGGGGGCACGATGCTTTTCAAATAATACCGCGCGGGCAAGTCTCGCGCTTCGGCCGCGCGCGCACGTCGAACTCCTTCCAAAACCGATCACTAACGCGAGGACGCCGTCGTCGTCGTCGTCGTCGGCGTGATCGGCATCGGCGCCGTCACTGGCCGTGCCGTTGTCGTTGTCAACATTATCACCAGCATCGCTACGATCATCATCGAATCTATCGCTGTCGACGTTGCCATAATACCGCGCCCGCCCAAGCCGCCGACTCGCACTGACGTGCCCGCTGGGATGCGCCCAGCGGTCAGCGCCACCGCGGCCACGTCGGTCGGGCCAAACTAGCTGGCCGCTGCGCGCGCGCATGCGCGGGCTGGCGCGGCCGCATATATGCACCAGCCAACACCAAGCCCTCATCGCAGTCGCCACCGCATGGGCTTTGCAAGCCAAGTTGCGGGTGGCGTTGGCAACTTCAACTTGAGCATTGGTGCATTCTCCTTCCTAAAAAATAAGTTCTACCGCCCTCCCCCCCAGGACTGAACCCCCCCCGGGAACCGATGCACAATGCATCAGATTCTGACTCAATGTCCATCCGACCTGTGAATTCATACTATCCCAGCCTGGCCGGAATGGCCCCCCCCCGCCGTCCTTCGGACAAATTACTATGCGCACACGCTCGCTGCAAAAAGTCATAAGTTTGCAAGAGTCCCTTGCAGCAAATACGACGAAATGCACACGCGCGCATCGTCGCGCGCGTATGCCGGAATCCAGAAACAAAAAAAGAAGAAGCCGGTTTCGGAAGAACTTCAAAATCGAGTGTCCAGAAGACATACAAAAACACAAGGTTTCGCAACACGTAATGTCAACAAAAAAGTGCGCGCGCTCCTGCGAATTCTTACGAGAACCAAGCGTTTTTCAACATGTTCTTAAAATGCTACCAAGCGGGCTTCGCGCGCGCAAGTCGAAATCGTTCGAACGCCCTAACGCGCGTGCTGGGGTGGCACGGTCCGCGTCAAATCATACCATGCGAGCCACTCTCGCGCGTCTGCCGCGCGCGCGTTTCGAATTCTTAACGCCGTCATCACCGAGCCGTCATCGTCGGCGTGATCGGCATCGGCGCTGGCACTGGCCGCGCCGTCGTCGCTGTCAGCATCGTCACCAACATCGCTACTACCATCGCCATCATCAGCATCATCATCACGTCGACGGTGCCATAATACCGCGCCCGCCCAAATCGCCGACTCGCACTCAAGTGCCCGCCTGGATGTGCCGAGCGGTCAGCACCACCGCGGCCGCGTCGGTCGCGCCGGATTACCTGGCCGCCGCGCGCGCGCATGCGCGGGCTGGCGCGGCCGCAGAGATGCACCAGCCAGCGCCAAGCACTCATCGCAATCGCCGCCCCATGAGGTTTTCAAACCAAGTTGCGGGCGGGTGGGTGGGCGGGTGGGATGTTTGCGCGAGCAGTGGAGTGGACAAGTCACTGCGAACAGGAATTAATTGCACCAAATTGATTGCACCTCATAGGTGGCACCACGTAGATTGCACAACATAGATTGCACTACGCAGATTGCACAACATGCGTTGTCAGAAGCACACTATTTGGGGCCCATGCTGGCTAATCTTTGTTGGCCTCTGAAAAGAAGCGCCGTCAGTTCGGGGAACTACCCGTCTCAGGTGGCGCAGCTGGCCAAGGACCCCCTCGGCGAAGATGGCGCTGGCCGCGCAAGTGCAGCGCGCGTAGGCGTCGTCTACCCAGCCTGCGTCTGCCGCGCCCGCGCCGACAGCCGACGCGGTCGGGCGGGCCGAGGGGGCGCGGAAGGGCGCGCCGCTCAAGCTCGAGCAGGCACTGGCCCAGCTCGAGCTCCGTCGCGGGAGCTTGGCCAGCGCCGAAGCCACGGAGACGCAGACGCTTCAGGGGCTGGCGACGGCGGAGCTGGCGAAGGGGCTCGGCATCGCCACCGAAGTCTCGGGCGGCGCCGGCTCCAAGACGAAGGGCGAGGACAGTGCCTCCCAGGGGAGGGGATGATCGAGCTTCAGTGGGGCACGGCCTCTTCCGCCCAGTTGGACCAGGTGGACTGACCATGCCTCAGATGCGGAGGACACCGCCAAGTGAAAATCGAGCGTCGGCGAGCCGAGGCGGTGGAGCCCGCGTCCAACGACGAGGGCGGCGGCTCAGCAGCGGCGGCTTCCTCAGCGGCGGCGGACGCGCCCTCGAACGCGGAGGTTCAACAGGGCACGGCGCGCATCCGGCAGGCGCGCGCAGCAGCCTCTGGGGCGGCAGCGCAGGCGCAGGCAGGGGGTGCGGCTCGAGAAGCAGCAACTGCGTGATTGGAGGCTCCCGCCGAAGGCGTTGCGGCGCACTCGGCATCTTCGGGGAGCTCGCCTTTCCCCGAGTCGGCCAAGGACCAGGCGCCCGCCTCTTCGGACCAAGGGGCACAGAGGGCGATTTCAGTTGCAATATGCGATTCGCGACTGGCGCGAGTCAGGGCGAGCAGCGTCGGAAATTTCTCAGCGGCAATCGTGATTTATAATTTAGAACCTTATCAATTCATGGGCTAAGTGGAGACGCCCGTCTTGGGGCTAAGGCAGTTTCGCGACGAGTGGGCCCGCGAAGCTCAGCAACTACATTTGCATTGTCTAGATAACGGCGAGAGGCCCACTGGCAAGGGGAAGTCCGATGCCACAGAGTCCAGAACCACGGAAGGTGGCGAACTCTTTCTTGATAGCATGTCTGGGCCTGCTCATCGCATTGTGGAAAAGGCGCGGGATCCATACCCAGCTCTGCGCGTCAGGCTGCGAGAAGTTGAATGTTTTCCACCACCCACAAGCAGGGCTTCTCCTCCGTTCTAACATTGGACTATGTCGTTTGTTCCGTCGGCATCGGCGGCAACAACGCTGGGCGGATGACGCGGCTCGGCGCATTCGTCAGTTGCATGCAACTTCCTCGGTGCATCGCGGGCGGCTGGAACGTCGACGGCAACTCATTGCGAGGGCCGAGGTACTTTGATAAGCTAGGCGGGTGTATCCTTCAATCCAACGCGCCGTTCACTTGCGCCAGCATCGCAGAGGGCTCGCACGTCGACTGCATTGCTGCTCGTCAGATATGGGTTCCCCACATCAAGTCGGTCCAGGCTGTAGAGGCAGCCCCGTGAAAGGCGCATTGCGGGCTGGCCCCGGCACGGGGCAACGGCTGCTCATGAGGTCCTTGCAGGTTGCGCCGCGCATGCTCCAGCAGCCTCGCCATCGCTTGGGCTCAACAGCGGGCTCCAAGTCCAGTCGGCCACGAAGGCAGCAGTTATTGCGTCTCGAAGAGGCGCGTGAGACAATGCAAAGCTACGCGCGCATATCTTCATCCGACTTCCTTCAAGCCCGAGACGAGCTGCCGAGGAGGAGGAGGGGGCGACGCCCAGCGGACATCGGGCGCCCCTCGCCCTTCGGAGCACATACTCGGCGAGGCGCAGGGTCTGTGGGATTTTAGTTCTACATTCGAGTTCGAGGATGATGAAGAGGACCCTCGGGCTTGCGAGTCCTCTTTTCGCTCTACTCGGGGCGCGGAAGTCGTCAGGGGCCCTCTTCGGAATCTTGGGCATGTGCTGCAACGAATAACCGCGAGTCCGTCAGTAATGTGTCGCGGGAGTTCTAGGCCGGGCGGCGCGGGGGCGCGGGGCCCAACCCATTGAGCGCCTTCAAGGTCGCGAGTTTGGTGAAGCAGCCACGGGCACTTCCACGTCTCATGCCGACGCTGGCGCTCCTCCTTCTCTCTACACTCCTGTTTCTTCATTCATGGTCCGCTACTCCTGCTCGTGCCTCCTTGGGCGCCCCCCTCTCTCGACAGCGCCTGGCCTGCGATTCGCGAGCCCATGGCCTCTGCAACCGGGGCGGCCCGGCGTTCCACCGACGCGCGGGCGCTGCGCTGCCCGGGGTCGCGCATGCGAGCAGGAGATTTCCAGCTATCACGGGGTGGAGGCGCCGAGGAGGTCACAGGCCGACGCTTTCGAGTTGGCAGCGGTGCCCGCCCATTGAGCGGCGCGCGCGCCCTTCGCAGCGAGGCGGCCGCTCGGTGGAGTAGCCTCCAAACCGTCGCGCAGAAAGCGCACGCCCAGAGAGAGAGAGAGAGAGAGAGAGAGAGAGAGAGAGAGGGCGGACAAGTAGGCGGACCAGGGTCCGTCCGCGAGGCGCACTGCGGTGCGACAACTCGCCAAACACTATTAGCGGCGGTGCAGCCTTTAGATACGAGGGCGGGCAACAAAAACCCCCTCCCCCGGCGCAGTGCGACAGACGCTACAGACGGCGGACAGACGGTGAAGATCTCACCTGTCAGACCGCGTGAAGGAAGAGGCCCCAACAAGGAAGGCGACGTGCTGACACGTGGCTAGGCGGCTTGGCAGACCGCCAGTTGGGCGCTTGGCCGCAAAGCGGCGCGCAGGGACGGGGCACCCCCCGCCCCCACGCCCTGACACCGTGGACGCGGAGCCACGCGTACTCACGGGCAGGCAGAAAGGAGGAAATTAGCGCGGGGCACCAGGTGGAGCGCCGCGGAGCGATGACAGCATAGCTTGGATGGTGAGTGACGGCACGGCACCATCGGGCGAGGGCGTAAGCAGCTCGGCGAAGGCTCGCCCGGCGCTGTGGAGGCGCTGGAGCAGAGGGCCTTGACGGGCTTGAGCAGCGGCGAGGTCCGCGGCGAGAGCAGCACACCTCTGCTGAAGAGCGGCCATAGCCTGGGACAGCTCGGTTTCGCGGTCGGTGAGGGGCGGCTGCTCAGTGCCAGCGGCCGCGGGCCTCGTGGCAGGGACGAGGTCATCGGTGCGCCTGGCCAGGTGGTGGACTAGCGTAGTACGGCACCCCGTGTGCTGACGGCCGTCGCACTTGAGAGGTGACTGGAGGGTAACACACGGCCCCAGGGCTGGAGCCGCTAGGGCCACGCCCCGTGAGGTCGGAAGAGCCGCATCCTCACGCCCAGCAACAATGGAAGCGTGGACGGGGTGCGACGGCCTGACTGGCTCGGTGCCCTGCGGGGGGGCTGAAGCCGCCCCCGCGGGCTGGCGCTGGTGGGGGGACGGAGTGGTTGGCACGGTAGGACCAATCATGGTGCCGTGCGAGGGCTCTGAGGTCGGCCGCGTAGTAGGGTGGCGTCTCGATAGGGCGGCATGGTCGGCAGCGTGGGGTGTCGGCGGAGCGTCGTCTATGCTGCCACTCAGTCCGAGGGGGTCAACCAGGTCATCGTCGGCGTCTTGACGGTGGGCGACATCATCATGTGGGTGCGATGTCGCTCTCGGAGCCGGAGTCGCGGTAGGCGTCGAGAGGTTGCCCGACGGGGCAGGGTTGTCGCTGGCTGGGCCGTCGTCCAAGACGTCCAATCCCCCACCGAAGCCGAACGGGTCGTCCTCCTGTTCGTCAGCGTCTTGGAGGTGAGCGACGTCGTCATGTGGGTGCGGTGCCGCTCTCGGTGGCGGAGTCGAGGGCGTCGTGCGGATGCCCGACGGGGCAAGGTTGGCGCTGGCTGGCCCGTCGTCCAGGAAGTCTAGTCCCCCGCCGAAGCCGAACGGGTCGTCCTCCTGTTCGTCGTAATCGCCCGTTGGGCCTCGGCCCAGAGCTCGTCCGGGTTCTGCGGGATGTCTGGTCCAGCCGCGGGTGGTGCCTGGTCCGACAGCAGGGGGTTTGGTTCCATTTTGCTGAGTTCCGCAGCTGTAAACCCAGCCCTGCGGTGTGGGAGCGGGAGAGTGCGGTGTCTGCGCTCGTAGATAGCGACAGCGACCCCATGGAGCACGGTCGCTTGGCGATGTCGTGTTTTGGCAGCTTCGACAATGTCGTCTGGAAGGTTGTGAGTGCGTGCCGCCATTGTGGCAAGGGCGTCAGCCTGACGGTTGAACTCCTCCGCAATGGGCCCGATGAGCCCAAGGTCGATGCCCATGTCTCCCAGGTGGCTGGCGATTTTTTCGACGCGGAACATGTTGGGCTTGGCCATAACACATCGGTGGATCTTTTCCCAGAGCTCCACGTGCGTGCCCTGCGGCGCTGGATGTCCGTCGATGATGCTTTGGAACCCATCGACCACCGCCTGGTTGTCCACGAAAACGTGCACGGGCCGTTCGGCACATGCCGTAAGGTGGACAATGGCGAGGGTCTCCGCAACCTGGGCGTTCTGCGTTAGGCCGTGAACGCGTGCACTGTAGTTCATGCGGTGGTCGATGCCGTAGTAGACGCCGTAGCCCGCTCGTGCTAGCAATGGGATGGCTTGGTTGGTGCATGCACCGTCCGTGGCAGCGTAGACCCATGTCCAACCAGTGTCGTGGTCAAGGTAGGTGGTGTAGGTGTCCTGGGCTGAAGCCGCAGGATCTCCCTCAGGGGGGGGCCGCGGTATGGGCTGTGGCAGCGGGTCCCTCGCGAGGTCGGCCTGCAGGTCGAGGAGGGCTGGGTCTTCGTCGAAGAGCCCGCAGTGTCTTGTGTGCGGCGGAAGACGGGCCCACTGGTCGTCACTGATGAGGGTGGTGAGAGGGAGTCTTTCTCGGGCCCAGCACTTGCAGTCGCGGACAGTGTGCTCCTGAGTTTCCTCTTCCTCGTCGCAGTATCGGCAGATGGGGCTGGGGTCAGCTGACGTGTTTGATCGGGATCGTCGCTGTTGGGTGTGGTCCCCGCCCGACAGGTAGTTCAGGAGGAGCGCCAGCTGCCAGGCAGTGCATTTGGCTGCTCCTTTAGTTCGGGCGAGCCACGTGCTGGCGAAGAGGTCGAGGCCCTGTCTGACAGAGGCAAGGTATCCAAGGTCGTGGCGCCGTGGCTTGATCCTCCGCAGAAAGGCTCTGCGTTGTGAGGCCCGCAGCATGTGCAGGAAGGCGTTTTGGGGTAAGTTCAGCCAGCTGATCTGGCAGCCCCAGTCGTCGTACATGATGCCAAATGTGGGCCAGGTCCAACGGAGCTGCTGGAGCGACTGGACGAGTCGTCCGACAGGTCCTCCACCAAACAGGGTCTGGACGTGGTGTTGGAGGTCTCTGGCGAGCCCGCAGAGTGTAACGTCGCGGTTAACCTGTCGCCGCAGGCACAGGAATGCTTCACGCTGCGTGATGGCGTCGATCTCCAGGGCGTGTCCTGGGACGCACACGGCCATGAGAGTCCAGAACTCGACCCGCTTGTTCCCCTTGGGACGGATAGCCGCCTTGAGGGCGTGGTTGTGGGCAGTTTTGGCTGGGCCTGATGGTGCTTGAATGTCGGTGCCCGTGGTGCAGACGCTGGCAGCAAGGGAACGGGCGTGCCGCGCCTTGATAAGCATCGGCGATGGGAGCTTGCCAATGCGCGGCAGGCGAATAGTCGCCCTCCGTACACGGGCGTCTGCGGTGGCCGTGAGGTTAAGCGCGGCTGGAGCCGGCGCTGCCTCGGCGTTGATGTAACTCCCGACGAGCTTGAAGGAATCGACCACACGTAAGGGCCGTTCCGCCAGAGTGAGCTGGGTAACGGCGGCGTGAAGCTCGTCGGTGAGCGCCCACCCTGCCACTTTACCAGGGTGAATGCGTTGACCTGAGAATCGATCAAACTTGGCGGTTTCGTCAAGAGATTTCTGCAGCTCAGACGCGGTGTGGGTAGTGGAGTTGCTGTCGTCAACAAAGGTAGTGCTGAGTGATCGAGGAACGTATCGATGCTGCCTCTTTGTCCACACGCACATGAGCAGCTTGATGTCGTCCAGGGACCACGAGCTTCCCTGGAGGTGACCGTTAGTCCTGGCCAAGTCCTTAGAGTACGCTCCGTTCATGCGGATGTAGCGTTTGTGGTGACTGTAGAAATTTCGGCGGACAGTAACGATGTCTTGAGGGCACCCCGCGTGCAGCGCAAGGTTAAGGCAGATGTCCGTGATGAGGTAGTCGAAGCACTTCTGTCGGTCAAGGGCAGCTCCAGCTAAGGGGAGGAGTAAAGCCCTGGCGTGCTCGATGCGCAGGGCGAGAGAGGTGCTGACATCCCCAATGGTAGCTTTGGGAACAGCGCCAAAGCTCGTGGCGTGGGTCCATCCTTTCCGCCAGTCCGTGAGGCTACGGTAGGCTGGCGCTTCCCACGCGTACATCCAAACGGAAAGAACCGAGAGAAGTCGTTGGTCCGTCGGGAGTTCCCCTCGGCCTTTTCGGAGGCGCGGGTTTGGCACGTGAAGGAGGGGTTCTGGGATGGTGCCAGTGCGTTGCATAGCACGTAAGACGCTGGCGAAGAGGCGAAGGATGTCGTCGGGTAACTCCTTAGCCTCCTTAGTTGTCCAGCCGTCGAGTCCCCCCGCGCGGCGCGGTGAACGGGTGCGAATGAAGTGGATGAGTTGGTCGTCGGTGAGGTGGAAAGGGGCTGCTGGTGATGGCGTAGGCAGCTCTTGTCGGTACTCGTCGTAGAAGTCAGCCCACGTCGGCATGGCTTCGGCGTCATGACCTGCACGAGCGCGGTACCTGCCCAAGATGGGCTCCCAGGTGTCGACCATGAGCTTAAGCATGTCTTTGGTATTGGCAACAATGGCGTTGGCGGGGAGGGCGTCGGGAACCTGGGCAGGTGGTGGGTCACAAGCGTGGCCTTCGTCGTTGTCCGTGTCGAGCGAGCTACCGTCGCTGGGGCTGAAGCCGCCAGCTTCGGTGTCGGCATCACTATCGTCCGTGCAAGCTTGGTCAGGTTTGAAGGCGGTGGTGTCGCAGTGGAGTTGTGTATCGTCGGGAGTGGTAGGCGTGCGGAGATACGCCGTGGGCGAGCAGTCGGCAGCCCGTGCGTATATGGCCGCCTTTCGCCCGCTTGGCTCGCGGACGCCCTCAGCCCAAATCTTGATGCGTTCAGCTTTGGCTCGGTTTGCACGTCGCGCCAGCTCTGAGTCAAGGTTTTGGATCAGACGGTCCAGGTGCTCTCCGTGTGGTGCTGGCTCGTCGGGGGCCCAGGCCTCGGGAAAGGCCAGGAGGACCGTGGGGCGCAGCTTGTGACAGAGAAGGCGGGCCGCGGTCCACGTGCAGTCGATGCGCTGCGCCAGGTACGGCGGGATGGCACGGCAGTCGATATGATGGTGCTGTCCGATGAAGCGAAGCTCACAAAGTTGCCGATGGAGCTTGCGAAGGCGGTTCATGTGAATCGTGGAAGCTCCGTAGGTGGGAAAGGCGCGGGGGACAGCGGGTCGCTCCTCGAACGTGGGTGTGAGCCCGTGCATGGTAGGGGGCTTCTTTTTTGGGTGGTCTGGCGGTGGAGGTGGCAGGTCGCGCAGCCGGGTGAGATGGTATTCATGGCTGGCCTCGTTTGCCAGGGCGAACATGCGTTCCACATCGTCGCGTGTGTCGGCCTGCTCCATGCGGTCCTGGTATCGCCCTGCGATGAGGGTCCCTAATGCCTGCAGTTCGTGGCCCTCATGAGCTCCATCGTTAGGGGGGTAAGGCGTGGGGGCTAGAAGGCGTCGGGCCGTATGGTCGAGGCGGCTAAGGTCGAGCGTGACCTGCAGGCCAACATGGGACTTCGCTGGCAAGTCACGCAGATAGCAGAAGTCGGTGACAAGGGATCGCGCCGCTTGGTTGGCGATGATGTAATCGATGCGCGAAGTGCGGGGGCACTTGGTGACGCGGTCCCAGTCGGGGATATTGCCATGTGTGTGCATGGTGTGGTCTGGTGTGCCTTCAGCGACGTTAAACCATCCGTGCTGCATCATGTGCAGCAGGTGTGGATTGTCGTCGATGTTCGTGTTGGCGTCCATGCGCATGAAATACGGGGCTGAGCCGACCCTCGCGGCGGCGCAGTCAGCGAGCCGAAACAAGTCGGTGCTGTCTCCTCCAGCGACCCCGTAGAGGCTCGCTATGTAGATCCCAGCGGGCCCGTGGTTGTTTCGTCGCCGCCTGCGGCGGTGCTGGGTGCAGAGCGGGAGGAAGGCCTCGTGCCATCTTTTCTTGGCCTTGAGGGTGGCGATACAGGACGCAGTGTCGTCGACGGTGGAGTCGACGATGGCGTCCTTAGAGAGGATGGCGACCCCTCCCGAGGCGCCAGTGTTGCCCACGACCGTGTGGTCTGTGCCGCCGTGGGCAGCTCTGCGCTGGGCTCGCGCCAGATCCAGGTCAGGTCCCAGACTGGCGTGGTATCCCCCGTGGTGTGGATTGGCGGCGTTGGTAGCGATGGCTTGTCTGGTCGGCTTGGCATGTCGGGTCTCCTGCAGTGCTATGACTGCGGCGTTGTGGTCGACACCAAGAGCGGTGATGGTTGGCCAGTTCGCTGGGAGACTAGTGATGTTGAGGCTGACGAGGTGGATGGAGCGACCTGGCCCGTCTCCGTCAGTGGAGCTGGGGTTGGCACGCCCCGCACGGTGGAGGGCAGCCTGGCCCTCGCCCAGGTAGAAAGCTTGGCCACAGTAGGAGCTCATGGCGTCCCTGCAGATTGGCTTGAACGGGGCTGAAGCCGCCGTCAGGCCAGAAGTATAGGCGAGGCATGGTCGGCACTGCGCCAGGGGGGGTTCATAAATATATGCAAAAATACATCGAAAAAACCTCCTCACTCCTGTACCGTGGGGGACGAGGGGAGGAGAGGTGAGACGGCAGCAGAGGGAGAGGGAGGCGATTCCTCGATCCGTCCTGCCGAACACAAGAGCAAAAGCAAACCAGCGGCGGCAGCTCGGCGCGGCAGCGGCGCAACGCGCGCGCATATACTGCGCACGCGACACCGCTGGTCCGTCCTGCGGCGGCGCGCCCGCCCCGTCAGTACCGTGATGAGCAGCATCAGGTGGAACAGCTCGAGCAGCGCGGTCGGTGGCCTGGCGCTGAGCCTCGTCCATGCCCGCTGCCGTGAGGCACGCGTTGCGGACAGGGCTGACTCCACGCGGGGCCGCCGCTGCCGCGGCAGCGGCTGAGGTGGCGGGGGCGCCGCCACGACTCTGTGGAGAGAGCGGTGAGCCGCCGCCGAAACTCGCCGCGAGGTCCTTGACGCGGTATTTGTTCTTTAACGGGTCGAAGGTCGGCGCCTCGTCGATGGGGACGACCACGCGGGTGGGCGGCGGCAACTCCTGGTCCGTGGACGGCGTCGGCTCGAGGTCGACCTGGCCAGGTTCAATGGCGCTGGCACCGAAGCGTGGCACCACTTCGGGGGCTTGGCCATCAGCCTGAGTCTCGCGAGGCGGCGAGCTCGTGGAGCTCCCAGGGGCCTTGCGCGAGCTGTGGCGGCTGCAGGACCTGCTGCGCGGGACGCGCCCGCCCGTGTGGCGGTCGCGTGGCGAGGTCGCCTGGGCGTTAGCGCGCGCAGAGTCCGCCCTGCTCGGGGAGCGGATCGGCGACGCGCAGGGAGTTGGGCTGGGCTGGCGGGAGCCGCCTGTGCCGCCCGCCGCCGAGGCTGCAGCCTGGTCAGGGTCGACAGCGTCAGGGCGGGGGCTGACGTGATGGGCACTTCCCTCGCTGTGCCGCGGGGAGGCGCTGTGGTGCGCCTGGGTGTACGTGAGGACGAGCGGGACGAGCGGCTGCCTCTCGCGCTCAGGTGGGGCAGGTTTTGCCTGGGCAGGGCGCAGCGCTGCGGCCACGTTTGGCGGGGGCGTGTGTTGGCGCGGTTGCCAAGCACGCACGTTCGCATCACGCCATCCTTCAGGGCGCCCTGTCCTGCCACGGCTTGGTGCAGCCCCCTGGGCTGAAGCCGCAGGGGTTACCACTGCGGGCTGGTTGCTGGGGGTGCTGTCATGGCGGCCTGGGTAATGGCCCCAGGCACGCGTGGACCCTGGCACGGGCGAAGTGGCCCGTGGGGGGGGGGCCTGCACGAGTGCACGCGGGTAGCCTATGACCGCTGGGTGCACCCTGGCTTGAGGGGCATGGCCGTAGCTGGAGGCGGCTGCTCCAGCCGCCGCGGGCCTGGCGCCAATGGGGCCACGGTGATAGGCGGCGCCCCCGCCGTACACCGTGCTGCCGCCTGTCGGGACGCGCGCGGGGGAGCGGTAGCGTGGCGTGCTCGGCTGACCTGCGTCGCGTTGGTCGCGCTGCTGGATGCGCTGCTGGCGCTGTTGATAGCGCTGCTGGTCGGCTCTCGAGAGCGGGCGGGTGTCGGGGAGGATGATGGGTACGTCGGGCCGCCGCCAGCCCTGATAGACGTGCTCGAAGGAGTGGTCTGGGTAGGTCTCCCCGACGGGTGAGTATCGCCGCACATGCTCCATGTAGTCAATGTTCTGCGGCTCGGGGAGCACCGTGATGTTTACAGCTCGCTGGTGCGCTGGTCCATAGAGACAGAAACTACCACGGTTGCTGCGGTCGTGGTTCAGCTCGGCTTCGGTCGTGGCACGGCTCACCATGGCGTCGCAGAGGCGCATGTCATAGTCGAGAGCTTGAGGCCCAGGGCCGCCCTCGGCGTCCCAGTACAGTACCACATCTCGCCAGCGGGTGCGGGTAGTGTGGATGCGCTCGGCGATAGACTCGCAGACGGTCCTGACTGTGACACGATCCCTGTACATGTTGGTGATGGCTAGGGAGTAGGGTCGGCGGACCGTCTTGTTGAAGGTGAAGTCCTCCTTGAGGGCCTGGTGGGGGCCGAAGAGCACGTAGCCTTCCCTCCAGAGCGGTTGGTCGGGGGACGGTTCTTCAGGCATCCCCGTTCCTGTGAACCCAGGTGGCCGCCTCGTGCCATCAGGCAGTCCCTGCCTGGGGACGCGCCGCGGCCTCGGTGGCAGATACCATTGACCCTGGTAACCTGCTTGGCCTGGTTGTGGAGGCTCCCCCCCGGGGCCTGAAGGCGCTCGGGGGGGTTCCTTGAGGTCGTGGTGGGCTGGCGCGTTGCCGTATTGGCGGGCAAGGATGTGCGGAGGCATCCCTGTGGCACGGACGTCGAACAGGCTGTGCGGACTAGGCGGATGGGGGCACCTGCTGGAGAGGCAGCATGTGTCGGAGTCCCTGTTGTCGGTGCTGTATGCACACGTCCAGCTGTTGCAAGAGTAGTCCGTGGACCAGTCCATAAGTGCACGTAGTCCGCTGAGGGCGCAGTCTGGGCACGTTGGTTGGCCCGAGGTGCCGAGCTGCGTGTTGCGGCGGGCCGCGCAGTACTGACAGCATTGGAATCGGCACTGTAGGCATGACCAGCGTCCTGGTAGGGGCGGGAGCGCTTGCTCGTTTGTGCCTGGGTCGTCTGGGTGGGGTCGGGGTCGATCCCACAAGGGCCAGACGTCGGCAAACCAGGACTGGCCTGTAGTGCGGACGACCTCGGCGGGGAGGCGAGCGTCGTCGGCATGGTACCATGACCGTGCGCCAAGTGTCGTCCGCCTTGACGTGGACTTGGGTCGGTGCCCAGAGCTTGGTAGTGGTATCGCCATGGTCGTGGTGGAGGATGACCCAGCCGTCGCGACCCGCCACCGCAGGGTCGATAACGCGATGGCCCATGACGGTCGTCCCCCACGGTAAGTAGGCGCCGTCGTGGTGATCGCCAGGGTCAAGCCAGACCTCGATGCCAGGGGCATTGACACGGGCCCGCACATCGCGGACGTGGAAGGCGAGGACGTGGTAGGCGGTCGGCTCCTCTTCCGTCTCGATGTGCTCCCACGTCTCGATGTCGCTGTTGTCCGAGGTGGAGTTTCCGCCACTCTGCCGTGACGAACGGGAGGCGGATCGCCGTGGGCGGGCATGGCCTCGGGCGAGGGCGGCGGCCGCGCTGATGAGGGAAGGCGTACGGCGGTCGTCGGCTCCTGATGTCGTCGATGAGCGGTCTGGACTGTGTGCCAGGGCGGCACCTGACTGGTAGGTGCGCGGTGGGCCAGACGCGGCCCCAGGGCTGGAGCCGCTGGGGCGCGACTCACGTGCGTCGGGGTGCCCCCGCACGGGGACGGCTTGCAAGCCAGTGTACACCAGGTCGATCAGTGGCTGCGGGTCCAGCTGGAGCTTGCGAAGCGAGACGCGTGGACGGGGCTGGTTGGGGTCGGCCCTGGTGGCTGCTTCAGTGTCGTAGTGCTGTTTGGCCCATGCTCGCGCTGCCTCTGGCGAGTATAGTGCCTGCGGCGGTGGCCACGCTGCCGCGATGTCCAGCCTGCGCCGGGTGCTAGCTTCCTGGTCGTGGGCTTCAGCCGCCTCACGGAGATCTGGATGATCGTAGCCAGCGATGTGGAGGGCGTGCGCACAGTCGCCCATACCATAGGCTTGTGGTAGGGCACGGCACCTGGAGGCAGCTTCCGTGGGGGCACACCAGTCCATGCGGATGAGGAGGCCCAGGACCCGAGGGTAAATGAGGCGCGCTCCGTGGGCCTCTCCTTTCACGAAGTTGTGCCAGTTCTCACCGCGCGGTGGTTGGGTGGCCTCGCACATCCAGGGCGCGATGGGTCCCCACGCGAGGGTGTCGTCTTCGAGGCTGTAGGGCGGGTGGGGCGGCACTGCGTACCACGCGGCCAGCGACGGGTGCACACTCACGTACGTGCGGCCAACATTTGTGCCAGTTCGACCCTTCGCTTCACGGCGGGGGCCTGGCAGGAGGTGCCCTCCGTTGACAGCGAGACGGGCCGCAAGGTCGCCGCGGGTCCCATGCCAGAAGACAGTGGGCGCGTCGGTGGTGGGTTGACGGAGGTCCCACGTGAGGTAGGGGAAGATCGTCTCGCCTGAGTTCCCGCCCGAGTCTTCCAGCACCCAAGTGAGGCGGTTCGGGGGCTTCTGCATGATCTCAGTCCACGGCGCCAGCGCTTGGAGTGTTGGATCATGGGTGAATCGAGGATGGTCGTGGAATCGCAGAGCGTCTTTGATGTCCTCTGTAGACACGCCACTGTTACCAAGCGCAAAGCCGTTTTGGTACAGGGCGGTGTGGATGCTCGTCGGCGGCACAGGGACCGCTGGGTCGCGCTGGATGGTGTTGCGTAAGTTGCGCGTCGGTGGCCTGAGGGCTGGGTGAGGCATACCAGGGCCTGGAGGCGCCTGAGGCCTGGCGGGTGATGCATAGCGTGCTCGCCCTCGTGGTGGCTGAGTGTCCATGTCGGAAGAGGAACCACGAGCATCTGCATGTCGGAAGATGGACCACGGGCTATCGAGGGTGCGCTCACGTGTTTCCCTTGCCTCGGCGTCGCTGCCGTGGGCTGTGGCGTCTTCGTGAGTCGGTGGGTTACCATAGGCCGCACCGCTCGTGGGGCCGTCTCGCGGGGACGGGCTGGTCGATCGTGGCGTGACAGACGAGGCTCGCGATACCGCGGCAGTGACTTCGACAATGGCGGCGGTGGTGGCGGAGGTGACATCGGCGACTGCGGCGGCAACTGCAGCGGCGTAGTGCTCCTGTAGCAGCGGATGTCGAAGTGAGTGCACGTGCTGGCTCTCAGGTTCGTCGGGAAGCGTGCGCGGCATTGTGTATGTGGCCTCATCGCGCGGCCTCCTGCTCGGTTGGCAACAGCGGAGGCACCACTGGGCCGTGGATGAGTCCAGGGCACGCGCACAGATGCGGGCTCCTACGTGTCCGACGGCTCCTTGAGCGAGGAGTTTGGCGCCGACCAGTAGAAGACCGCACACCACTCCGCCAGTGGCAATAGCTCCGAGTTTGCCGCTGGCCCATTTCAGGACACCCCCGAGGCCAAACCCGACTGCGCTGGCTCCGCCCGAGACGATATCTCTGAGTTTGGCGCTGGTCCACTTGAGAATACCCCACAATGCGGGCGTGACGTTGTATGCCGTTGTGCGTCGGGGTGTAGTGGGCACAGATGGGCCTGGTGCCGCCGCTTCACGTCGTCGTCGTTGCCGGTAGCTGGGGTCTCGGCTCGGTGTCGGCAAGTACCCGTCGATCTGGTCCTTGTACGGTATGGCTATCACGATGGCGTACGTGGCCACGAAGAGGCAAATGAGACAGCCACAGTGTCGTGAGGCCGCTGCGCTGTGCTGGGCCTCGTAGGAGCCGCTGGCGTCTGGGTTCGCGTCGTCGATGGGGTCGTTGTCGATGTCAGCCTGCCAGTGGTCAACGGCGCTGGGATTGGAGTCAGTCACGTTAGCACGGCAGACAAGGGTGCGGGGCGTGGTACTGCCACCTGCGGTCTGAAGACGTCCAGGTCCAGCCAATGCTGCAGCGGGGCTGAAGCCGCCACTGCGCGGGCTGGTTAGAGCTGGCGATGCAGTGGGATGGCTTGTCGCGTCGGCGGCAGTGGTGCCTTCAGCGTCGTTGAACTGTGCACTGGGAGCGGCCTGGGCAGAGTTGTTAGGCGGACTGCTGTGCGACGGGGGGCGCCCTATGTAAGGTTCGCTATCGCGGTCACGCTGGGCCGTGTCACCTGGCGGTGCCGTGCCGTTGCGACCCTGGGTTTCCATGTCGTCCTGGCTATCGTCCGACGCGTGGAACGAGTCCAGGGATATGTTGCTGATGTCGCTGGCCGCGATGTGCTGGAGCAGAAGCGGTTCGGCGTCGGCCGCGGGCTGGTCGCACGTGGCGTGCTGGGCGAGGGGGCCAGCTGGCGGTGGTAGGTTTAGCGGTTCCATCGGTGCCGCGGCGAGCTCCGCCTCGACAAGCGGCTGCATGTCTGGCGGGTGGTGCAGGATCGCATCCGCGAGGTACGCCAGGGCGTCTTGGTCGGGTGGAGGGAGGCCTCTTGGCAGCAAGGCGTGGGCCCGTGAGAGGTATGGCGGCAATGGTGCCGTGAAAGCCTCAGGGCCGACGAGCTGAGCACGAGCGCCCTGGTATTCCAGAAGGAGGCCAAAGTAGCGGGTGGGGTACTCGCGGCTGCCCTGGATACGAGTGAGGTTGCGGTTGGTGCGCTGTCTGTCGGGGCCTGCTCTATGCCAGATGTCCTCGCACATGTCGATCGCGGTGCGCTGGCGCAGGGCGTCGTTTTTCTCCTCGGAGTCCTCCTGGAAAAAGTGGTCGTACTGTGGCAGATGGAGCGTCGCCAGGATGTACGGGACGCAGTCCTCGAGCCATGCCCAGAACACGTCCTGGTGGTCCTCACCTGGTGCCCACGCCGCGGCGCACGGTATGAGCCGAGCTCGGATCATCATCAGGTGCCAGAAAGCGGGGTCCTCCTCGGGTTCGCCCCTGGCGCACAGAGGGGTAGTGGGACCCGTGGGGTTATAGCGGGGCACGACAGCGGGGCTGAAGCCGCCACTGCGTGCCTGGCCTTTGTCAGCGGCCCCGTCAAGGATGTGCTGCACGACGGTCGAGGCCACGCTGGGGGTGGACTGCGATGCATGTGTCGTAGTTGACGAGGGCGTGCATGCGCTCGCGATGGCGCCCAGCGATCCGTTGCCGCACGGACCCGCGGCGGCGGTGCTGTTCACGATCGGGTCCAAAATGGTGCAGTGATCGTACTTGTAGATGCTGTCATCGTAAAGGTAGAAGAAAGTCCCACGTTCAGCGTGTCGCAGGAAAACCTCTCCTCCATGCTGGGGCGCACCGCCTGAAGACGGGTGTGCTCCAGCGAGCGAGGGGAGGGCCAGGCTGCAGGCAAGGCGCCACATGATGGCAAGGCCTGGCGGGCGGCGCGAGCGATGAGCCAAAAGCTGCATGTCAGCACACGTCCTCAAATACCCCTGACTGCTCATGTACATTGCAACAATCACGCCCCCTGCAAGACTGCGGGTGTCCCTACACCAGATAGCTTGCGCGTGCTGCTGCCAAAACAGACATGAGGTGACAAGAAGGAGATACGACGCGAAGGGGGAAGAGATGCCTCTGAAGGCGCTTCCTCGGAGGGCTGAGGCGGGCTCTCTGAGGCACCTTCAATAGGGTTCCTGGGTGGCCCGACCCTTGTCTTTGCCTTTGTCAGCCCCTGGGGGCCCCGTCCCTGGGGTGACCTGGCCTGGCTGGTCGATCCAACCGCAGACAGCCACGGGTTCAGCAACCGCTGCAGCTTCCTCCTTCTTAGTTTCCAGAGTGGCCACTTGTGGCAGGTGGATGGTGCCCCCCGTGAGGTGCCCGAGGAGGGCCTGGATGTCGCCGCGCAGTGCAGCGGCGTCGGCGGTTGCCGTCTGTTGCTGGGTGACGACGGTGGCAAGCCCCCGTTCCAACCCTGAGACGTGCTCCGTGAGTGTGGCCTGGGAGGAGAGAACGCCCGCAAGCTGGACCTGCATGTTATCCACCGTGTTGGCTAGCAGCTCGTGCTGCTGTTCCATGTGCTGGATGCGGGTCGTGGCAGCATCTGGCGGTTTGGAGGCCGATGCGAAGCGTTCGCCGAAGGTGTTGAGTTCGTGGGAGGCCACGCTGTATTCATCGCCTGATGAGAGGATCTCGACGTCGTCGGCGTCGCCTGGTACTTCGGCGGCTGTGGCAGCGTCGCGTTCGGTGTGGCCCCCACCTTCTGCCGCCACCGTGCCAAGCCGAGAGTCATGACCACCTGATCCTGGGGCGGCCGTTTGTTCGGCGGCTCCGTCCGTGCCGCGCGGGGGTGCAGAGGAGCTGCGGCCTGGGGCGCAGTGTGACCTTGCGTGCGGCGTGGCGTCACGTTTCCCGCTGGAGGATCGGTGGCGCTTGGCTGAAGGCTCCTCCTTGGGGATCAGGAGCGGTGCGACGCCCTTGCCTTTGGGCGCGGCAGTCATGAGGTCGTGGAGGTAGGGGCTCTGGGCCGCTTTGGTGAGGAGTGTGCCGGTGGCGGGGCTAAAGCCGCCACCACGGGCTGGCGGCGTCACAGGCTCTGTGATGGTGGTAGGCGTGACGATGGTAACGTTGTCCCGCTTCGGCACCACCTCAGCCAGCGGGGCCTCGGTGATGCTCCACGGGATGGGGCACCCCGCGACCTGTACCGTATATGTGAGTGGGGGACGATGGGCGCGCACTAAGGCAAACTGGGCCGCAGTGGCTGGGTCCCAGGCGGTGTGGTAGACCTCACAGTCCCATTTAACGGACGGGCCCGTGAGAGTCTTGGCGAGCTGGGTCAGCGTGGCGTGGCGTGCCGCAATGCCAGTGATGCGGTAGCGCGTCTTGGCGAGGGTGGCCTCGCAGCCGCGGATGCTGACGGCAGCAGCCTTGGCGGCGTCTGACCCCCGTGGAACACGGATCCCCAGTAAGCCTGACTTGCCGTGCCTGACGACTCCCAGGGCCTTGAACTCCACCGACTTCTGGAACGCATCTGCCATCGTGATGGGCTGGTCCTCAGGGAACCACACGGTCTGATACTTGTCTGCGGTGGGCTCGTCTGCACCTACGTTGCTGAGGTCGTAGGTGGCACCGAGTTGCCCTGATCCCGCCAAGACCTTGTCGACCGCTTGGAGACTGACGCCGAAGGTGGCAGCCAGGGACCTCTTTCCGACGCCCGATCCAAACCTGCCTAGGCTTTTGCAGGGTTCGAGGATGGTGACGGCTTTAAAGTTGCCGTGGAAGAGGGCCTTGAAGGTGTCCTGGAGCTGACTATCGAGCTCCTGGCGGCGAGCGTCTTTCTTGGACTCCCTGTGCTTTTGGTTTTGGCGCGCCTTGTCCTGTGGAGCGGAGTCCCCTCGAAAAGGGCCCTTGGCGCGTGGACCACCGTTCACGGGGGCACCTCCCGAGAACTGGTCCTCGAAGGCCTGATGCATGGAGGGGGCTGCGGCAATGGCCTCGGTTTCATGTATGGTCGCCCGAATCCAGCATACGTGGTCGGCAGGGTCGATGGTGGCGACGGCTACTTTTTCCGTGCAGGCGACCTCCTTGGTGCCCAGCTGGTACACGGTCACGGGGACGTGCGTGTGGACCACTTTGGGCGCCTTGGGGTGACGCTTCAGGACGGGGACGGCGAGCTCGGTACCGACGTAGTTGTCGTTTTTTGGGCCCATGACAGCAATCGCGAGCTGACCCGTGGTTCGCTTGCCCTGCTCGAGGTGGTGTTGCAGCAGCCGTTCACCGCTCTCGTAGTCGTGGAGGCTGATACTGGGCTTGTACGTCTTGCCGTCGTCAGGAGATGTGGGTTCGGCGAGGACAGGGACCTTCCAAAAGGCCGGGTCCAAGGCGATGAATTGGGCGTCCGCAGCCTGAAGACGCGCGGAACCCGCTGGTGGGTGTGATGTGTCACCGCCAATGCGCTTAGGCTTGCTGCGCTGGTGATGATCAAGCGTGTAGCTGATCTGGTTGGCGGCGCACATGCGGATCAGGGCGCTGCCGAGCTTCTTCGTGTTGGACTTGTGCATGTCGTACGTTGCCTGGAGCTCGTCCGCGTTCAGTTCGGCAAGCCCGTTGTATGCGGCCGTGGGGCGGTCAGACCCCGCTTGCTTGAACGCTGCGATGCAGTCCTGCTTGCGTTGGAGGAGAGACCCTTCAGCAGCAGGACGGGAACTCGGAGGCTGCTTGGAAGAGCGACGGCGCTCCGGCTTCTTGGGGGCCATTGCTGCGGGCGCTCTGGTGAGGAGAGGTGACGCGAATCAGTAGGGCCCTGCTGGGACCCCTCCGGTCTCGCGAGGCCTGGGAGTCTGACTCCGAGGCGGGGCGCTTCGCGTCGCGGCTGCGGTCTGAGTGCTGGGCACTCTCGAGCCGAGACTAGAGAGAGAGAGAGAGAGAGAGAGAGAGAGAGAGAGAGAGAGAGAGAGAGAGAGAGAGAGAGAGAGAGATGAGAGAGAGAGAGAGAGAGAGAGAGAGAGAGAGAGAGAGAGAGAGAGAGAGAGAGAGAGAGAGAGAGAGAGAGAGAGAGAGAGAGAGAGAGAGAGAGAGAGAGAGAGAGAGAGACCAACAAAACATTCCACAGTCGCCCGTCCGCCAGCCGAAATGCCTTCCGATGGGCCGCCCGCCCTTTGGTGTCTCGCCTCCGATCCACGGCGAAGCGCTCAGATCGAGCCCTAGCCCCGCGCGCGCAGAGCCGCGCCTGGACGGCGCATCGGCAGGAAAACTGGCCACGTGAAACACACGTGCAATAGAGCGGGGTTCGCGCAGGCGCCCCCCTGCAGCGCCTCGGAAGCGCGCGCTGGAATTCTTCGCCCCAGCGAAGCGCGAAGGCATGCTACAGCGCGCCGGAGGAGGAGGAGGAGGAGGAGGAGGAGGAGGGGGAGGAGGAGGAGCAGGAGGGGGGGCTGAATGAAACAAAAATGCCCCAGATTCGTATCATCTGGGCCCCGGATTCGCATCACTATGAAAACAATAGACTACAACAGCTGCGTTCCATTGCCCTGGCGCTCCACGCAGTAGAGCTTGCAATCTGCCGGGGTCGTTTCCTGCCACAGCCAGGGCTTGAGCGTGCATGTAGACGTTCCACTCTAAACGAGGGCGCCCTCAGAGGCGTGGCGTGCCCCAGTCCCTGAGCAGAATACGGTGGTCTTGTTCAGCTTGAAACACCATTGCTCTGGGCAGGCTGCCGGGCGGTCCCCTCGCCAGCTTACCGCGAAAGTTCAATTGGCGCTGTAATCAACAAACTGATAACGGGCATGCTTCCGCAGCCGCCCGCGCATCAGCGTTGCTGACGCGAGACAAGAAAGCTGGCGCTATTTTGGCAAGCATTTTGCTTGGAAGCTGTCAAGTCGATCCCAGTCCGCCTTCAGTAACATGCAAGATTCTAGCCCGTATAACAATTTAGTATACACGCAAGCTTGCAGCACCCGCAATTTGCGCCGTCGGCTCATATTCGCATGGCTCCACACTGCGCATAGTTTGTGGAATGCTCCGCTCGCTTCCCCCAGGCGCCGTGTGAGCTCAGTTCCAGCTCTTCCATCTGCACTTAATAATCCGCCCAGGTAAACTGCATGTTCTTCGCATTTGATTGCCTCACCGTTTGGCCCAAGCACAGCGTCGTTGGATCGTACTCGCAGTGCAATTGTTTTCCCGGCATTCAGATCAAGACCAAACGTTTTGCAAATCTGTGCAATTGTCGTGAAATGTTTCTGGGGGGCGGGCTGGTCTTCAGCCGCGAGCATCGTGTCGTCGGCGTACAAGACGTAGTTTGCGAAGATGCACGGCTTGCCTGTGAAGTTGTCGCAGTCGGTTGCCCGTTTGTCGTCCACGGCCTCCAGGAGCACGGACATATCAATAATGAAAAGGTTTGGAGACAACGGGCATCCCTGTGCTAGTCCAGCTTCTTGAACTCGTTGTGAAGAAACAAGAGTGCCTTCTTTGACAACGAACGGCCGCACCCTGTAGATCGCCGCAATCATGTCGAGCATCGCCGAAGGCACGCCGAAGTGTCGGAGTGCGAACAATAGGCCGTCTGTCTTGATACGATCGAAGGCTTTACGCCAATCCAAAAGTAAAATAAGCAGCTTCCCATATTTATCGTCAAGAGCAGCATCCACCAGCCTGCGTGCCAAAAACAATGTTTCACTAGTTCCTCTGCCTGGTCTGAAACCATACTGGGTTTCCGTAACCTTTCTTCTGCTCCGCCCTCCTTGAAACGATGCATGATAACGCTGGCGAGGATATTGTAGCCGACTGCTAATAATGAAATGAGTATGTAGTTGCCCGCCTGCGACGTGTCCCCCTTGTGGAAGGTAGATACCACCGACGCTTGCCGCCACTGCGCTGGAATATTTCTGTTCTGCCAGCATGCGTCGCAGAGGTGCCGTATAATTTCCAAGGCATCGTTGTTCGACCATAGTGCGTGCCAAAGGTCGGGTGGAACGTCGTCGCTGCCTGCCACCTTTTGTACCCGAAGATGGTTCACAGCTCGTCGCACTTCTTCTAACGCAAGGCTTCCGGTTTCCATTTGCAGCAACCTACTGTCGGCAACCATATCTGGTAAATTCAGCCCAACATGACGCACACGCCATTGTACTTGTTCGAGGTACTCCGCCATCGTTTCCGGCCTTTGTTCAGAATCCACAAGATTGCCAATCAAGTCGCGGAGTCTTCCAGTCGTCGCGGCTCGTCTTTTCCGGAGAGATCGCATTGCTCTCCACCCATCTTTGTCAACTGCCTCATCTAGCCACTGGCCACTGTCGTCTGTCGGCGCGAGCAGACACCTGGATCTGTTTGTTCCGTATTTTGACCTCGTTCATACTTGCTCCACCGTTCCTGGTAATATTCCGTTGATCTATGAGGTGCAACGTCCTCAAGGAAATCCATGGCCGCCGTGGCGTAGCATCGCACGGAGGGATTGCAGCAGCAGCGGATTCAAGCATGCACTGTGCCACTGCAGACGCTTTCGCATCAAGATCTCTATGTTCAGGTTGTTGCCTCCATTTTTCCACGAAGCCCTCTGCGTACTTGCAAGCGGTGATGACATTGAGGAGTTCTGCCATGTTTAATCGAGGTGGGCGTTGGTGATGGTCTGCTTTTGGTATGCTGATGTCCAAATCCACGATTAAGACGAAATGGTGGGACTGCAATGCTCTCCAACGGTCGCTCCAAACATTCACAACAGAAGAAAACCAATTTTGTGCAACGATAACGTGGTCTAGCTACTCAAAACGTCCCGGCTGGATGTCGCTGGCGGCCTAATTACGGCATGCGCCCTAATTACCGCATCGGCTCCAGCAGTGAATCTGATGAGCTCTAGGCCCTGGCACTCGCACGTAACTTGAAATTCTCACCTTTGTTCTGACTTGTCCGGACCTCTAGGAAGTCGCGCGCGTGCTCACCTGCCCACCCCAGCCCCAAGCCCACTGCCGCACAGCCCCTGAGGCCTCAGAACTCCGATTCTTCCCCAGGCCTTCCCTCCAGCAATCTTCCCTAGGTCTCAGTCTCACGGGAGCACTGGGGGGCGAAGAGCACGCAGGCGTGCGTGCGTGCGCACGCGTGCCGTCGCGTCACCATCACCAACGCGCGCGCGCGCGACCGCGGAACGCCACATTCTGACAGCGCGTGCCCGCGCACGCGGCGCCATGTGAGATTCAAAAGCGAATGCCTAACTTAACTTCGAAAACTGAATGGTCAAAACTAAGTGTGCTACTGTGCACTGGGCCTCAACATGTGACGGTAGATGTCTGAAAACAGCGAACGGTTATGCTTGCGCGCGGTGCCATGAAAACCAACAGCAGATGGCAAACTTAATGTCGAAAGCTGAGCGGTGAATGACAACTGTTCACTTGTTACCTGGGCCGCAACATTGGATGCTACATATATATATATGTACTAGAACCATCGCGCGCGCTTCGCGCGCGCTCAAGTTCTAGCTAGGATAATCGTCATCGTCATCATCGCCGTCCTCATCACCATCATATCCGGCGTCATCGTCAGCGGCATCGTCATCATCACCATGACCATCACCATCATCACAATCGTCACCATCACCACCATCAGCAGCAACATCGTCATCACCATCGTCATCATCGCCATCGTCGTCATCATCGTCAATATCGTCACCTGAATTATCAACATGATCATCCTCATCATCGCCATCGTCATCATTGTCGTCGTCGTCGTTGTGATCGTCGTCATCGTTATCGTCATCATCATCGTCATCATCTTCATCATCCGCCCACTCCTGCTTCACAAGCACCATAAACAGCATCGCCACCATTATTATCAGCATCGGCGTTATCATCCTGACCATCAGCAGCATCATCATAATGATCGTCCGCATCACCATCCTCAACGGCATCACCGTCATCGTCATCATGATCGTCAGCATCACCACCATCATCATCATCACCATCACTCACATCACGATCACCATCATCAACATCATCATCAGCATCATCATCATTCCCACTGTCAACATCATCAACATAATATTCTTCCTCATCATCATCATCATCATCACCACCACCACCACCACCACCACCACCATCATCATCATCATCATCATCATCATCATCATCATCATCATCATCATCATCATCATCGTCGTCGTCGTCGTCGTCGTCGTCGTCGTCGTCGTCGTCGTCGTCGTCGTCGTCGTCGTCGTCGTCGTCGTCGTCGTCAATTTCATAATAGTCGTCATCATCGTCATCATTTTCGTCACCGTCGTCTCCGAAGCTCCCCCGCAAAACTCGAGGATATCTCCGCAGCGTCTTGCATGCCGCGTGAGCAGTATTGTGGATTTAGGTTGTGGGCCTGAGGCCGCCCTGCATAATCATCATTGTCATTATCACCAGCGTCTGGAAGCCTTGCGGGGCCCTTTCGGCGCCTTTTGGAAGCCTCTTGGAGCTTCCTGGGGGCCTCTCGAGGCCTCTTGCGGACTCCTGGGGGCCTCTTGGGAGCTTCTGGTGGGCGAGGGCTCGAAATGTCAGTTCGTGCTCCCAATCTGGGGCTCCTCTTGGAGTGTTCTGGGAGCTCTTTGGGGCCGTCTTCGAAGCTTCCTGGGCCGTCTTGGGGCCCTCTTGGGCTGTCTCGGTGGTCTCTTGGGGGCCTCTGGGCTCGTCTTGAGGCGATCTTTCGGGCCTCTTGGGCCGCCTTGGAGCGTCTGGAAGCCGAACTGGGGAGAACGCCCAAACCCTTCAAAACCCACTAAAAATCAGTGACAATTTCCTCTTGGGCCCCTCCCGGGAGTGCTGTCGGAGACCTGCTGGGACGCTTTGGCAGCTTTTTAACCGTCTTGGAGTGCTCCCGGGCCGCTTCGGACCTCTCTTGGGCTGTCCTGAGGGCGTCCTGGAGACATTTTAGAGGGTCCTGGGAGCGTCCTGGCGTCTCTGGCGGGGGGGTGACCACAGCCACTGGGCAAAGTGAGGCCCCCCCCTGGTCCAGGACCCCCTCCCCATTTATTATTTTTATATATATATACTTATACACATAGAAACATACGTAAAGCATGTAGGATTGTGTACACAGGAGAAGGACAATCTATAGAAACATACGTACGTCGTCCAAGGCGCCTCGGAAAGCGCAGAATACTCCTCCAAGGCGCGGAATCATGTTCCCGGACCGAATTCCGGGAACATGATGGGGACGACCTCCTGAGGGCCTCCAGCCTCTTGGGGGCCTCTCGGAGGCCTGTTGGGCTCTCCTGGAGGCGTCTTGGGGCGCGCTCAGGGCCATTTTTGGGCATCTTGGGGGCCTCTGGGGGCCTCCGGGGAGGCTCTTGGGGGCCTCTTTGGGGCCTCTTGGGGCCTCGCGGGGCCCTCTTGGGGACCGCTGGGCTCGCTTAGGCAGTCTTGAAGCCCTGTCGGGGCTCTCCTGGAACCGTCTTGGGCGGCTCCTGGGCCATCTTGGGGCTCTCCTGGGCCGTCTTGGGACGATTTTGGGGGTCTCTTGGGCCGTCTGGGGGCGGTCTTGGGGGCCTCTTCGGCCCTCTTGGAGCGGTTTTGGGAAAGTCTTGGACGGTCTTGGAGCGTCGGAACCCCGAAAAAGCGAGAAGGCCAAAAACCTCGAAACAAACAATAAAAATCAACGATTTTGGCTTGTCGGGTTTCTCTTGGGAGGCCTCTTGGGATGCCTTCGGGGCCTCATGGAGCTCTCTTGGAACGTCTTCGGGCCTTCCTGTCCATTCCTGAGGCTATCTATGCGCGTCTTGGAGCGCTCGCGGGCCGTCTTGGGCGGTCTCGAACTGTTCCTGGCGGTCCCAGGGGCCCTCCGGGACGCTTCGGACGCTCCCGCGGGCGCCCTGCACCCCCCATGGAGATTACTGGCAGCGCCCCGGGCCGCCCCCGGGCCCTACTCCGATACGTATATATATATATATATATATATATATATATGCCGTCAAGCCATGAGCAGTTCTTATGATGCGCGCGGACCCGCGAACGAGGTGACATATGATAATCAAGAACAATTGCCAAATTCCACGTCTAAAACTGCATGGTGAAAACCAACTGTTGCCCTTGCATTCTGGGACTCAACATGCGATGATATACGGTGAGCAGTAAGCTTTTCTTATGGCGCGAGCGCGTACGTGCGCGCGGCGCCATTTGAGAATCGGCACATCCCTTGGGAATTACTCGGCGTGTAAGGTACTTGCCCCTTCCCCAAACCCCTCCGCCCGAAAGCTCGGTCGGGCCAACTTTTTGGGGAGGGGTTGGGCCGATTCCGCTAGGGATCCTGCCGATTCCGCTGGAGGAGGATCCAGAACCTCCAAGGCGCAGGCTCGACTTCCATCCTGGAAGAGCGGCTTCCTTCCATCTTCCAATCGTCGAAATGTTTCCCTCCGCATCGGAAGCTCCTGCGGACCGCCTCCGCGGCTCAATCGCACAGACGAGCCTATCGGGGAACCTCGGCACTACGTGTCTTTGCATCTCGAGGCTTCTACGTCGGAGCGTCCACAGGTTCAAGAGTGAGGTGTTGGAGCGTAGGGAAAGAGGAGGAAGAGGGAGAGGAGAAGGAGAAGGAGGACCAGTGTAAACCAAAGACCCATCAAAAATGTTGGAATCAACTCTTCCCTCAAACTCCCTCTCCATAGGCACCTACAAAGATTCATGTCCACTGAAGGAAACGGCCCGTTGGGAGACAACCATTTGAAGATCCTGAGGCGTGCCAAAACACCATTCTCGGGACTCCAACGCCACGAATCAACCTGACTGTTGCGTCTTGAGGATTCTGAATCGTAGCAGAACACCATTCCCGGAACTTCACGACCGCGAATGAACGTAACTGCTGCGCCTTGGCAATCCTTAACGTCCAGAGCATCAATTCTGGTACGTGAGCCACAGGAATCCGTGAAGCTCTTACGATGTTAAAACGAATGCGCGTGGCGCTAAAGCGAGAACCTCATTTTGAAAAGGAACCGCCCTAAATCCGTGAAACCCTTGCAAATGTTCCAGACGAGTGTGCGAGGCGCTACGGCGAGAGCCAAAATTTGAAAACGGCCCGCCCTCAATCCGTGGAACTCTTGCAAATGTTCAGATCGAATGTGCGCGACGCTAGGGCGAGAACCACATTTTGACAACCACCCGCCCTCCATTCCTGAAACTGTTGCAAATTTCAAGCTTCAGGACCATACATGGTAAAAGAAGGCTCAAGCGAAACTCCCAGGCCGCCCTTCCGACTGGCCTCGGGGTGGGACAGGGAGTACTTCTGAGGAAAAGGAATGGAGGAAGAGGACGACGACGACGAAGTCTCCAGGTCACTGGAGGCCTCTCGAGGTCGAAAGAACTCGAACCCCGAGCCAAGACAACCCCAGGACCTCGACCTTCGGTCCTCATCGGAGCAGGGCAGAGGGGGGGAGGGGGGCCGCAGACACACGGGAGGACCGCCCCGGAGGACCGAACGCTTGATTTGCTTCGATATTCGATCGCCACGCTGGAGGCTCGTCTCCTCCGCTCTCGAGGTCTTTACCCCGAACGGTGCTTGCGCTTGGGGGTCCCGGCTTGTTTTCTGAACAATGGGGAGGGCTCCCTGATCTGGGATGCTGTGGCCGACCGTGGCTGCCTCATGAGCGCCGCGTGTGCTGACGTAGTTTGAGCGATAATGGGTGAAGGAGGACGGCTTGCTAAGAAGGCATGGGGGCTTCATAGAGAAGCCCAAGGGCTCCTAAGGAGCCCGTCTTAGAAGGCCCCCCCCCTCGCCCCATCTCTTCTTCGCGCCGCCGAGAAGAAACGCAGGAGATCCAGGCGGCCTGGACACTCAACCGAGTTTTTCCCAAGGGCATCCAACTTGTTTTGAGGCTCCGTTCGGAGGACGGCGGTCCTGACATAGTATACCTCGGCCTTGGGGGCAGCCCATGCGAGCACCAGGAGAGAAGGACACATCGTAGAGGAGACAGGCCTTCTTCTGGCGCTGCAGGGACTTCACGATCTGCAACTTGTCTTCAGGCTGGGCGCGCGCGAACACGCACATTTGGTTGGTGAGGTCGTCCATAGCTTCGTCTGAGATGTAATTCTTGCCGTCCGGGCGGAGCGACCCACAGTCAACAGCCTGCCAACGACTCCCCAGCTTCGCCCAAAGCCAACTGTAGGCAGAGGCAGAGGCAATACAGCGAATTCCTGCCATGACGACACCGGCTCTGTTTTCTGCCGCTGCGTGGACTGTCGAACAGGCTCTCGACCCTCGTCCGTGCAACAGCTTTGGGGCCGTGGGGACTCCTCTGCTTGGCGGCGAGCCCAGGAGGGAAAAGTCGGAAGGCTGAGGGGGCGGGCCTCCTGAGAAGGCTCGGCAGGCCTGCAGCCTGCTGAGAAGCTCTCTGCGGCTTCCCCGAAGCCACAGAAGGCTTCTCGGGCGGCTGGAGGAAGCACTGCCGCCTTCTGAGAAGACCTGAGACCCTCTCGCCTCCCCCCTTCGGCGCGCCGCCGAACTGCTTTTCGGGTCCTAACTCCTGTCTCGCGCGGCCCCTCGGGGCGATCCGGGCACCCCCCGAACCCGAACTCGGGGGCGCGCAAACATGGATCAGCGATCCATGGATTTGGCGCGCGGTCGCCAAATCCATGGATCGGCGAAGGTGCTCTCCCCCAAATGCGGTCGGTGCCGCCTCGTCCAGCGGCGGAAATCCGCAATTTCCCCATGGAAACAAGACCCGTCGCTAATCCACGCCCCCTTTGCGATCGCCCGACGAACGAGGCGCAGCTGCCAGCAAGCACACCGAGGCTGGGAAGACCTCTGGGAGCCGACGCGCGCGCCCGACCACGTCGAGCTTCCCCCCTGGGCGCGCCGCCGATCTGCGGGCCCTCGCCACCCGAAGCGGGCCCCGGCGGGAGTTCGGCCTCGAGCGCCGGCGCTGGCGACGCCCCCGGCCAGCCGCAGAGGACTTTCGGGGGAGGAGGAGGGGGAGGGGGAGGAGGAGGAGGAGGAGGAGGAGGAGGAGGGGGAGGGGGAGGAGGAGGAGGAGGAGGAGGGGAGGAGGAGGAGGAGGAGGAGGGGAGGAGGAGGAGGAGGAGGAGGAGGAGGAGGAGGAGGAGGAGGAGGAGGAAGTGCCCCTGGCCCAAGGTGCCCCCAGCTTTTCGCTCCATTTTGGAGCCCCTGGGGCCCTCTGGGCCTCGTGAGGGGTGCCCTGAAGGCCGTCTGGGCCACTCCGAGAGTCCTGAGGGCACCTTGGGCCAAGGGTACTTCCAGCAACACCCGAGACTTGCCCTCCTCGGATCCTCCTGCTTCTTTTTGGCCGGAGGCGGTCCGCCGACTTGTGGCACGGGGGGGGCAGCCTGGGGCGGCCCCAGGCGGCCCCCAGCCTGGGGGCCCCAGTGGGGCCCCCTGGGTGGCATTCCCAGCGGCATCCCCCCGACACGGGCGGGCGCCGCGGCCTTCCCAGAGCGGTGTCCTAGCCCCCCCCCGACAAGACCTCGTCAAAATTGCCTTGTTAGTTGCGCTGGTGGTACGCGTGAGCTGCTCTGCGGAGACACGAGTCGGGCCGAAGTAGAAGCAACAAAGGTACCCCTGGTGGTGGCGATCTTCTGCCTTTCGGATACCCCGACACCTCGCGGTCTGTCCACATAATGGCCTAGACACACCGTCGTTGCATGTGCGCTGCTGGCGTTTCCAGCATGGCCCGTAACTTTGGGAATTCAGTTGATTGAGGGCTTTATGCGCCTGTCATGCAACAATCAAACTGAAGTGAAATAAGTACCCGTTCCCACGCAGGGCATATACCAACTCATCTCTCATCTCACATATGAGCCACATAGCTGTATGGAAAGGACAGCAACATGAATCTTAGACACACGTGCGCATTACGTCAATGAGTACGCAAATCTACTGGTAAAATTGAAACGTGTGAGTCGTGTTACATACACACGAATCTGATCAGATTGCTACCATTGCGCATGCAACATCCCTTCCCCCTTTCTCCCCCTGAACATCCTTCCTCGTCCTCCTCCTCCATACTCCCTCCTCCACTACTGGTTCTGCCTCCCGTGTCGGGCGAGGTCGGTGACACTCTTGCTCCCTCCTTATCCTCCACCTCCTTCTTCCTCTTCCTCCTCATCCCTCCTAGTTCCCCTCTTCTTCTCTCCTCCTCCTACTGCTCCTCCTCCTCCTCTTCCTCCTCCTACTCCTCCTCCTCCACCTCCGCCTCCTCCTCCTCCTCCTCCTCCTCCTCCTCCATCATCCAGCTCCTTGATCCCTCCTTCTTCCTCCTTACTTCCTCCTTAGCTCCTTCCTCCTCCTCTCCCTCCTCCTCCTCCCCCTTCCCCCAGCTTCTCCCCTCCCCCTCTCCTTCCTTCTGTTCTTCCTTCCTTCCTTCCTTTCTTCCTCCTCCTCCTCTTCCTCCTCGCTCCTCCTCCCCTTTGCCCCTCCTTGCTCTCGTCGTCGTTCTTGTCCAAGATATTGATGGACTTCGCGATGGCCACGGCGGTCTTCAGGTAGTCGCCAGTGATCATAATGACACGGATGTGGCCGCCGATAGCGTCCAGCACGGCCTCGCAGGCGCATCGGGTTCTGGGAGTGCCCTGGAGGGATCGAGGACCGAGGATCTACTTCGGTCCTTTCGACCTGTGGGCCTTCTGGAGGTCGCCCGAGGTCACCAGTGGTAGCTCGTGAGATCAGTTGTGAGATCGGTAATGGGATCGATAGTGAGATTGCTTGCGTGATCGATCGGGATCGTGAGATCGATCGTGAGATCGAGAGATCGATAGTGAGATCGATAGCGAGATTGATCACAACAGATCTTTGACTGGGGTGCCCCGCCGTGGCTGGGGGTGCCCCATCGTGGTGTCCCGATGGTGTCTCGTGAAATCTCTTGTGAGGTCGATCGTGAAATCACTTGTGAGATCGATCTTGAGATCGATAGTGGGATCCATAGTGAGATCGATAGTGCGATCGACATCAAGAGCGATAGTGAGATCGATGATGAGATCAATTGTGAGATCGATAATGAGAGATCGACCGTGAGATCGATAGTGGGATCTGTTGTGGTAGAGATAGTGAGATCGATTATGAAATCGATCACAACGGATCTCATGATCGATTACAAACACCAGCATTCAGTCTAACCATGAGCGTCATCGTGCAATGTCGCCATCTCATCGCCATCACGGTCATCGCAATTGTTGCTAGTGGGTTTTCCTCCCCCGCAACCTCCTGATCACCCGAAGGGTGGTCGTGTAGGTATGTTTATGCCGTTCAGTATTCTGCGAGCTCCGGTCTGGTCGAAGGTCCCCTGCCCTCCCCCCCCCTGTAAAAGGGACGGCGCCTGGTCCACCCCCTTGCGCGCGGGGTCCATGTTGGCGACGAGGCCCACGAACGTCAGGTCCTTGCACAGCGCCTCTCGGCGCGCGGCAGCGGAGGACGAGGATCGGGTCGGATCGAAGGGTCGCGAAAGGGCTCCACGAGGAAACCACTGCCGGGGGCGTGTCGCCTACCAGGTCCCGCCATGCACGGGGAGACTGACCACGTGAGCAACAACTGATGCCTGCCCTGACGTTCGAACAAGAGCGGGGCCACATGAGGACCCTGTCGGGCAACAAAAAACTCGACTGCAAACAATGAAGGGCCCTGGACGCTGAGGACGAGGAGGGGGAGGAGGAGAAACGATGATCAATGATCAAAGGTCGTGGGTGGCTTTTTGGCCGTGAGTTGTCTGATAATGCCTGCCTCTCTGGGCCTCCTGAGGCGCGCTCGTCGTCGCGGGTGGATTCGCCTCGCGATGGAGGGAGGGAGGGAGGAGGTGGGGGGAGAAGGAAAAGCAGGAGGGTGAGGAGAAGCAGGAGGAGGCAGCACTGGTTGGGAGGAGGGACGAAGGACGAGGCCCACGAACGTCGGGCTCTCGCGCGGCAACTCTCGAAACGCGGCTGCTGAGCACTCTTCCTGCCGTTGTTCCTTCTCCCCGTCCTCCTCCTCCTCCTGAACTCCTCCTCCTCCTCCTCCTCCTCCTCCTCCTCCTCCTCCTACTCCTCCTCAACTTCCATGTTGCCCGTTTTCCCTGCTCCTCCAACTGCTGCTGCTGCTGCTGCTGCTGCTGCTGCTGCTGCTGCTGCTGCTGCTGCTCCTGCTCCTGCTCCTCCTCCTCCTCCTCCTCCTCCTCCGCTTCCTCCCCTCCTCCTCCTCCTCCTCCTCCTCCTCCTCCTCTCCTCCTCCTCCTGTTTCTGCCCTGCTCCTGCTCCTGCTCTTCCTCCTGCTCTTCCTCCTCCTCCTCCTCCTCCTCCTCCTCCTCCTCCTCCTCCTCAGTTTGCTCCTCCTCCTCCTCAGTTTCCTCCTCCTCCTCCTCCTTCTCCTCCTCCTCTTCTTCTGTGGCCCACGACCAGACCCCTCGCCGAAAGGTATCTAGTCGAGGACCGTTGACCCCTGCGTGAGCAGGAAAGAAACATGGTGCTCCACCGCCAGTGGCACCGCCCACCCACTGAGGAGGCTCGGGTCGAGGCCCTTGGCGAGCGGCTGCTGACGAGGGCAGAGCTGACTAGCCCCTCGATCAAAAACTTCAACAACTTGCTGTGTGACACAGGTTCGAGACGCCAAATGGATGGATCATCCCTCCCTGCCCTCCCTGGCGTGCAAAGCGTCTGCGAAGGTGCACTTTGCACGCTCTTCACGCGCAGCGCGTCTGAAGCCCTCGAGGTTTCATCAATGCGATCCAGCCTGCCGAGGCCCCGTGCTTGCCGTGTGTGTGTGTGTGTGTGTGTGTGTGGGTTGGTGTGACACGGGTTTGGTTCCTCGCCCTTCGGAGTTGGTCCCAGGGCCCCTGAGCCAAGATGAGGCTCTGGATTGGTTTGCGTTGCAGGTGGTTCCCGAAACCTCGGAAGCCAGAGGTCTCAGTCTGCCTCTCGAAAGGGCGAGAGAGTTCCAGGGAACTGTGTGTGTGTGGGTGGCTGGTGCTTGCGTTCGATGATCAAGGATCTTTCACACTTGGGCAGGGGGGGGCGGCCTGGGTCGGCCCCAATGGGCACATCTTGGAGAGGGCTCCATTGACTAGTGTGACGGCGGAGTTCGCGGCCCCGCTAGTGCGGCCTGTATCCTTTCAGGACCCCCTGATGCTTGTCAGCAATTGCCAAGTCGTGGTAAACGGATTTGGTGAGAATGCGAGTGATCAGCCTCCTCTCCGCCATTTCAGTGGATTGGTAAAGCAGATTCAGGTAAGTGCAGCGCGAAGGTGTGAAGTTCAGTTGCGAAGAGGTAAACATGTTCTCCATTCGCTTGTGAATGTGAAGGCGCACCAATCCGACGAAGTCGCCCTCCCAGCAATGAACATTTCGGGTACCGAAGCGGCCGACTTACCAGCCACAGGCGGCACGAAAGCGCATCCTGACACGTCGACCGCCGAACGAGAAGGCACCAACTTTGTTGTCCCTGCGGCCCGTGCAGAGTACCAGCCTGGCTGCCACTGTTCTGGAGGCGTGGCCTCGCACTTGCCTGGAAGGAGCAGAGGGGGGCACATGCACACGGGTGCACCCAAAGCAGCCGCCAAGGGACGCGGGGCCACTGCAGGCACCCTGGTCGGCCGACCGTTGCGCTCTCTTCGGGGGCGCGCAAGCATGGATTAGCGATCCATGGATCTGGCGCGCGGTCGCCAAACCCGTGGATCGGGGGAGGTGCCCTCCCCAGACTGCGGCCGGCGCCAGCGCCGCCTCGCTCGGCGGCGAAAATCCGCGATTTCCCGTGGAAACGGGACCCGTCGCGATCCATGTCCGACCAGCCATGACTGGGGGAGCTGTGGTCCTTACCCCCCTGGGGGAACCCATCGCATCGACGATCTCTCGAGAGGGGTGTCGAAATCGATGGGTCCCCCAGGGGGGTAAGGACCACAGCTCCCCCAGTGGTGGCTGGCCTGCGCGTTTGCGACCGCCGCGCTCTTTCGTGGCAAAGTGGGGACTGGCTGCGCGGGCCCCGCTCGGCCCCCCGGACCCCTCCCGGCGGAGCACGTTCCCAGCCTCCGCGGGCCCAGCCTCTCACCTCCTGCGCGAGCGGAGCCGCCGACGCAGTCACACGGACTGCAGCAGGGCTGAACCTGAACGGTTTTGTACGTTTCCGTTTTGCTTTCGCTGTCCCTCGTTTTGTCTCCAGTCCGTCTCTACCGCAAAACGAAGTCGAACCGAAAGCGGCCCACGAAAGCGCCCAAACACCGTTTAGGTCCAGCCCTGGACTGCAGTGCCGATGACTGACTGCGTGTGCACGCCCGGGGTGTGGAGGCGCACGCCTCGTCAAGTTTTCAACAGCACGCGAGCCTCTCGCTGAGGCCCACACGAACGAGAGCCAGCGATTGCTCGGCAGTGGGCCCCATCCGAAAGCGATTGGGGCCACAGCCCATTTCGGTGGGGCCGTTTTCGATCTCGGTGTCCTTTTTCTTCTCCTCCTCCTCCTCCTCCTCCTCCTTGTCCTCCACCGCCTTGCCCTCCTCCTCGTCGTCGTCCTCCTCCTCCTCCTCCTGCTGCTCCTCCTCCTCCTTTTCCTGCTCCTCTTCCTGCTCCGTTCTCCTCCTCCTGCAGCGTGGCCAAAGGGGGGCGGTCCTCGAAGTCCTAGCGCAGCATCTGGTGCCGCACCGTGGGGACGAGATCCCTTGCCTCGTTCAACTCCAGCGGTCGACCGCCGAGACGTGAGGACATTGCCCGAATCTCGTTGTAAAGAAAATAGGCAGTGGCAGGAACTCTGAGAGACGATTCAGTGGGTGCCATAATCCCGAACCGGTCCAAAGGGAGCGGGGCGAGGGGGCCAGCCAAAGTCTCAAGGAGCGTGCCGAAAATGGGGCAATTCCAGTAGTGTGCAAACGCATCCTCACCGCCTAGTTCGGGGGGGCACCCACAGAGACAGTGTGAATTCGCAGACTGTTGGAACCTACGTTGCGTCAGCCAGTTCTTCGAGAGCGTCCTAGCAGCGGCGGCCGAATGGGCCACGGGCAAGGAAGCAAGAGCGGTCTGAACAGCAGACCAGTCAACAGTAAGGATACGAGCCCTCTCCTCAGGGAGCAAATCTAACAGACGTCTGGAAAACAAATCACCTAACGAGTTGCTATACATACAGTTAGTCAGTTTATTTACAATCATGCGTTGGATTTTCGGACGGGGGCCTCTCACGGAGCTCTGAAGATGTTGAACCTGAAGAGCACGTACCTCGGACATCACGGGTAGCATTTCGTTTCGTTGCCTATCTGGGAAATGGAGACCAAAGAACGCGTCAGACATGTGCTGGCACAGAGCTGGGGTCTTCCACCACGGCGGCGAATACTCTTGGCGCAGCACCGACACGTATGGACGGTGACGGACAGCAGCACGTTGGAGCCACTCCAGTGACTTGCGCCATTCAAAGGTCGAGATAGCCGCACGAGCTCTCGCCGCCATGCAAATGACTGGCAACGAACGGATCCCTGGACCTCCCCACTCCTGCCATCTATACCACGCCCCATGAGTAAACCCACAATAAGGCATATGAAAGACTCTGGATAACATAGCTGCTTCTTGGCGGGCAAGCTCGTGCGGGGCAGGAATGAATTGAGCGATGTACGACATCACCGATGATGCCCGTGAAGAGTAGAGGTTCGCCGCGATCGCATTCGAGGCACCCACCGATGAGAGCTCGAACGATCTGTGGCGCCATTTTCTGAGCGGATTCCTCCAACAGTGCTGCTCTGCCTCGGGCCCGATAAACATACCCAAATACTTGACAACCTCGACGATTTCGAAGGCGGACCAGGACGGGATAAGAGCTTTCAACCTCATTCTGTAGAGCTGTTTGATCGGGTCCGAGATGGGGCCGGCCAGGGGAAGTATTTGACACTTGGATAAATTCAGATGCAGAGCTGCAAGTTGGGCCGCAAGGCCAAATATGCGGAACAATTGCACAAGGTACTGCAGCTTGATGAGGGCCGTGCCTATGTCATCAGCGCAGAGTCTGACTATCCCGCGATGCTTCTGCTCTATCGTCGACTCAAAGTCCGCCACAAAGGGTTCCATGCTAACCGCAAACAACGTTCCCGAGCCAGGGCACCCTTGGATGATTCCAGCAAGGATAGGAAACATAAACAAAATCAGACCTCCAAACTCCGAGTAACAAATCACCCCCTGGTACAATAAGACGATATAAGCCAGCAGCGGGGGTGGAAGACCGACTTCTTCGAGGACCAGCAGCATCCACCGATGAGAGATCGATGGGAAAGCCTGCGCAAAGTCGAAGGAGGCAACGAGCGGCAGGTCCGTGCCTGCAGAAGGGACCATTGAGTAACATCTGGCAACAGCGTCCAATTCGACGATGTTGGTCCCAAATTGGCGTCCCTGGATAAAACCTCGTTGAAGTTTATTAGCAATCTTGGACCACTCCCTGGAGAACGAGGACATGATGGTGGCGGTGATGAGCTTGTTATCAGTGTTTTTGAGGCCCAGGGGTCGAAGTTTGTCACAGTCACGAACGCAACCTCCTCCTTCTTGGTCTCCTTCCTCCTCACCTTTCGGGATATAAACGCCTAGCAGATGATTGAAGCCCCAAAAAGCCCAGCCGCCGTCCAGGAGCCAGAACATCATCTCAGAGAGGGTCTCAAGAGCTTGGGGAGTCTTCTGCCAAGCGGCGTACGGGATACAGTCAGGACCAGGGGCACTGTGAGTTTGTTTTCTCAAGATTGCAGACATCAGGCTCTTGGTCGGGGGCGGGATGCGACTCAGGTCGATGTGACCTGTGAACCTCTGGATGTAGGTCCGTGCCTTTTCCACAGGAGTATCCTTCGCACTGAAAATCTTGCCCCAATGCTCACTAATCGCTGAAGCCATGTCCAGCGGATCGGAGAGAAGCTGATCATTGCGGCGAATACCGCGCACATGAAGGCGGCGATCAAAAGGAGCCCACAATTTCGCACGCCTCTGCAGACGACGGAGACGCTGCCGTAGCTTCTTCTTCTCTGATTCTGGAGCTTCCGAAAGATTTTTGCCCAGACGTTTTATCTTGGTCATGTGGTCAGTAGTTTCCAGGGAGTTGATCAGGTCCGCAAAGGCCCCAGGGTTCTCCAAGTAGATACGGTTCGTCTCCGCGTCAATCTGAAGGTACTGCTTAGCAAGAGGGTACGCCTTGATGAGTTTCTTCCCCAAGGTGCAGTCTTGACGCCAGACAGCCCTGGAAATCGAGCGGCAGAGAATGATACGTCCCAGGATAGAGTCCGAAGCCTGTCCCAAGGAGGCGTTGCGAGCAAACCTGGCACCCTCTTTCATCAGCGTCTTAAGATACAAAAGGCGGATCGGCGGCGAGTACTGCTCGATGTCACCGCACTGGAGATAAGCCTGTACAAACCTGTCGTATTCAGGGGTGCCGAAGAGGTCTCGGTTGATGGCTCGCTCTTTATGGTGTTTCTGGCCACTAGGGTGAAAGTCAACTTTGATCGCAGCGTGATCTGACAACCGTTGGTGGATCACAACCTCAGCGAGACCCTGCGTCACCCCACATACGTTAAATTGCTTGAGAGCCCACCCAGGAAGAGAAGTGAAGGCCCTATCAATGATGCTCATCGTGTCAGTCGGCCTGTACACGTGGGTGGGGTCAAGCTGTTCAATTTCAACTAACTTCCCAAGAAGGTTCCTCCAGATGGCGTCCTGTGTGGCCCTCCAGGTCAGGCACCCTTCTCCAGGAGCAACAAAACTGGCAGGATTGACAGGGGATGGGGGCGCGGCAGCGATATTGAAGTCACCTATGAGTACGACGATTTTGTTGAGCGGGTCCTCTTTGGCCTCCTGAAGTTTCCCAAGAATGTGGTTAGCTATCTGGGTCTTCTCGTGCCTCTGGAGCCCATAATTGTGGATATTGTAGTGAGCAATCCAAGCTGAACCCCCATCGATCTGGATGTCTGTAAAGAGTACCCTGCCCTGAACCAGAGGCTCACTTGAAGAGTCAACCTCAAAGTCTTCAAACCTGTGCTCAGGGATCATCGTGAGAACACCTCCTGCAGCATTCGGCAAAAAACTGGCGTGGCAAATGTACGGCTTGCGCAGAAAATGGATCATGTTCCTGGCTTCTGCCTCTGTGCCGTGCGTTTCCTGTACAGCAACGATGGACGTGGGAGACATGAGGGAGGAGAGGTAGTGGAACTTCTTGGACTTGGTGGAGGGGTCGAAGTGGAAGAGAGCGTTAGCGTTCCAACTGGCAAAGCACAACGAAGCCGAGGTGGGGCCAGGACCCAGCCAAGGCCTCAGGAACTTGTTAAAGAGACCACGTACCTTCCTCAGCGGCTGGGGCTGACATGCATCTGGAAACTCTCTCTGCCAGCCTCTGCTTGTCAAGGCCCAGAGCCTGCAAGTTCGGGATGTTCCACTCCACAGAAGGCTGAGCACCAGGCGGTGCAGGAGTAAATCGCAACAGCTTCTTCCACGAGAGAGATAGCTCGCCGCGATCCTTGTCAGTGTAGAATCGGTGCTGGGGATATTCAGCTTCAAATTCTCTGCGAATGAGTTTGAGACCGAGCTCTCTACGTATGGTGGCCTGGTTCTTGTCAATGCTGATGAACAGGTCAGTTTGGCCACCCGTGGGAAGAGCCGCGTAGAAGCGTCTCCACGTGTTGTCTCTCTGCTTGATTGCACCCATAGCTTGGCGGAGAGCTCTGGAGGCCAGATGCTGCTGACCCGTGAACTGGATGATGAATCTTTTCGCTGCTGGGCCTTCCTCAGGGCGCTGGACCTCAAAGTCGTCCACGTCCAAGGCTGCATCCTGCATCCAAGACTTGATGGCGTCGCAAACTGCCTGATGAGTAACCATCTCTTTCGATCGCACAACCAATATGGTGGGATCCGTCGGGCGGTTGAAGCCATTCGGCAACTCGATCTTCGGGGGGGGCGGCTCGGTCTTGACAATGTGGAGCTGTCGTTGTAGGTGCTCAATCTGCTTCTCCAGGTACTGCAATATGTTGCCATGGTCCTCCACTCGGGACTCCACACGGTGCATACGAGCCTCAACCTGTCGATCGATGCCCTCAGCGTGGGAGGCGAACGTGCGCGAGAGAGCCGTGACACTGGACTGGATGGATGCGATGGCTGCCATGACCTCTCTCCTCGTAGCATCAACGTGGGCCCGCAAGTCGGTCTCCTCAGAGAGTGGCTGTGATTCACGTGATCGACCAGGGCTGCCAGTGCCACCGCTGCCAGAGCCAGGAAGAGAATCACGAGCGTCATGAAATTCACCTTCAGCCACGTCGCTTGCCGCAAGCACTGGGGACGCGGCATGCGCCGATCTCGATCTGTCACGTGCACCATCTTGATTAGCCGATGGTGAAGAGCCTGTGGTTCCTGCCATGCTGCGCCGACACAGAATCTGTGTTGGCACCCAAGAATCGAAATAATTCACAGCAGAGCAAGAGACAGACAACTGGGGTGCCGCCAGCGCACGACACGCTGGATCGCTCGGAAGGAGAGCTGCCCGCTCAAAATGGGACCTGTTCCCACTTGAGCCAAAATGGCAACGGGCTCCGTTCTCCTCCTCCTCCTCCTCCTCCTCCTCCTCCTCCTCCTCTTCCTTCTTCTCTTCTCCTCCTCCCCCATGTTCTCCCCAACTCACACGCGCGCTCCCGAGCAGGGGAAGCGCGCACTCGGAGAGCACGACAAGGAAGAAAACAAAGGGGATAGGAGGGAGGAAGAGGTGGTGGAGGAGGAGGAGCAAGAGGAGGAGGAAGAGGAGGAAAAGGAAGAGGGGGAGGAGAAAAGGGAGGAGGAGGAGCAGGAGGATGATGAGCAGGAGGAGGAGGAGGAGGAGGATGAGGAGGAGGAGGAGGAGGAGGAGGAGGAGGGGGAGGAGGAGGAGGAGGAGGAGGAGGAGGAGGCAGGAGGAGCAGGAGGATGATGAGCAGGAGGAGGAGGAGGAGGAAGAGGAGGAGGAGGAGAAAGAGGAGGAGGAGGAAGAGAAGGACAACGAAGATGGGCAGGAGGAGGAGCAGGAGGAGGAGGAGCAAGAGGAGGAGGAGGAGGAGGAGGAGGAGGAGGAGGAGGAGGAGGAAGAGGAGCCATGGAGTCATGGAGTCAGGAACTGCGTGGCGCACACCGCAGCTTCAGCTCGGCAACTTGGAAGCGCCGCGCTGCCTTAGCGCCCAAAGACGGCCTGGGGGTAAATCCACACCGACGCCGTTAATCGTTCTTCGATTATATGGACGTTGGCCCGCTGGATCCCGTTAGATCCCCCTCCAGTCCCTGTTTCTTATTCGTCAACTATATACTCCCACTGTGCCACCTAGCTGGCCGATAGCCGGCCAATCTGGGTGGTCCCATCCTGCCTGCCAGCATATATATGTATAGATGTATGTATATGTACATAAATATACAAATATATATACATATAACTATATAAATGTATGTATAAGAGAGAGAGAGAGAGAGAGAGAGAGAGAGCGCAGAGAGCGCAGAGAGGGAGAGAGAGAGAGAGAGAGAAAAAAAAAAAAAGAGAGAGAGAGAGGAAAAAGAGAGAAAGAGAGAGAGAGAGAGAGAGAGAGCGCGTTTCACGGGCGCTCGCCTTGGGAACATTCGGCGGCGCGTTTTCATGCGGGGGGTGAGCCCCCCCTCAACACTCGGCGCCGTCGATCAGAACCAGGGGGACTCCCCTCCCTAACCCATCCCCCCTCCCGAAACCCCGTCCCCCCACCTCCCAGGGGTGGCGGGGGGGTCAAAACCGCCCCCCCCCTGGCGCGAGCGCCGGTGCTGGCGCTGGCGGCCGCCAGCAGCGCTGACGGCGGGGACGCAGCGACGATGACCAGAGGCAGCCCAAAGGGGGGGGGGGGGGGTCCCAAACCCCCCCCGCGCCGGCGCCGGCGTGGGCGCTGGCGGCGGCCAGCAGCGCCGACGGCGGGGACGCAGCGACGATTACCACCACTACCACCACCACCACGACCGCCACCACCACCACCACCTCAACCCAGCACCACCACCAAGAACTTACCATAAAAACCACCACCACCACCACAGCCACACCACCACCACAACCACCACCACCACCACAACTCACCACCACCACAAAAACCCACCACCACTACCACCACCCCCACAATCGACCACACCACCACCACCACCGCCACAACCACCACCATTACCAGCATCACACCCCCCCCCACCACCACAAACCACCACATCACCACCACCACCACCGCCACCACCACCACCAGCACCACCTCCACAAACCACCGCCACCACCACAACCCACCACCAAAACCACCACAAACCAACACCTCAACACCACTACCACCACCACCACCATCACAACCCACCACCACCACCACAAACCACCACCACAACACCACAAACCACCACCACCACCACCCACCACCACAACCACCACCACCACAACAAACCACCACGCCACCACCACCACAACCACCACCACCACCACAACCCACCACCACCACCACAAACCACAACAGCAGCACCACCACCAACAACCACCACCACCACCACAAACCACCGCAACAAACCACCACCACCACCACCGCCGCCACCACCACGACAAACCACCACACCACCACCGCTACCGACACCACCACCTTAACCCACCGCCACCACAACTACCACCACCACCACCAGAAACCACCGCACCACCACCACCACCGCCACCGCCACCTTCACCACAAACTGCCACCACAACCACCACAACAACCACCACCACCACCACAAACCACACCACCACCACCACCACCACCACCGAAACCACCACCACCACCGCCACAACCACCACCACCACCACCACAGCCCACCACGTCCACCACCACCTCAGAGAGGCCCCAAGAGACGCCCAAGAGGCGCCCAGGCACAAATGCCCTTGGGAGGCCCCCGAAAACCCCCCGACGAGACCCCAAGAGGCATCCATTAGGACTCCGACCCAAAACCAAGGCACGGTGGCGGAGCGTCGTCGTCATCGTCATCGTCGTCGCCGTCGTCCTCGTCGACGCCCCCCGCCGCCGCCGCCCGCCGCCGCAGGCGCCGGCGCTGGCCCACAAAACGAAATCGTCGTCCGCGCCGCCGCCGCCAGCCGCCGCCGACGCAGGCGCCGGCCCGAGGAGAGGGAGAGAGGATAACCAGGGGGGGCTCGACCCCCCCCACCCCTCCATCCAGTGGGAGGGGGGGTCCGTTTCCAACCCCCCCCCATCCAAGCGACCACAGAAAGCGCTCTTTCACACACATACATCAATATATATATATATATATATATATATATATATATATATATATACACACGCAGCCCGATCTTTTTCGTGCCAGAGCGCAGATCTGGTGAGAGCGAGGGCAATTTCCACACGGCCTCGAAGTGCTTCGCGATCGAGGCCGAGCATTCAACAGAAAACGAGGCCCAACGGCACGTGCGCGCACACACATAACAGTGGAGGAGGAGAGGAGGAGGGGGACTTGAGCAAAGAAGGCGATGGAACGGACACGTCAGGGCCCATCCCATCTGCAGGCGGCTTGCATTTAGGGCGTGCGCAGCTGTTTGGAAAACGTTTCAATGCACAGCCCGATCTTTTTCTTGCCATGGCGCAGATCTGGTGAGAGCGAGGGCAATTTCCACACGGCCTCGAGGTGCTTTGCGGTCGAGGCCGAGCATTTAACAGAAAACGAGGCCCATAGACCATACTGGATGCCTGGCAGCCGCCATCCCAGCCACACAAATCGTAAACGCAGGCGGAGGTGCACATTAGCGGGATACGAGGTTAGCAAGACGGATAGACAGACGACGCTCGGCAGAGCGGTGAATCCAGAGGCCAGCGTCAGCGGCGACAGAGGCGGGGCACGGCTCGGCGATGGCTGTCCATTGTTTGCCACCGGGCCCCCCGCCTTCCAAAGAAATGTGTTTGAGATGGGTATTGCTGCAGAGTCCGCCTCGCCCTTGGCATCTGCGCAGCAGGGGCTGGGGCGGGGCGCAAGTGCACCATCCGCGGAAACGAACTGTTTTTCTCCATCTGGTACCGTGCTGACAGAAATCTACATTGGCGTCTTTACAGGAGGAGCGGGAGAGGAGCAGCATGCGAGGGTGCAACCACATCATAGACGATCGAGGGTTCTCGAGCAAGAAAGGGATCCCGAGACGCTTGCATTCGAGACCAGTTCTCATGGCAAAATGGAAGGTGGCATTGCCTATGCGCAGCCTAGCAGCAGCTGTGTCCTGTTGGCCTGGCAGGCCGTTCAAGGCATAGGGCGAGCGGAAAAAATGTCGCGAGGCCTGGGACCAAGTGCTGCAAGGCGGTGCACACATGACGCCTCGCACGATACGGGACCTCAGCCAGCCTGTCACGATGGCGCCGCACACACGCCGCGAGAGGTCGAAGGCGGGATGGGCGGCCACGTCGATCCGCAGGACCGCGTAGCCTGACTTCTGCTCCAGCCAGCGCGCGACCTTGCCAGTGCCACTGAAGGTCCAGGTGCACTTGGTACCTCGGGGGGCCAGCGAGGGCCGCCCGCAGCGCGGCGCGCCAGCGCCGCCGCACGGCAGCGTCGGCCAAGGCCTCGGCCGCACCACCGGTGTCGCCGCCGCGCCAGCACCGCCCAGAGCGGAGGGCGGCGCGCGAGCCCGCGGCGGCGGCGGCAGCGGCGCCTGGCCCCGCAGCAGGTCGGCCAGCTTGGCGTCCACCTCCTGGCCGAACTGCGTGACATCGTGGCTCAGCTTGCCTACCTCCGCGGAGTACCTGGCGTGCTGGGCGTGCCTCTTCGTCACCGAATTGTCCGACTGGTGCCTCAGCATGGCCTGGATGTCCGCCGGCTTCTCGCCCAGCACCGCCGCGCGGAACGAGGCCCCGCCGCGGCGCACTTGGTGCGGGTGGCAGTCCTGGTGGCCCAGCTGGTCGAACACCGTCCTGAACTTCGAGTTGAAGGCCGTCGCGTCGAAGCCCCAGAGCGGCTGGCGGTCCGCGCGAGCACGAAACAGCCTGGCCAGATCGAACCCGAGCGCGGAAGACATCTCGTCCGACAGGACGACGCCCTCGTCGCAGCCCAGCGTCTTGCTGACCTTGTTGAGCTCCTCTGGGCACAGCAGGAGGCTCCGCACAGCGCGACCTGACCGAGGAGCGGGCGCGACCAAGGTCGCCCGCGTCATCGCCACGAGCTCGCTTGGCAGCCGAATCATCGCGTCCCAGGTGAGGGCCAGGGCGACGGCGAAGCTGCGCCAACCTCGGCGCAGAGCGATGCCCACGGCCGCGAACAGCAGCCCCCTCGCCATGGGGGCCTGGGTCGAGCCCCTCGCGAGCTTGCGGAAGCCCCGAAGCCCGGAGGTGGTCCGCTCCAGCGCCGCCGCCGAACTCAGCCCCAGCCCCGGGTTGTAATGCTTCAGCGCTGCAAAGGCCTTGTCCCCCTCGTGGTGGTTGTGGCCCTCCCAGACCAGGAAATCGAGGTACTGGGCGAAGCTTGAGTCGATCGCCCGCGCCCCGAGTGTCGAAAGCCCCCATCGATCGAGCCCAACCCGCGAAGTCCAGGTACTCCTTCTGGAAGTAGACCCGCCATGCACTGCCGACCTTCAGGCTCTGCAAGACCGCGAGCCCCTCGGCCTGGGCTCGCTCGCACGCGCCGCTGTGGGCTGACCGGCGAGCCTTCGCCCTGGCCAGGCGGAGGGCCTTGGCCCTCGCTGGTGGCGGCCTCGGACTGCCCGTCGCCGAGGACCTCGGAACTCGAAGTCGAGGATCTGTCGGAATCCGCGCCGCCACCGCCCGGCCCGCCGAAGAGGCCCGCGAGCCCACCGAGCGGGAAGGGGTCGTCATGGAGTGCGTCCCCGAGCCCGGCCGCGCCAGGACCGCTGAGGTCGGCGGGCTGCGGCCCTGGGGTCGGGCCGCCGCGGCAGTGGCGCCTCCGCGCGAGCGCGTCGACGTCCCGCCATCGGGCCTGATGACCACTTGGGCCGCCCGCCGCACCTCCGAAATACGCAGCATGCTGGGGGTCGGCGCGGGCGTCCCGCGTGCGATGAAGCCTGGGCCGAGAGGGCCTGTCCGCGGGGTTCCACTCCGAAGGAATCCATCTGATAATGAAAGTGGTGTCGGTGACAATGGAGATGGCGCACAGCTGCTGCAAGACGTGATTGAGAGTGATGGAGGGAGAAAGCCCTTTCCCAACCGCGAGGGCAAGCCCGAGGTTGTCGACCAAAATGAGATGCCGATGGCCGTGCCCGCTGCGCCCTCGCACAGCGCGCCGCGCGGCCGTCGCCGCCGCCCGGCCTTCCAGCACTGCGATGTCCTCATCGCGCTGGAACTCGCAATGGAAGAGGACTCCCCAGTCACTGAAGTCCCCGATCGCCGCCCGCCCGACGCCCTCGAAGCTGGTGGAGCTAGCGCGCGCCTGGCGCCGGCCGACCTTGGCCCCCTCGACCGGGTCGACGCCCAGCGCGCACTCCCTGGCCCTGATGGCGTCCAGCACCGAATATCGCCACGACTCGGCTGACGCCGCGGTGTGCTCCACGAGCTCGTTGGCCCATGTCTGGCGCACCACGCCGTAGCCGCCCCCCGAGCCGGCTTGGCCCCTGGATGCGTCGGAAGCGCGCGCGAAGGTGCTGTTGGGCTTCTTTGAATCGGAGAAGGCGAAGACCAGTAGCGCGGCCGCCTGCCGCAGCTCGAGCTCCACGCGGCTCCACAGCCGCAGCCGGCGGCGCCCGGCAACCCGGGCGAAGACATAGGTCTGTTGAAAAATACCAAGAAGCGGCCGCCTCAGCAGGGCGGCCCAAGTGAAGTGTCCGAGCAGGCTGAAGATCTCACCCCCAGTGGCCGAGCGCCGGTCTGCCACGGAAAGCAGCGCGAGGCGAACTCTCCACATCCGAGCCGCGCTGACCCCAATGCGGCCACTGCGTCTCTCGAAGGTGATCCCCGTGAAGGTCTGCAGGTCCTCTGGCCCCATCACGCCCTTGCACTTCAGGCCGACCTCCTCCAGCTTGCCGACGACGGCGCTACAGTCAGCCACACAGCGGTCGCCGTCGCCGCCGACAATGCACACGTTGTCAACATACACGCCGGGTTGAGTGGAGGTGGTCTTGATCAAAGGCCCAGTGTCGATCCTTGACCGCAGCGCGGTGGTCTCCAGCAGCCTCTGGCAGAAGTGAAGGCTCCACGACCACCCCTCGGGGGGCGAAAAACGCGCAACCCTAGATGCGCGCGCAACCTGGGGTGAAGGTTCCTGGGAAAGCTAGATGTGCATCCCTGGGTGAACCCCCTGAAAAACTATGCGTGTAACCAAGGGTGAAGGTTCCTGCCTGCGACGAAAAACAACGAAATATGCGCAACCACGCATGAAGGTTGTCGAAAAACCGAAATGAGCGCAACCCAGGGCGATGGTCTCGTGGCAAGGAACAACCCGCCCCCCATATGCACTCACAGCTGGTGTTGAAAGTTTTTAGCTCTCTGAACCCCATGGGTAGGACCTGCAGGAGGGGGGGCCGAAGCGGGACTCGGGCAGGTCCATGATGATCCCCGCCTCATCGGCCAGCTGTCGGAGCGCGCCCAGGTGCACACTGGGCAAGGAGAAGTGTTCGTCCATCTTGTCTGAGAGCTTCACGCGGTAAAAGGCATTGTCCACGTCAGCCTGGGCCATGCTAAGGGAAGAGGACGACTATGTGCGCAGCGCGGCCCAGGCTGCCGCACTAGGCAACTGAGAATGATCGGGGTCGTGAAAACGTGCCTTAACTCGACGCGTGTCGAAGATGAGCCGGAGGCGCTGCCGTCCGCTCTTCCAAACGCAGAAGACGCCCACCGTGGCACTGCGCTTAGCCCCGACTCTGATGAGGCTAGAGGTGCGCAGGCCCAGGATGAACTGAGCATGGCACCGCCTGCCCGCCATGAGGATGCGATCGATGTGCAGCTTGATATCGCGATCTGGCGCAGGCGTTCGGCGCAACAAATGTCTCTCCCAATGTGCCCGCTGATCGTGCTCGAGGCCGCGCAAGACGTCGCTGGGATCGCAGCGCGCGCCTGGCCCCGGCAGGGAGAGGATCTCCCTCCGGTACTGGGCTGGATGCTCGGGCTCGGTGTCGTAGCCGGGCCGGTGGCCGCACAGCTCCGCATGGGCTGCCGCGGGTGAGCAGGGGGGCGGGGCGGCCCGCCTGCTCGATGATGGACTGCGTGAATTCCAGGCTGCGCTGCTGCCCAGCTGAAACGGAAAAATGATCTCGGGCGCCACCGCGACCGCACAAGGCGTTCAAGCTCTCGGCCGCGTCGGCGATCCAGTTCGCGACGCGCAGGCGGCGGCGCGCTCTCGAGCGCACCGCTCTCGGCAGCCCAGCGGGGCCGCCGGCGCCTCGCGCCGCCGCGAAGCCGCTCAAGGGCAGCAGCTCGCGGGGCGCGAGACCAGGTGGCCGCGTCATTGGCCCCAGCCGGCCCCGCGGCCGGCCGCCTGGTCCCCCCCTGCACCTTTGTCCTGGAACTTCTTCAACTCGGCGGCCGGTTGCTGGATCTTCTTGTGCAACTCCGCCTTGGATCCCCCTGGGCCTGCACCGCCGCCGCCGCCGCCTCCACCGCGCGAGAGCAGCCTCTCCTCCTTGGCCTTGCGGCGCTCCTTGAGGATCTGAGCCCCGCGATGCATCTCCTGGTTGACGTGGTCGACCAGGGCCGGTGACACCATCGCCAGCCCGCGTGTCTCGCCCGTGCCGAGATAGAGGTAGCTCTCCTCCATCAGGTCATCCCCCTGGGCAGCCGCGAGCCGGTCGCGGTGGCGCCACTCGGCCATCTGGGCCTTCCTCATCAGCAGCTCGAACGAGGCCAGCTCCCCGAGGTTCAGCTGGTCGAAGCTGAGGCCCAGCTCCGCCATGCGCATCGCGAGGTCGTGATCCCCGACGCCCTCGTCCGCGGCCTCCAGCCGGCACTCGTGCACCCACTTCGTGTGACGGGCGCGCGGGTGCTGGTCCTGGCGCGCCAAGAACTCCAGGCACCAGGAAGCAGTCCTCGGGCCCATGATGGGCCACTCGGGCCACTCCGTCGTGGTGACCTCCCGCGCGGCCTCCGTGAAGTGCCGGTGCCGACTGCCGTCCGGACGCGTCTTGATGTCCAGCACCCGCGCGTCCGTCTCGAGCTCTGGGCCTGGGGCGGCAGGGTCCACGGCCTTGACTAGCAGGCACTCGGTCCCCTGTGTCGCGATGCCAACCTTATCCACGACCAGGTAGCCGTCGAAGTCTTTGTGCCTCACGGCCTGGCGCAGCTGGGTAGCATCCTCGGCCGACAGAGTGAACCAGCTGAGTCTACCGACGTCGGGCAAGGCACCTGAACCCACAAGCAGCCCCGGGTAGAGCTCCTCCACCACGCTAGTTGCCGCTGCTGCTGCTGGAGACGACCTCACGGACGTCTTCCCCTTCATACGCCTGGACGGCTTCTCGGCGTCGGGCACCGACAAGCAACCTGGCCTCACCGCCTCCAGCGCCTCGCAGACCTAGAGCGCGGTCGGCTCCCAGTCGGCGCCGTATGCCGCACTCGCTGCCCCAAACACCGACTCCGAGATCGGCGTCCCGTTGTTCGACACCGCCACGAAGCCGACGAGCTGGGTCTCCGACAGGATGTGAGGGTACACGTCCAGGTCTGGGGTGACGGCGTACCACACTCGGCGACCGGCGATATCTTCCTTGCTGGGGGTCAGCTCTAGCTCGGCTTCGCACTCCGAACTCTGGCACTCGCACAACAGGGTCCGATCCTGCCAGGTGCCACCCCTCTCCCACTGAATACGCACGCGCCGCCCAGATCGAAGATAGGACATGGCCGGAGACGCAGCAGCAGAGCGAGAGACCGACACCGATGAAGAACCCGACGATCAAGCTCACGATCACCAGCGCTCGGATACTTCCGAACGAGCCCACGGCAAGAGCACAGTTGGATGATTCCTCGGCGAGCGATCCGAGGCCCGGTCCCAGAGAGTCGAGTATGGCGAGGCCGCCCCGCGCAGCTCTGCTCCAGAAGCCAAGGATGCCCATACAGGCTGGGAAGGCGGTGCCGCCCGAAATACTTGAGCAAAGACGGCGGTGGAACGGACACGTCAGGGCCCATCCCATCTGCAGGCGGCTTGCATTTAGGGCGTGCACAGCTATTTGGAAAACGTTTCACTATATATATATATATAGATATATATGTATACATATATGTGTATATATATATATGTCGCAACACGGACATTCTGTCGTCCATGCTGCAAAATGCGCGGCGGGAGTGGGACGGGGAGAACGTCCCGTGCGAAAGGCCGAACTGTCGCTCTCGCCTCAGCGCTGCGCGCATTTTCTCTAAAGAATTGAGCTCCCGCTTGGGCGCGGCGCATATTTTTCGCACTCATTTGTCGTCGACGCGCGAGCGGTCGAAAGTGTCTTTCTCGCCGCGGCGCCAGGCCGATTTCGCCTGAAGCGCACTCAACCTGCATAGTAAGGATGGGCAACCTTCCCAAGTGTACCCTTGCATCCTTGCCTCCTCGGTCCATCCTTCGCCGCTTTCGCTGGCCGCGCCCCGCTCGAAAAACTTCGAAATGAGCGTGCAAGGCCATTGCATCCTCATCGCGCATCCTTACTATACTGGTTGACTGTAGCACTCCCGCCTCGACGCGGTGCATCTTTTTCAATCGCTAATTTTGAATGGCCCGCGCGGGTGGGCGACCCGTCGCCCCTGCCGGCGCTCCGTGCGCAGATGGCTCGGAAGTGGAGCTCCAGCGCGAACGCGGCGCACAGCTCGCTCGCTGGAGCGCTCGAAAGCGACATTGGCAGCGGGGCCGCGCGAGGGCGGGCGACATGCCGACCTCGCCAAATGGCCGCGCAGTTTGCGCAGTGATGAGCCAGCGCGGCGCATGTTTCGTCGTCGACGCGCCCATCGGAAGTTTTGCCGTTCCCGCCCCTGCGCGGCACGCGTAGCATTCCCTTCCACGAGTCGTCGGAAGCGGGGCCGCGCGCGAGCGCTTTCCCTTGGCGAGGTGGGAGCACGTTTTGGGAGGGTGCCACCCCCGATTCTTCTGCTGTGGGAGGGTGGGTGGGAGCAGGCGGGGCCCTCTGACTCGCCAGGTCTGGCTAACTTGACTCCTCCTTGTCCTCTTCCTCCTCCTCCTCCTCCTCCTCCTCCTCCTCCCTTTCTTCCTCCTCCTCCTCCTCTTCCTGGTCGTCCTCCTCCTCATCCTCCTCCTCCTTTTTGACGTCGGCCAATCATTAGCTCGAGGCGGCTGCATCCCTCACCTACTCGAACCCTTCCAGGGACGGGGGCAACACAAATCCCAAGATGACGAGTGCGAGAGGAAAAGCGCGCAGTGTGGCAATACTTCTGAAAAGAACACGAAACAGGCGAGAAAAGCAGAATAAGTAGAGCAACGATCCAGAATGAACGGTGTCAAGGACCTGATCCATCCTCCCCGCATCAAAACCAGCATCGACCCACCCAATATACAAGGACCCCCACCAAAGCCTACGATACGACGCTCAGCTGCAAAGCTAATATGGAAGTACTCTAAAGTGCGAGTTTGCTGCGAACATAACCGAAATAAAAAGTGCGGCAACTCCCAGGTTGGCACCCAAGGCTTGCGCGGTTCACCACAAACCTCCTCGGCCTCGGAACCTCCATGTTTTTATATATTTCTTCTCGGGTTCAGCACGAGCCCTAATTGACCACTGACGACACGCTTGAGGCGTAGCTCTGGCGATCAACGCGCTCGCAACGGCCGGCTCGCGCATCATCCCTTTCCGCCAAGCAACCCACCCGACCCTCCCAAAGAGCACGTGTGGCCTTTACCGAAGGCGTAGGGTGCACAAGGTCTAAAATCTTATGCCCTGGGCGCGGTTCGGGCCAATGTACCGATGCCCGTCGAGCTGGATTGAAATGCTGCCGAAATCGAACGTCTTGGCGGCCAACGCACTCGCAACGGTCGACACGCATGGTACGTCACTGCCCTCCTCAACCCCAACTCCATCTTAAAATCCAAGCATCCTAACGTACTCTCTGCGATTATCCTCCCCGAATGTTCGAATAGTTGCGACCCGCTGTCGCATTCCGAATGCCATGGCGGGGGAAGAACAAACGATGCGCAAGCTGCTGAACTGTCCCCGGGATCCACTCCCTCCCCCTTCCTGACCCAGCTCATCCCCCCCACGTTTCAGGCACCAAGAGTGATGGCAGAAAGAAGCGACCACCCACGCACGCAAAACAGCTGAGAGGTGCCGACTCCATGGTCTGTCCCAATGGCCGCGTGCCTCGAAGGCCCACCATCACCACGGCTGAAGACGAGACAAGTTGGGCCGGTGTCTTCCGACGCTCTGGCCCATCAACAAAAAAAACGCCTGCCCGCCCCCCCGCGCGCGCGCGCACGCCGGTGCCCGTCCCACAAGAGGGGGGAGAGAAGGAAAACGAGAGGTGGAGGGCCTGGAAGGAGAGGAAGGTTGGGGGGGACCGCTCACACCGCCTCTGTGAAAATGGTCATGCCCGACGTGTTTGATGTATGTGCACGCTCGCGGATGGTAGCATGCACAAATACCGCCATAGCATTGTCAAGCTTGCAGTCCAAAACAATCGCAACTGAGAATTCAGACCAGAGCTCGGACTCGCTGGCACTGCGATCCGAGAGCCAAAATTCAAGAGTGGCAACGGCATGGTGCCGTAACGCGTCAATACCCATTCCATCGTGACTGCGTGAAGTAACTTCGCCTCGCATAGATGTTGGTGAGCATGCCACTCCTGCATCGCATTGTTGAGCGCAGCATTGCTAATACATCTGCCTTCGACGTCGAGGCCGACACTGGTGTCGTAGGCGCGGTGATCATTAAATAACTTCGCAGCATGCGTTCCATCCCTTTCCAATGTTGAAAAGACCATAGCAACGTTTTCAAACTGCAGTCCCACGATGTTTCCATTTGCTTCCAAGTTGCCATCGCCCGAATCAATGTGACAAGCGGTGTAAAGCTGTGAACCAATATTTGCAATGTGGCCATCGACTTTTATCGCTGATGTAAAGCCTTTGGCCAGTACCTATCTCTGTGAACAACAGCCGATGAGAACACCTGCCGCTGAGAACAACTGCCGATTCAAAGCAGGCTGCTTCATCCAGCCCATGTGGTGTATCTGTCGTTTATCACGTCTGACTTGTCCGAAATTTGGCGTTGGAACCAGCGCCTCAAAAGCATCACCACCAGTCCACCAGCAAACATCGAGGCATTGAACGAACACCTTTGTCGATACTTGTGTCTGACGGCGTCGGGAACAAACTATGTAAACTCTGCGCTGCGCAACAAGCGTCACCCATATTATTATCGCCGTCGATTTGCACGAGACGTGGAGTACATGTCGTCGGCGGTTACATGATGCCGACGCTGGGGGTAATTTCGGTCAAAACAAGCCTCGTGGACGGGACAAATCCGTTTGCTTAGATATTCACGGGAGAGTCCAAACAGCACTGATGAGATCGCAGCTGCTGCGAATGCGGCGTAGCAGTATTGATTCTTGCACGTTCCAGAAACACATGTAGGAAATGTGTGGCGCCATGTGATCTTAACAAATGTGCGCCGGTCACGGATCCGCCGCATTCCTGATTTGCTGGAAGCACAAAATGATTGATAACGTTGATGCGTATGCTGCCAACTTCCGCCGCCCTCTATGTGGTCTGCACTGTACTGATGATATACGGTGTACTGTATTTGGCTAGGCCGACACGAGGTCGCAAAGTTGAGTGCGTCGCGAGGACAGCCTGAAGAATGATCGATGGAATTTGTCGATCAAAGAATGCGGTCGGTTGATCGCGGGCCGTCCCTAGGCTAGCCGACCTGAGGGCACAGCGCCTCGTCTGGCCCCAGGCCGAAACAGCGCATTCTTTTGCTCGCGGCCATGACGGGCGTTCTGGGGGGGGGGGAGGGGCATAACGTAGTACCCCCCCACCCAGACTGTGGTACGGGACGCACTGCGGCAGTGCCGGGGTCACACTGGAGGGGGGGAGCGTTACGTTATGGAGGGTGGTAGGGGGGGGGAAGTAGGGGGCACAACGCGCGTGATGGCCCAGAGGGTAAAACAAAAAAAAACTCCTCATCCTCCACCTCCTCCTCCTGCCCCCCCTCCTCCTCCCCCTCCACCTCCTCCTCCTCCTCCTCCTCCTCCTCCTTCTCTTCGTGCCGCGGATCCCCCTTCTTCGTCCGCATCCTCTCCTCCGCTCCAGGGGCTCAGGGGAGGAATGTTCGGGAGCAGGGGCGAGGCGGAGGCAGGAACAGGGAGGAGGATGAGGAGGAGAGGAGGACAAAAATGATCTAAGGATGCGCGAACGATGCTGCAATAAACCCTTCCGTCCAAGATCCCTTCCTCACACGTCCCTACAAGCCTTCCGTTTCGATCCTGGAAGCTTCCCCTTGAAAGACAGAGACCTGATGTGCCTGCCATTCAGGCGGTTCCTCTGTTCGAAAAGGCAATCCCTTGCATCCTTCCAGCGACTGATAAGGCTGTGGATCAAGTATGATCATACAACCCGATAAATGTCCAGCGAGAGCCACGTTTAGAAAAACAAGCAACAAAAACTACCAAAACGCCAGCCACCCATGCAACTGTTGCAAAAAATTGCACGTCTCGAGCGCGATCCCCTTTTTGAAAAGGAGCTGGCCTCCATCCGCAAAGCTGCTGCAAGCTTTCAAGACAAAAGTACACGTCGCTGAGGCGAGAGCCCCATTTTGGAAAAGAGCCACCCTCCATCCTCGTCAAGTTTGCAAGCTGTTTACGAGGAATGCGCGTGGCGCTGCGCTGCGGCCTTTTGAAAACCGCGATAACCGCATTTAAAAAACGAGCAGCGATGCGGCCTCCGTGTCTGAAGCTTACAAACTTGTAAGACGAATATGCGCGGCGCTAGGGAGCATCGGCCCAAGAAGACCCGAACGAAACGCCAAGGCAGTCCAAGAGAGCGTCGAGATGGCCCAAGGTAGCCCCGCGGTGATTCAAGCAGGCTTCGAGACGGCCCACGACGCGTCCAAGACGGCCAAAGAATGCTCCAAGAGGACCACCGGGAAGGCCCCAAGAAGCGAAAATAACCCCATTCCTTAAGGAAAACATGCATTTTCAGCATACTCGCCTTCTGCGTCTTGAGAACGTCCAAGACGGTCCAAGGGGCTCCAAAATCATCCAAAGTTAGCCCCAAGCCGGCTTAAGAGGGCCCCAAGACGGCCCTAGGGGCCCCCAACACGGCCAGAGAGACCCCCAAGAGAGGCCCAAGCCGGCCCCAAGAGCCCCCAAGACGGCCCAAGAGAGCCCCAAGAGAGGCCCAAGAAGGGAATCCGAACTGACGTTTCGAGCCTTTCCCACAAAGATGGCCCCAAGAGCCTCCCACAGAGGCCTCTCTAGCTGCCCTCAAAATGGCCCCAAGAGCCCTCCAAGAGGCCCCCGAGAGGTACCAAAAGGCAACAGATGCCTCGACAAACGCTACAAGATGCTGCTGAGGGGCATCCTAAGAGCCTCCAATATGCCTCCAAAAATTTCTCGCCGTCTATCCTTTCTCTCGGGGGTCGGCGGAATGGCGTAAGTCTCTTGAACAAATTCTAGCTGATAATCTCGGTTCGAAAATGATCCGCGCTCGATCTGCGTAGGTGATGCACAATTTCAAAATCAGGGCCGTTCGATCGGAGTGAGTCTCGAACGAGAGCCCCATTTTGAGCATGAGCCGCCCTCCATCTGTGCAACGACTGCAGAATTTCCAACTTCAGGACAAAAATAGAAGACACATTTTAAGCGAGATCCACATTTTGAAAACGAGCCTGCCTCCGTCCTGGTAACCGCTGGAAGCGCTGAGAACGAGTATGCGTGCGCCGTGGAAGGCGACAGCCACATTTCATGTCGAAAAACACGGCTTTTCCTCCATCTCTCCCTCCCCCGTCCCCCTCTCCCCCTCTCCCCCTCCTGCCCCGTCCATTCTCCTGCTCCTCCCCCTCCTCCTCCTCCTCCTCCTCCTCCTCCTCCTCCTCCTCCTCCTCCTCCCTCCTCCTCCTCCTCCTCCTCCTCCTCCTCCTCCTCCCCCTCCTCATCCTCCCTCCTCCTCCTCCTCCTCCTCCTCTCCTCCTCCTCCTCCTCGTCCTCCTACTCTCCTCCTCCTCCTCCTCCCTCCCTCCTCCCTCCTCCTCCTCCTGCTCCCCCCTCCCGTCCTCCTCTCCCCCTCCCCAGCCGCCACCGCGCCTCCAACCTCTCTTCGGCGCCGATGTCCTGCGGAAAGAGGGCCGCCGACCCCCCGCCGTCGGCCCAAGCCGGCCCTTTGCCGGCCTGCCGGCCCGTCACAGGCCGCCGACCGACGACCCACGTCGACGGACGACGACCGAGGACCGACGCGCGGCGACGGCCAGCGCCTACGACGACCGGCGCATACCAACGACCGGCGCAAGACGACGACGACAGACAGACGGACGACAAGACGACAACGTCCGACGGCCTACGACGACCGGCGTCGAACGACGTCGGCCGACGACGACCGACGACGACCGACGCCGACCGACGACGACCGACGTCGACGACGACCAACGACCGACGGCATGCGTACGACAGACGACGGCGACCGACGTCGATGACGAAGACACTACGACGACGACGACGACGGACGACGGACAGCTACGACAGACGACAGACGACGGTGACGGCATGTCGTCGTCGGTCGTAGGGGGGCATCCCCGCGCAGCAAGGTGCAGTCGGTCGCCCCTTGCTTCCTGCTCCTCTTCCCGCTCCTGCTGCTGTTCCTCCTCCGGCTCCTGTTCCTGCTCTTCCTCTGGCTGCTACTCCTGCTGATGTTACTGCTGCTGCTGCTGTTCCTCCTCCTCCTCCTCCTCCTCCTCCTCCTCCTCCTCCTCCTCCTCCTCCTCCTAAATACGGCCACAGCCACCTGTACAAGATTCCGTTGTCTGAATCGCAAACTAAGATAGGAATGGCGGTCAGCGCCCACTCCTGCTGTCACCCACCCCCGCACAAGCCACTCGCCTCCGTGGCGTTCGGAGCGCACCCATGACGCATCAGGTCGACACCTGCTGCATGCTGCACAGAAGTGAACGATGCGCTCCACGGTTGCGCGCCAAATGGGCAGCAGGCGCTGCGCGGCCCAGGAGTCCCGTATGCAGGCGCCGGCGTGGGACGCCAGGTGCCCCAAGGACCAGATGCCCTCGGCAGCTATGCGACCATAGGTCTCCACAACGATTGGGGGGGCCGCGCTGCCGCTCCTCGTCATGCTCCTGCCCATGTTATTATTCCTCCTGCGCCTGCTCTTCCTCCTGCTGCTCCTGCTGATGTACCGCTGGCGGGCGCGCGCACTCGGTGACACTATTGCTACAACCTAAGTGGCCCATTGTTCCCACTCCTGTTGCTGCTCGCGAAGCAAACACGCAGCCGTAGACCACTCTGGCCGCGGCGGCTATGGGCGTGCAGCCGAGCGCAAACAAATCAATGTCGGCGCTCGCGTACTGCACGATGCGCTCGAGGGCGGCGCGCCAGCGCGGCAGCAGACTGGGCGCGGCCCAAGCGTCCCGGAGGCAGCACCCAGCGTGCGTTGCCAAGAGGTCCAGCGAGCGCAGCGTCTCCAGCACGACGCGACCGTAGGACTCCACCGATGGGCAGCACGTCGTTGCCGCAGCGCGCATCGCGCGCGCTTGTCAGCAGCCGCCGCTGAGGCCGCCGAGCCAGCTGCGCCGCCGCTGAAGCGGTGCGCGTGTAGCGCTTCGCGTGTGGGCAATGGGTCGACACGTCGATGTAGATCGGCTGCGCGCTGCCTGGAAAGGCGACGTAAAGTCCATGATGGTCTCCTCGATGGAGCCATTACTCCTCGTCCGGCTCAGCTCGGGGACCGTGCGCTCCATGTTCCACAGATGCCCCAGGAGGCCCGAGGAGGCTCCGAAACGGCCACCAAGAGGCCTCTAAGCTGCCTCCAAGAGGCCCCCGAGAGGCCCCCCGCGAGATCCCAGCGAACATCAAATCGGCTTCATACCCACAACCCAGGCACGGTGGCGGTATGGGCCGAAAACCATTAGATCCGCCGCCCCCTTTTGATTTATCAAAGGGGTGCCTGGCGTGCCAGACGATATGGCTTTTGGTTTTGTTTTTTTTTCCAAACGAACTCCCCTGGGGCTTCGGCCCGTCCCGCCGGGGTCCTGGGAGATTCCCGAAAATCCGTCCGTAAATGCCTTTGTTGCCCCAAGTTGGCCCAAGATGGTCTCCCAGACGGCCAAGATAGCCTCCAAGACGGCTAAGATGGCCCCAAGATGCCTCCATGACGGCCCAAGATGCACCCAAGACAGCCTAAGATGGCCTCAAGATGGCCCAAAAGGCCCAAGAGGCTCCCAAGAGGCCTCCAAGACGGCCCAAGAGGCCTCCAAGAGGTCCTCCAGGAAGGCCCGAAGAGGCCACAAACATGGATTTTCCTTGGGTTGTTGAAGGATTTTGGTATTTGCACCTTTTCGGCTTTCCGACGGCCCTAGACGGCTCAAGAGGCCCCCAAGGTCGCCCCAAGATCGCCCAAGAGGCCTCCAAGACGGCCCCCTGACGGCCCAAGAGGCCCCCAAGACGGCCCCAAGAGGGCCCCAAGACGGCCCAAGAGGCCTCGAAGACGCCCACGATGGCCTCCCAGACGGCCCTGGAGCATTCCAAGAGGGATTCAAGTCGGCCCAGAAGGGCCCCCAAACGGCTTCCGACGGCGTCGGACGGGCCAGGAGCCCACCAAGACGGCCGAAGATGGCACTAAGATGGCCCAAGACGGCCCAAGAGGCCTCCAAGAGGGCCTCCAGGAAGGCCCGAAAAGGCGAAAATCATTGATTTCCCTTGAGTTTCTGAAGGATTGTGGCATTTGCTTTTTGTTCGGCTTTCCGACGGCCCGAGACGGCCCAAGTGCCCCCAAAGATCGCCCAAGAGGCCCACGACAGCCCCCATAGGGCCCCAAGACGGCCCAAGAGGCCTCAACGACGCTCAAGATGGCCTTCAAGACGGCCCAAGAGCCTTCCAAGACGTCCTCCAAGAAGGCCCCAAAAGGTCAAAACGGCCTCCAGACGGCCAAGATGACTTTCAAGATGCCCACGTGTTCCCCGAAGGCTTTCCAAACCGATTCGGGGAGCACATGGTCCGATAGCTTGGCAGGTCTGGCCTCAACGTTCGGCCACATAGGCGCTTCCACAAAGGCAGGGGGCGGCGGTGATTCGCCGTAGGCGTCTTAGATACCGCCACCAGCCCAGCGCGTGTCTGGCCGCCAGGACTGCGTCGACGACTGGCGCACGACGAAGACCTGAGGAGAGGGGTCGAGAGCTCCAGAGCTCAGGCTGCGAAATTTCACGTCGTCGGAAGTGGGGCCAGAGGGGGGGAGGCAGACCAAAACGACACACACACACTTTTAATCAGCGGCGCAGAGGATCCTCAGGCGCGAGCAGCAGATGAAGTGCGAATCACGCTCGAACATTGCCGAAAGCACGGTGTACAAAGCGTGCGCACTGTCAATGTAGCGATAGGTGATGTGTAAGTGGAGCTGCAAATCCAAGCGAAACATGCAGCGGCGAGAAACCGAGGAGACGATTCAACTTTTAAACTGAAGCGACGCACACACACACACTCTCTCACCAGCCGTGCCAACCACGAGGCCCACTCCCCGTCCGGACCCTGGTGGTCGGCAAAAGGAGAGGGGGTCCTGATGGGAGCGGGACCACCCCCAGGCTTTCCGGTCCGCGGAGTTCCGAGAGTTTCTGCTTTGTGCAATTGGTTCTTCTTCGACGCCAGTCTTCGTCCCCAGTTTGGCCCTTTCGAACGACGTCCTCGTCGTCGATGACAACGCCGATGACGACAACGTCGGACCGCCACCGCAGCCGCCCGCGTCCCGCCACCTGCGTCCCGCCGCCGCCGCCGTCGGCGCCGACGTCGTCGACGGCGTCGCCCCGCCCACTGCCTGGGGGCTGCCGAGGAGCAGGATCGGTCCGCATCGGCTCGGGAAATCGGGCCGAACCAGAACGTGGGTCGGGCCGCTCTGGCCCGGAGCCAGAACCGAAGCGGATCGGCCGTGCCAGGATGCACAGCAGCGCCATGCAAGCCTCTGGAGGCCGTTGCCGAGTGGGCTCCGAGCAGATGGGGTCGGCGTGGAGAAGGTCGGGCCCCACACCGAGCCGCATCCCCGATGCATCGCTGATGCGACGCGAGCTGCCGACCCCAGCTGCTTCGACCCCACCTGGGCAGCCTGGAGCGTCGGGCCGCATCGCCTCGCTGGAGCCTCGGAGCCGAGCTCTGGGAACTCTGGACCGAGCCCGCCGGGAGCGACACCGACTCGAATCGGCCCGATCGGGCGCAGGCGGGCCCCGCCCGAGCGCGCGGCGGGCGCCGGCCGGCGGCTCCTGGTCTGCCCCGTCGAAGCCGAGCTCCTGGAGCGGGGCCACGGCGATGGCGAGCACTCGCAGGGCCTCGGAGGCGAAGCTGTTGTTGGCGCTCATGACCTGGCCGCTCAATCCAAGACTCAACTGTACGGTATCAAACTCTCTCGATGTGTTTTGGGTGCACCTAGCCCGGTTGAGCGTGCTGCAGTCGAGGGATCTCCCTCTCGACACCCTGAGCCAAGGACGCATACGCAAGCGGCGGCGGCTGCCGCCCTGGAGGATCAACGGCTTTCATTCGGGAGGGGGGCGACTACCCACCAGACCACCCCCACCCAACCCCCGAAATCCCGCATTTCGGGCTGGGGTGTGTGCGGGTTCCACGGTGTGTGCTTCTTCCATGCTCCGGGAAGCCACACCCCGCTGGGAAGGAGCAGCAACCTGGGGTCTTCGGGTTGGGTAGGGGTGGCGTCGTGGGCAGTGAGACACCTCCATCCCAGAGGCGAAGAGAGCCTCAGGAGTGCAGGGGGGGGGGGGGGACAACGAGCCTTCAGAACTCGAGTAGGGGATCGACTACAGAATTGATCCACCCCAACATGTATTTTGCAAGTCAGTTCTGCAGTCGATCCCCTCCTCGAAGAACGGAGGTCGGACCTCGGTGTCGATTGATCCTCTGGGTGCCTCCCCCCTCTGGGCGCCAGGAGGGCCAGGAGGCCTTCGAACTCCTCGGCCCTTGATCCTCGAATCCTCGATCCCCTCGGCCCTCTGTCCTCGATCCCCTCGTCGGCTCCATCTGGGCCAGGAGCACTTCCTGCACCACCTCGGCGAGTCTGGCGAACCTGGCGCGACCTCGGAGCTCAGGCGGGGCCGTCTCAGCACGAGTGCGCAGTGTGGGTTCCGAGCTACCCTCGGTCCTCTGGGGAGGGCGAAGAACGAAGCTGCCGCTGGCGCTCGTGGATCTGGCCGCCGCAGCAGGGCCGCCGCTGCGGCCCCGACAGCGCCGCGGGGGCGCCCGCCCGGCCCTGCGGCCGAGCGGAACGGGGCCGCCGAGGCAGCAAACTCGGCGGCGGCGGCGGGCGTCGAGGGTGTCGAGAGTGTCGAGAGTGTCGAGAGTGTCGACGGGACCCTGAGATCCGATGTGCCAGGGCGGAGCACGGCGTCTTTGTGGGCACCTGGAGCCGAGCTTGGGTCCGACACTGCAACCACAAATTCAACGTCGTGGAAAATCACGACCAGATCCCCAGAGACCCCATATTTCTGCGACACTTTTCTAGCTGGATCGATCTGTGATGGCCCAGGGGACCAAGACCAGGCCCAAACAGCCAAGCGCATCAACATTTTCACCGATGGTAGTGGTGGATACACCCCCTCTGAAGTGAAACCCTCGTGGGCCTTCTGTGATCGTATGGTCACCCAGGATGGCCAAACTCATTACTTCGCCGATCTTACGCAGCTGAGTTTCGTCGCTGGGACTCTTGCACTTCTCTGGGTTATGGCCTGGGCAATGTAGGCCCCGCTTTGGTCTGTTGAGTTCAACTTTCACCTTGATCGTAGCCTTGTCGCACATGCTGCACAAACCTTTGGGATATTCCTCCGCTGGTTGGATTGTCTGCATGTCCCGAGTCCTTGAGTCACGTATGTATACGCGCACATCAGACAACATTCCGTCACGCGCGCGCATTCACAGTATCCTGAAAACGAGTATGTGGAAACGCTCGCATCTCTCGCGGGTCAAAATGAAGAGGACCGAATGGTCATTCGATGTTTCTGGGCGCGTGACTGAGATGGGGTTCCGCGGTGCGGACTGTTGTTGCGCTGTTGTTCAAGTTTTCCCTTCTAAAACATGATTAATGTTGATCCCCCCCTCCGGGGCACATGTTCTTTTTTCGAATACAATGTTTTTCCCTGGGCTCGCACTCTGTTTGTGCAAGGGGAAATGAAATGTCACTCAACTGGGCCACTTGCCACCGAGGTGCAACAACAAATGCCCGCATACTTTCTCACAATGTATCCCCAACTCGCGTTATCGCGCGGGACTTCCTTACAATGTATGCAGGAATCGCGCTCTCGCACGGGAATCTTTACTCTGACGCCACACTCTCGACACTCAGGAATCTCGCTTTCGTTATGGAATTCCTCACGATGTATTCGGGAATCGCGATATCGCTCGAAATTGTTTCACGATTCGTGCAGGACGCACGCTTCAGCAACCCGCCTGTTCGGCGTGGCCGTTTGGGCCCGCCTTCCCGCCCCGCCAGTTAAGGCTTACACGTCCGATCTGCCTGTCTGGTTCTGCCACGTGCTTTGTGTTCCTGGACCCGCTCATGCAAATGATCCCGTGTTCCATCCTTTTCCCCCCCTCTTCCACCCGTCGTGTTTTCCTGCCTTTTCGGGGCAGCGCCACTAACACGTGGCAGGCAAGGAAAAGAAGATAGACTCCCAAAGGGCACCATCGAAGGCGAACAAAGCGGGTATCGTGGGTTCGGGACTTACGCGTTGAATAACACGCGACGCCAGCAATGTCAGCTCGTGATACATTAACAAATCCGCGGGGGGCGCTTGTGATTGCTACATCTAAAAAACTGCTCGTCAGGCGAATCGCGGGGTGGCGCCCACCAGATTGAAAATCAACGGTGGCGGCGCCGGTGATTAGCGCCGACGCCCAGCCGCAGCGGGAAGGCGACAAACAGCACAAACTGGGGGAGGGCAGGGGGCGGGAGGCAAAGGCGGCAGAAGCAGGGAGCGTGAGCCAGGGCGACGCGTGTTCGAAATGAAGAAGAACTTTTTGTCGGCGCTCGCCCCCGCACTTTTCGTGCTCTTTTCTGTCGAACCGATGCGCTTCGATTGCCCTGGTCGCAGCCAGGGGGGCGCCAGCTGCCTCGCGGGCCCGCGAGCAAGGCGGGTTGGACGAAAGGGGGGCGTGGCCGAGAGGGGATTTGCCCAGTAGCTTTTCGGAGCGCCCCGTGGCGCCGAAAGCAGCCATGCATCGAGGACTGGCCCCTCAACGGGGCGACCGAAACCCGCTGCGCGCAGCAAGTTTCGCCACCCCCCCTTTTTTCCCCCAGCCTTTCGTCCGACCCGGGCAAGGCGGGCAGCCCTCCTCATCCTTTTGTCGTGGTCTGTAATCGTCGACCACGACGGCGACGAAAACGAGGACGAGGACGAGAACGAGGAGGACGAGGACAAGGACGAGGACGAGGACGACGACGACGACCGGCGGACGGCAGACGGCGACGGCGGCGACGACGACGACGCCTTGCGGATGCCCCATGGGGGGGGGGGCAGACGGCGACGGCGGCGACGACGACGATGCACTGTGGATGCCCTATGGGGGGGGTGGGGGTGCTGCGCAGGCTCGCTGCAGTCGACGACCGACAACGACGACGACGACGACGACGACGACGACGACGACGACGACGCACTGCGGCCCTATGGGGGGCCAGCGCACGCCCGCTGCGCTCGACGACGACGACGACGACAACGACGACGACGAAGACGACGACGACGACGACGACGACGACGACGACGACATGGACGACGAATAATAAAAAAAACACGACGACCACGACGGCGGCGGCGACGACGACGACGACGACGCCTGAGATGGGGGACGAATTCGCCTCGGATGTGTACGACCCCTATCGCAATTTCTATACGACGCGCAACCGTTTTGACGCTGTCATGCAGGGGGTACACGGTCCCGTCGGCAACGCCAGCGATGACCCCCAGGCGCGCGCGATTTTAAAACATGTTTCGCGCCCCGCGGGGTCTATTCATCAGCCCCGGGGGCGACGGGGGAGAAGGGTGTGGTCATTTGTTAATCACAAGCTGACACTAAGAGCGAACGGTCTTATACTGATTGTTGTTGTTGGTGTTGGTGTTGCTGTTGCTGTTGAGTTCTCCCGTTCTACATAATGAATAATATTGATCCCGCCCTCCAATAACCAGTGCATGCTTCAAGTAATGTGTTTCTCCCGGAGTTTGCACCCTGTTTTTGTACAAAGGAAAGCTGGTTGTCACCAGACTAGGCCCCTGGCCCTGGAATCCCACCAGCCCTTTGGGCGTGAGTGGTTTAGAGAGCCCGCTCTGTTCTCAACCCCCCTTCTTCCCCTTCGGGGAGGGGTTTACCCCTCCCCCTACCCCCTCCCCCTGGGCCTGGAGAGGTCCCTCCGCGGGTCGCCGGGGGGGTCTTTTTCGATTCCTGGGAGGGCTAAAAAACGACACCCCTCACGAGGATTCTGGCCCCGACGGGGGGAGGGAGAAAAGTGCTCCTCTCTTCTTTGAAGCCAACATCATTGATTTTACTACGGTTTTGGCCCCATGTTGGCCTTCTGAGGTGGCAGCGCTAATTAAAGCTCCCCTCTTCTTTCAAGACAAAATCATTGATTTTACTAAGGTTTTGGCCCCATTTTGGCCTTCTGAGGGGGCAGCGCTAATTAAAGCTCCCCTCTTCTTTGATCGATTTCCTCCCAGATGGCCCCAATAAGCGCCCAGGAGGCACCAAGAGGCCCCAATATGGCCCCAAGAGGCCCCCAGGAGGCCCCCAAGGGGATCCCAAACGGCCCAAAGAGGCCCCCCCGAGGCACCCAAGACGCCGAAAAGCCCATCAGGACGACCCTCTACTCGCCTGGGCGTCGTTTCTGGACGGGCAGGAGGAGGGGCCCGAACGACTCACACCAGGACGAGGGGCCCGAACAACTCGCACCACGAGAAGCCCGAACGACTCACACCAGGACGAAGAGCCCGAACGACTCACACCACGAAGAGCCCGAACGACTCACACCAGGAAGAAGGGCCCGAACGACTCACACCAGGACGAGAAGCCCGAACGACTCAAACCACGAGGAGCGCTTTCTCTCCCTCCTCCTCCGCCTCGTCCTTCTCCCGCTCCCACCACAAGGAGGATGTACAAGGAGGCGGGAGGAAGGAGGAACAGGGGAGATATGCGGGGGCAGGCGGAAACACGCCTGAAAAACACGACTCTCGGCATGCTTCGCTAGAGTTACTGTTTTGAGATGGGCTGGTGGGGATACGCGAAGCGTGAAGAATTACAACCACAACGGCCCCCGCCTGATACTTCCTCCCAATGTCTTCCCAAATCGCGCTCACGCGCGGTACTTGCTCACAATGTATGCAGGAATCGCGCTCTCGCGTGGGACTTCCTCGCAATGTATTCAGACGCCGCGCCCTCGACATTCAGGAATCACGCTCTTGCTGTGGATTTATCACGAATTGCTCGAGGATCGCGCTATCGCTGGAGACGCCCTCGCGATTCATGCAGGACGCACGCTTCAGCAACCCGGCCGCTCGACCTGGCCGCCTGGACCCGCCTTCCGACCCGCCCGTTGCGGTCAATTCGTCCGATGTGCCCGTCTGGTTCTTCCACGTGTTTTCTGCTCCTATCCCCCCTCCTGCTACGGTCTCATGTTCCATCCTCCTCCTTCCCCTTGTCCCTTCATTCCGCTCGTCCTCTCTTCCCCTGCCTTAGAGGCTGCAGCCGATGCGGGTTGCAGGTGATATATATATATATATATATATATATATATATACACATATATATATACCCCAAAAGATACGATCGAAGACGAAGAGGGCGGGTATCGTGGGTTTGGGATATACATGTTTAATGGCGCGAGAACAGATAAGAGCGAACCGTATTAAAATGAATGGTGTTGTTATTGTTGCGTGATTGTTATTGTTGTTCTTATGGATGGTGTTATTGTCGGTGTTCTTGTTCTTGCTAGTTGCTTAAAAACATAATAATGATTGTTGACCCCCCCGGGAATTATAGCACTTCTCAATCAAAATACTCTTTCGGGGGTTCGCACCCGTTTTTTAACAACGGACAATGCGAGGTCACCAATCTATGCCCCTGGCCCCCCATCGATAACAACAAAAACAACAACGGCTCACGCCTGCTACCTCCTCAAAATGTATTCCAAATCGCGCTCTCGCCGGGACTGGCTGGCAATTTCTGCAAGAATCGCGCTCTCATGTGGGACGTCCGACCATTCATTCAGACGCCCCGCCCTCGACACACTCAGTAATAACGCTCTCTTTGTGGATTTCTCGCGATCTATTTGGGAATCGCGCTACCGCTCGAAACTTCCTCGCGATCCATGCAGATAGCACGCTTCAGCAACACGCCTGCTCGACTTGGCCGCCTGGGCCCGCCTTCCCGACCCGCCGGTTAAGGTTTATCCGCCTGATCTGCCCGCCTGATTCTGCCACGTGTTTTCTGCTCCCAACACCCTTCCTGTAAGTCTCTCTATTTCTCTCGTGCTCCATCCTCCTCCCTCCCCCATTGTCCCTTCCTTGCGTCCGCCTCTCTTCATCTGCCTCAGTGGCTGCACGAAATACAAGCTGCAGGGAAATATATATATATACCTTACGGGGGCACGATCGAAGACGAAGTGGGCGGGTATCGAAGGTTTGGGGTATATGTGATGAGTGGCACGCGAGCAGATAAGGACGAACAATCTTAACATTATGTTTGTGTTGCTGCTGCGGGGTTCGCATCTTGTTTTGCACAGGAAAGCGAAGGGTCACCAAACTGCTTCGTTGGGCATCGGACTACAGCAACAGCGGTTCCCGCTGGATGCTTCCTCGCAATGTATTCCCGAATCGCGCTCATGCGCGGGACCTGCTCGCAATGTATGTACGAGTCGCTCTCTCGCGTGGGACCTCCTCGCAATGTATTCCGACTCCGCGCCCTCGACGCCCAGGAATCACGCTGTCGCTCTGACCTTTCTTTCTAATTACTTGGGAATCGCGCTATCGCTCGAGCTCTCTTAGCGATTCATGCAGGACGCACGCTTCAGCAACACGCCTTCTCGACCTGGTCGCTGGGGCCCGCCTTCCCGATCCGCCCGCTATGGTCTACCCGCCCGATCTGCCCGTCTGGTTATGCCACGTGTTTTCTGCTCCTAGCCCCCTCTCCTGCTAATCCCGTGTACCATCCTTCTCCCTCCCCCCTTGCATCCGCCCTCATCCCATGGTTCAGGGGCTGTTTCAACTACGCGCGGCAGGTAAAGAACATATTCTCCCAAGGGGGCAAGATCGAAGACGAAATGGGCGGGTACGCAGGGTTCGGGACATACGTGTTGAGTGGCACGCGAGCGGGTAATACCGAAATGGTGTAAAATGATTGTTGTTGTTGCTGCTGCTGTTGTTGTCGCCGTCGTCGTTGTTGTTGTTGTTGTTGACTTACCAGCTCTAAAGAACAATTGTTGTTGATACCCTTGTTCGGTAACCATTGTACGTTTCAAACAAAGTGTTTACTCGAGGGTCGCACCTTGTTGTTTTACACCGGAAAATGGAGTGCCACCAAACTGGGCCCATGGCCCAAAATTTTCAACAAGAGCGGCTCACGCCTGATATTCCCTCACAATGTATTCCCACATCGCGCTCTCGCGCGGGAATTCCTTACAAGTTATGCAAGAATCGCGCTCTCGCGGGGGATTTCCTCTCAATGTTTTCAAGCGCCGCGCCCTCGACACTCAGGAATGCTTCTGACGATATATTTGGGAATCGCACTATCGATCGAAACTTCCTCGCGATTCATGCAGAACGCACGCTTCAGCAACACGCCTGCTCGACTTGGCCGCCTGGGCCCGCCCGACCCGCCCGTTAGGATCTACCCGCCCGATCTGCCCGCCTGGTTGTGCCACGTGTTTTCTGCTCCTAGCCCCCCTCCAGGCGCGCCCATCCTGTCTTTGGAGGAGGAGTTGGCAGTTTGAGTGAGAGGATTGTTGAGGAGGCTTGACTTTCAGGACGTCCAGGGCCCTTCGCATTTTGAAGTCGGGATTTGAACCCGACAGAGTCCTCATGTGGCCCCGCTTTTGTTCTGATCGTGAGGGCCGGCACCAACGGTTGCTCTACACGGGCAGTCTGTCTGCCTGTGGCGGGATCTTTGGACTGCAGCCCCATATGAGGTAGGCGGCACGCCCCCGGCAGTGGCTGCCATGTGGAACACTTTCGAGGGCCAAGAAAGTCGAGGGAGACGGCAGAGGGTGGCTCCGAAGCCACAGCGGGCGCTCGCTCAAATGTCGACCCCCTCCTCTCCACCTTCCTCTGCGCACAAATCCTCTCACCTCATTCTCATTCTCCCTGCTCCGGAATCCCTCCGTCATCCCTCACCCCACATCCCTCATTCCTCCCTCATCGCTATCCCTCTCTTTCTCTTTCCCCCCTTCCATTTTTTTGTTCTCTCTCTCTCTCTCTCCTTCTCTTGTTTTGTTATATTTATATATATATATATATATGTTTATTTCTTTATGTATGTCTCTATCTCTCTCTTTCTCCCCTCGTTCTTATCGTCTACCTACCTGCTCCCTCATGCATCTCCTCCTCCTCCTCCTGCCTCCTCCTCCTCATCCTGGTCCTCCGCAAGGTCCTCCTCCTCCTCCTCCTCCTCCTCAACCTCCTTCTCGTCTTCCAAATCCTCCTCATCCAACCTCCGACCTCCTCCGTCCTCGCCCCTCCTCCCCCCTCCTCCTCCTCCTCCTCCTCCTCCTCCTCCTCCTCTTCCTCCCTCCTCCTCCTCCTCCTCCTCCTCCTCCTCCTCCTCCTCCTCCTCCTCCTCCTCCTCTCCCTCCTCCTCGGCGGCGGCGGCGGCGCCATGACGACGACGAGGCCTCGCCTGCCGCCTGCTGGGTGGACGGCGACGGCGCCAGCGGCGGCGGCAGCGGCCGCGATGACGCCTCGTCCCGCATCTGCTGGGTGAATTCCTCCGTCTCGCCGTCCTTGCGCGCCCACCTCGGCGCCCCGGCAGCGGCGGGCAGGAAGGGGCCGCCGCCGCCGCCGCCGCCCGCTAGACGCCTCTCGCCACCTCTGGCGCCCGCGGCCCTCCCGCTCCCCCCATCGCCACCTGCGGCGCCTGTGGGCCGCCCTTGGTGCAGGGCCCCAGGGCCGTGGGGCCGTGGCCCCCGCCCCAGGAGGTCACTTGGCGCTCTCCAGCGCGGAGGGCGCGCGGTTCTCGACCTGCCGCCAGCATGTGCTCGCGCACGAGGGCCGCCGTACGGCGACCGCGCCAGGGACCGGCGTCCTGCCGCCAGCCGCAAGCCTGCGGGCCACCCCCGCAGGGGCCGGCCCAGCGGGCGGGGTGGTGCCAGCAACGGGGCCGCCTACGGCACCCCCGCGGGGGCCGCCGCGGCGCGCCCGAGCGGCACTCCAGGCTGCCAGCTGCCACAGCCCGTGGTTGAGAAAAATGGGATACACTTCACGATTCCGAAGTGCGGTCATCTTTGCGCAAGGCTTGACTATCTTCACGCTCCTACATGTCCCAGTCCGCGCCTCCAGGGTGCGGCGCGGCCCGCCTTCCGCGCTCCTCGCTCCGGCTGCGGCCAGGCCGCGCGGCGGCGACAGGGGCCGCAGCCCCGTGGGCGGCTGGCCCCATCCGCTGCTGCGGGGGCGGACGCGCGGCCGCTCCGTGGGGCGCTGCACCTCCGCTGCCGCCTCCTCCTCCTCCTCCTCCTCCTCCTCTGCCTCCTCCTCTGCCTGCGTGGGGTGCTGCTCCCCCTCGGGCCGCGCTGGGTGCGGCGCCGGTGTCGGCGCCGCTTCCTCCTCCGCCTCCGCCGCCGCCGCCACCTCCTCCCCCACCTCCTCCTCCGCCGCTGCTGCTCCCTGCACCGCTCCCTCCGCCGCCCGCCGCGGCCTCGCCACTGCCCCCCGCACCACCACCACCACCACCGCCCTTGCCGCGCCTCCTGCCTCCTCCCCCGCCGCGGCCGCCGCCGCCCTTCCCGCCACGACCGCCGCCGCCGCCCATGCCCATGCCCATGCCCATGCCCCCGCCCGTGTTCCCGTTGGCGTTCTTGCCCCCCTTGCCGCTCCCGCCACCGCCCTTGCTCTTGCCGAGCTCGGAGCGGATCTCCAAGGACAGGGGGCCGTCCCGGGAGCGCTGAGCCATGAAGCTGATGGAGTCGAAGCTGCCGCGCAACTCCCGGGCGACCCTGTGCAGCGAGGCCACGTACTCCGAGGGGGCGCCGGCGCACAGCACCAGCTGCCACGCCCAAGGGGTGCCCTCGCGAGGCTCCCGGTGTTTGGCCTGCAGCCGGAACACCGAGCGGTCGAGCGCCTCGCCGTCCAGGCCGCGCAGCAGGTCCAGGGCGGCCCGGTGGGGGCTCTCCGCTGGCAGCTGGGAGGCCATGTGGTCGAAGAAGAGGGCGTGCAGCACCGACCTCTGGGAGCCCATCGGATGAGGGCCAGGAGCAGCATCAGCGTCGCCATCCTGCTGGCCCCTCCACGGGTCGGCCGCTCTCCAGGCGTCCCGGACCCGCACGGTCTCTTGCTTGAGCGGCTCGGCCCATAGCACGAAGAGCCACGAGACCCTGTCATCGTGGAGCTGCACCTGTCGGTCGAGGGCGACCACGAGGGCGGCGGTAGTGTGCAGCAGCCTCCTGTCGTTCTCAGCCAGGCGGCCTCCTGCCGGGGGCGGGCCGCCGGCGGCCGCCGGGAGGGCGCCGGCCGCCGCAGGGGCGGAGGCGGGGGCGGCTGCACTCGCGGCGGCGGCGCGCGCAGCAGCGAGGCCCTGCATGGCGCGGCCCCGCCCACGGGAAGGTCAGGGGCCAGGGGCCCGCACACGCTGAGGACGTTTGAGCCCGGCAGCGAGGCGGCGACGCGTACACTCCATCTTGTGGCCCCGCACTGCGATCTCACTCTTCCACAAATGACCACAGGAGGGGCAGAGTTCGGTCCATTCTGGCTTGGGCGGTCCGCGTCTCGAGAGCACACAGTACAGCCACACACGGAAAGGGGCTGCCTTGCACCGCCCCGGAGGCTCGGAGTGCTCCTGGCTGCAGTAATGGCAGAGGGAGCGGACGGAGAAGCAGCCAGCGGCCTCGTCGGCCGCAGCTGCTGCGATGGCCCCGTCAGCATCGACCACCGGCTCGCGAGGGCCGTCGCGCAGTAGCTGGGCCCGGGCGGCCCTCTCCTGGGCGGTGCCTGCTCGCTCCCGCGCGTGGGAGGCGACGCGGGGGGCGGCCGGCGCCGCGGGGGGAGGGGGCGGCGGGGGCGGGGGAGGCGCCCCAGCCGCAGCGGGAGGAGCCGCCGACGCAGGCCGCCGGAGGACGCCCGACGAGGGAGCAGCTGCAGCGGGCCGCCGGAGGAGGGGCGGAGAAGACGCGGCGGCTGGCCGACGCCGGATCACGCCTGCGGCGGCAGGCCGCTTGCCGACGATTCGGACACGGACCGTTGCTCCAGCGCCCTCCTCCTCCTCCTCCTCCTCCTCCTCCTCCTCCTCGGCCACCCCCTGCATGGCACGCGGCGGGGGTCCAGCTGTGGCGGCCGCACGTGCGCGGGCCTTCGCGGCTGCCGCCTCCCGACAAGCAGGGCGCCGCTGGTGGTCGGATATGCAGGACACGGTTTTGCCACACCTGTCGCAGAGCGTGCGCCGCGGCGGGACCTTAGCTGGGCCGCCGTCGCACTGCCGAGCGTGGTGGCGGAAGCCCTGCTTCGGGAACCAGCGTTGGCACTTGGGGCACTGCAGCGTTCCGTCCTCGGGGTGCACTGGCGCCGCTGCCTGGAGCTGCCGCGCCGCCTCGGCCTCCGCGGAGTGTCGCAGGACCCATGAGTCTCGGAGGGCGTGCTCCTCGGCAATCTTCACGGCCTCCCGAACAGCTGCCTGCCAGACCGGCCGGTCTGCGGCCGTGGCCATCCAGCGCTGCGGCCACTCTGCCTCAGGCACGTCAGTGTGGCACATGACCTCCCGGATGCGGGTCCAGTACTGCGTGCGCAGCCGCAGACGATTGCCCTCCCCGCGGCCCATTGTCAAGTCCGAGACACCTGGGATCCAGGCGCCGAGGATGCAGCGCTCGACCCGCTCCGGCGGGTACCGGGCGACGTGTCCCAAGTACTGATACTGGCGTCGCTTCACCTGCACCTCGATCGACTGGATGCAAGCTTCCCTGCGCAGGTCGGTACCCGTCTTGAGGCCCCTCATGGAGCGGAGACGGCACGCTGTGAGCCCCCGCACCATTCTGTCGACGAACCGCTGGTACCGCACGATGGTGGTCGAGTGGAAGGCTCTCACCTCTGCGCCGTAGAGGAGGCTGGATATGACAGCTGCCTGCACGATGGAGCCCCTCTGCCGCACGGTCAGCCCGAGCCTGGGCATCTGCCTCCAGAGGGCCCGCCAAGCTTTCCGAGCAGCCTCCAAGCGGTGGTTGTCGTCAGAAACGTACGAGCCATCTGCGTCGAACCAAGCGCCTAGCAGCTTCACGGCGGGCTGCCAGGCGGGCTCGGCGCCAGTGGCCGGAGCCGCTCCGTGCGGGAGGTAGCGCTCGGTCTTGCCCGGGTGGATCAGGGAACCGAACGCCCGCAGGCCGTCGCTGACAACCTGCTCCGTGGCGGCACAGTGGCGCTTCTCCTGCAGCACAGTCGTGTCGTCGACGAAGCAGAGCGTGTCCAGCACCAGGGACTGCTTCGTCTCCGCTGCGGGCGCCGCCCTCGGGAGGGGCCGCTCTGGGTCGTAAGTGACCAAAGTTTTGGGCAGCTTCGGCAGAATCGCGGCCATTACCACCGCGTGGTACAGTGTGAAAAGCAAGCCAGAGGTAGGGCATCCCTCCCGCACTCCTCTCCTGAGGCAGTAGGGGTCGGAGTCGCCCGCCGCCGTCCGCACGACGTAGAAGGTGACGTCGTGCAGGCCGATCACCAGGTCCACGAGGGTTGCGGGGAGCGCCAGCCGTAGAAGGACAGCACGTAATAGTGGGCGAGGAACAGAAGGAAACGCCTTCATGATGTCAAACAGAATCAAGCAGAGCGTGTTCTCGCCAGGCGCCCGGGGCAGTCTGGTCACCTCCTCCATTGTCGCCCTCGCCACCAGAATGGCGTCGCGGGTGGACCGATACTTTCGGTTCCCCCACTGGGTGTTGGAGTGGACCCCAGCTTCTTCTGCCCATCGGGCCAGGCGGGTGGCCACCGTCTTGGCAAGAATCCGCGACAACACCGACAGGAGGCAGATACCTCTGTAGTTGTTCAGATCCGTCCGCAGCCCCTTCTTCTTGAACAACAATATCTGCAAACCCCGAAAAGGCGTCTCGCCGAATTGGTCCCTCCAGGCGGTTGGCGGGGTCACCCACATCTGCTGCACTAGGCGGATGACCTGCTCCTGGACCCTGGCGCTGGCGGCCCGGATCATGCCGATGCTGACCTCGTCGTCTCCAGGGGCAGAGTCCCGCATCGCACACATGGCAGCGCGTACCTCGTCGGCCGAGGGAGGCTCCGCGAGGTCGGACATGCCCGGCGGGAGGGCGTCGCGCCAGACGTGCGGCGGCACCGTGTCCAGCGCAGCAGCGTCCACCGCCGGAGCAGCCTCGTCCAGCTTCAGGAGGTGGTCGCGAGCATCCTTCGGAGTGAACGGCAGGGCCTCCGTGGGGGCGAGGTCGCTCAGCCACACGCCCAGGCGGCGAAGGCCTCGGTACAGTGCTCCCGTGTCGTTGTCGGCCGCTGCCCGGGTCAGGTCGGCCGCCACTTCCTTGACGAGTCGTGCCCGGGCCTGTCGGTACTCAAGCCGATGCCGCCTGCGAGTCTCACGGTGAGCGGCCACTGCGACCTCCTCGCCAGGCGTGCCCCGGGCGCGACGCACGGCATCCCAGGCCAGCCGCCGCTCAGTGGCATTCTGACGACCAATCGTGCGCAGCTGGGCGACGAACGGGCATTCAACCTTGACGCCCGCGGAGCGGCCGACGACGCCCGCAGCAGAGACCCTGAGCACCGCAGCAAGGTCGTCCCAGGCCATCTCGTCCTCTGGCGCGCCCCGAGCGTCCAGTGCCGCGTCTGCCGCCGCGGCGTACTGCTCCCTCAACGCGGTGGCTGCGGCGGAAGGGCCCTGCATCCACTCGCGTCGGATGGGGCCCACATGCCGAGCTCCGTCGCCGAAGCCAGACTGGACAGTGCCCGGGGGGCCTCTTGCCAGACGTCGCTCCTTGGCCCCCGGCGCCGCCGGCAGCTGAAGGCGGACCCTCTTGAAGAAGTGGTCCCCGAACGGCAGGGCCCCTGTCCGCAGTTGGCACCAGAGGCCAGCAGAGCACGGCATGTCCGTGGCGAAGTAGTCGTACTCCCGCCAGCGGTTCGCGGCCATCGTCTGCTGAGGGAAGCGGAACGTCGCACGGTGCCTGGTAGCCAGGTGCGAGTCCAGGTGGCTCAGGCCACTGTCGTTCAGGCACCCCAGGACGTCCTGAGCGTGCGACGACGTGCTCCCGGGCAGCAGACGAGTACCACAGCCAAGCCGCGCAGCCATATCAGCATGAATGGAAGCATTCCAGTCGCCCCCTGCAATGCGAGCCGTCCCCGCAGGGATTGCGGCAAGGAGGGTCGTCAGCTCGTCGCGGAACGCCTCTCGTTCAGATGCTGGCCGCTCGGCGTGCGGAGCGTACACAGAAACAAAAGCATACTTCCGACCACCAATGGCGATGTGTAATGCGACAGCCCTGCCTGACGGCGAAAAAGTGGGCGCCACGTACTGATCCCACCACAGCTTGGCGACAGCGGGGCTGAGCATGATGGCAGCTCTCCGAGCAATAACGACAGTGTATTCCTCCACACGGACAATACAATCACAATTGTCATCTGGAGCATGCATCTCTGATAACAGCGTAATGTCCCAATCCCCCGCCCTGGCCTCATCGACGATGCCGGCCCACTTCAGGCGAGAATCGGCTCTGACGTGACTCATGCCTTGCACATTTGCTGTAACAATATTGACCACTCCCAAATTCTCAACACAACGTGTGTGACATGCACGATGCAGTCTGCGTGTGGTGGGCCCTTGGGCCGGCACCAACCGGGCGGCTGACCCGCTGGACTGCTGGTCCCCCCGTGGCTTGCTGGTTGCTCGCTGCCTCCGATAACACATCTCGCCCCGAGTGTTTCTGGATCTGCGAGCCACTCCGGACGTGCCGCCACAATACACGCCGCAGAGCCTCATGCAACCGATACCCCATTGCTGACTCTTGGCCGGGCCCCGCCGCCGAGATCCCACATACCCCAGGCAGGAAGGTGCAGCGCCCGTTTCCCTGGCACCCGAAGCCATCGCGGCCACTCCACGCCCGCGGGCGCCGGAGGGGCGCTCAGGCTAGGAGGAGGTCAGCGCCTGCCAGCTGCCGCCAGCAGGCCATCTCGACGCCGCCTCCGGCGCGGAGGCTCCAAGCTGGGGGATCGGGCCCCCCTGGGAGGGCGTCGGGGAAGGGCGTCGGGCCTCCACACCGCAGACTGGGGGCCCCCTCGCTGCCCCGCCCCCCCCCCCCCCCTGGAGGCCGACGCCTCCTCCAGAACGCAAGCCCGACTCCCCGCAAGCACCGCTCCAGGCCGTCGTTCCTCTGGGACCCGCGGCGGCCCGCGGGGAGCCCCCAAGCCCGCGGCCAGGCGCTCGGCGTGCCCACTGGGCCAGGTCGGCCCCACGCCCCCCCCCCCCCCTGGCGCCCTCCTGGAGCAGCCCTGCCCGGCCCCCGCGGCCCAGGAAGGCGCGCGCTGGTCCCCGCCCGGCGCACGCCCGCCTGCTGCACACCTTCAGCACCCGGTCGGGGGCGCCCTTGACAACGGTGAGCACCTTCGCGCCCGCCGCGCCACGACAGCGGCGGCGGCCACGACAGCGGCGGCGGAGACGGAGGCTGCAAGGGCGGCGGCCGGCGAGGGCGCCGCCACGGGGCCGCCAGGGCGGGGACATTAAGGATGTTAAGGACGTGAAAACAGACGACGACGACGACGACGACGACGACGACGACGACGACCATCGACACGCGGGGGAAAATTATGGACACAAATCCTCCGAATTGGCCTCATGAACCTCGATGGGCGGGCCCTGTCGCGAGGGACCATGGCCTCTCTTTATCACAGCCACATTATGGCTCTCTTCGAGATTGGGCAATGCGCACTGGGACGTCAGGAAGGGGAGGAGGAGAACCAGAGTAAACCACCCAAAATGTACCAATGATGCTGCAATGCACATTTTGCTGCAGGCACGGCGATCGCTGCAATGCACCCTCCCGCCCCAAGTCCGGTCCTCACGAGTCCCTGCACACACTCTGCCTCCCTGCGCGAGGCGTCCTGCTGCGGGGTTACGCGAGAACCCGCGAGTACAAAGCAGGCGCTTACCTCAAAGACGTATTCCCGAAAAGGGACGTTCCTGGCTGGGTCCCAATACGGGGGAGTGGAGTCGCAGTTGTTTCCTTTGTCTTTGCACATGTAGCCGATGGCGGATCCAATGCTGAGGCGTATGGTGGTGTAGATAACCAGCCCTGCCACATTCAGTCTTGAAGGGCGCTGCTCAAGCGCACGTCGGGAACCTTGCCCAGCCGAGGTGGCTGAAGGAAGAGCGCGTGTCCGCGCTGCGTTACACCATGATTCTGCATGCGTGAGTTGTCAAACTCTTCTTTCGAAGGATAAGCAGGTCTGTGTGGTTTGAAATACTTGACCATTGAAACTATGTTTTCGGTTTGAAAGATTTCCCCTGTGAAGGTTACCTTCACAGGGGAAATACTTCAAACCGAAAAAACTCTCGGGTCGGCTCTGCTTTGTTATGCTTGTCTCCAAGCTCGAATAAATCCGCGGAGTTGCGCATGGAGTGCGGGCTCATAGTTGGAAGTATCAGCAGGGCCGATAGGATCGCGCCGTAGAGTAATAGGTCGAGACCGAATCTGGGAGCCAACCGCACGTGAGTGTGGCCAGCTCCGCTACAAAGTCGGAAGCAACGTGGTAACGCCACGTGGTGCATCGTCGCAGTATACAGGAACGTAAATGGCATGAGACTTAATGGGGTGAAGATAGGGATCGGTATCCTTTTCCTCTCAAGTTGCACTGGTAAGGTATCAGCGGTCAAATCGGGCATGCGTGCCTAGGCCGAACGGCCGAGGAGCGCGCTGATGTCCCCCGCGGAGACCCCCTTTCAAGTCCGCGCACCCCCGAGAGGCCCAAGACCGCTCCAACGCGGGCCCCAAAGGCCACGGAGCACCCGCAAAACGCCCCCCCAGAGGCGCGAATCCTTCCAAAACCCAAAACCCTAGACGTTCTGCGATGTGTTTGCCCTGTCGCCTTTTCGTCTCCCCTTGGCCTGAGGCCTCGAGATGTCCGCAACGCGGCCCCGGATAGCCCCGAGAGGGGCCCATGCGGCCCCAACAGCGCCCAAGAGGTGCCCGAGAACACCTCAGAAGAGGCCCCGAGATGCAATGTTTCAGCCACCGAGGGGGGGCGCCAATTGCAGCCTCCCCCCTTTTTGATCGACGGTATCCAATGGCCCCGAGAGTCCCTCCAGGGCGACAACGGGCCCCGCGAGACCCCCAAGGTGGGCGCAAGAGGTTTCCAGATGGGCTGGCGGGGCCACGCGAAGCGTCGAAAATCCCACCGGAACGCGAGCGGCCCAGCAGCCCGCGGCGCGCGCTCCATCACAATACTGGCACCGAGCGCGAGCCTTCCAGAAGCCCGCTGCGCGCGCCCCAGAATTGCATTTGCACAGAGCGCGAGCGCTGCGAGCGTTACAGCAGCCCGCGCCGCGCGCTCTAGCACTGCGTGCGATGCCCAGCGCGGGTGTTCGAATCTCCGTTACAATCAACGCGGACGAACCCACCGAAATAGAAGCCTCACTCGCCGAATAATCCACTGACTGCAAGGTTTCTGGGAAAAGGCGTTGGCCGCGAATTTCCCAGGGCGGCACGGGAAGAAACTGACCAGGCCAAATTGCCCGACTGCGCGGAGCCCTCGTCGAAGAAACCCGGACACCCCTTGGCGAGAAACTTGGGGCGCTCTCTGGCTCGGGCACTCTGCGATGGCTTCTTGCGGCGCCCGCACCCACTTCTGGCGCCGAGACGCTCGCCGCGCGCACTTCGGTCCACTTCCCGAGCAACTCCTGCGCCCGTCGCGACGGCGACCGCGACGCGCTCGCATCCGCCGCCCACCAGGCAACATCAGGCCACCGCAACTTTGACGCACTGGAGGCGCCCTCCATGGTGAGTGCGGCACCTTGCATCGGCAGTAGGACCCGCCATGGGCCTATGTCCACTCGCATGATGATTTGACATCTGCGGGATCGCGATGGCGCCGACCATCGAGGGCAGCGCGCCAGCGGCGCGCGTTCGCAGCGGTCTCCTGGCAGCCCCTCTGCAGTGGCGCGCCCCCCCTTGGGCAGGATCTGATCGAGCGGGCCGTCCGCCCCCGCGGCCCCGCAGACCGGCGCCGCCACTGGACTCCCTTCTGTCTCTCTCGCGCCGCGCGGGACGTCAGTTTCACGGTCTCGAAGGTTCAGCCCAGGTTGCAGCCGCCGTCCGCCGTCGCGCGCTCGGCCCAAGTCACGCCGAGGTTCTCCCGGCGATGGCGAGTGCTCAGCGGCGCGCAGATGCAGACGCTCGCCGCTGCGGTAGCGCGCCCCGATTGCGCCGGCCAGCGGCGGAGCGCGGGCGGGGGCCGCCGCCGAACGAAGAGGCGCACTGGAGAGCCCCGCGCGGGTCGGAGTGGCGCGGGCCCGCGGAGCGAGGGCTGCCGCGCAGGGGCGCACCTCCAAAGCGGGGCCCGCGCCAAATCAAGGCAAGATGGATGATGGGCGATATCATGCGATATTACCATGCGCCTGTCGATCCCGCGGACCGCCTGCCAACCCGCCCCCATTCCTCTGACTCCCAGCTGACCCTCAGGACCTGCCATGGCCGCTGCTGCGCCGGCACGAGCTGCAGCGTCATCTGCCGGCAGCGTGCCAGGGATGCGCACTTTGAACCACAAGACCCCGAAAGTGGGGCCCGCGCCGAACCAAGACAAGATGGACGCTGCCCCTGCGCGCCCGTCAGTCCCAAAGGGCCCTCTGCCAAACAGCCACCGGGGGTCGGCGTCAGCCACCTCTCGCCGGCCGAGCCCCCAACGCCGCGAGCAGGGCGCGCGCGCCCCCGCTGATGCGCCCCACCTGTGGCCCCAACCGCCCCCCATGCAAGGCGGCGCTCGCGCGGGCTGGTGCACTTTCACATGCAAATTGCACATGCACTTTTCCAAGCCGCGCGGGTTCGCGACGAACTGTCCAGCGCAATCGACCTGCGAAACGGAGCAGGTCCCGCTGCCAGGGCCCCCTAGCACAGTGAGGGCGGAAGTGGAGAACCAACCCACAGGTGCGGTTGCGAGTAATTAATCCGGCGGGCCGCGCGGTCCGCTGGAGCCCCGCGGCCTCAAGCACCTCTACGAAATGTGACGCAGGGCGGCGGGGCGGCGGGGCGGGGGGGGGGCGCGGGGGCGCCGCTCTGAATTCGCAGACGATGTCCCGGCGCACTCTCGTCTCAAAACGGGCGTCGCTATAGAAGGTCCGAGAACAATTCAGCAGCGGTGCAGGCGGCCAACGAGCACGGACGTGGCAAGCGCGGCCACTGGCCCAAGACAGGGGCGCCTGTAGAAGCGCTTCCAAGCGCAAGAGGAGCGCGAAGAACGCAGTCGGACGCCCAGCGCGCAACTTCAGCCGACGAACCAACTCCTGCCGAGCGCTTGCAACCTGAAGCCCGAAGTAATGAGGGAGATGACGCGTGACACGCACGTAGTGTGTAGCCCGTGACTCACGTGCGCATGGCGTGAGAATGTCAGCTCTGCAACGCACGCGCGACAGAACTGGGCCAGCGCGCGGCGCCCCCTGCCTCGGGGCGCGGGCATTCATGAAGTTCTGCAGCGAGAACTCCCCAGGGTGTATCAGTCTCATGCCATAGCCGTGGAGGCCCTGAAAAGTGCGATCTGGGAGTGGGTGCGAGGCGATCCACTGAGCATGAGATAATATGCCCAACGCCCGTCGCATCAAGGTTTCCAGATGCACATCCAAGCGACATTGCCGACCATGTCGATGAAGCGTGGCATGGCGGCCTGGTTATTCCAAATTGTTCCCAAAGCTGCTGCCATATGCCTGCTCTTCTGCCTGGAAGACCAATTGCCGCTGCAGCTGTTAAGCCCAGATCCACTGGGGGTGGTGGATAAATTCTACCTGGAGTGTCCCCCAGACTGTCCATGCCTCCATCATTATGACTTTCGGCTTACTTTCAAAGACCAGCTAATTATGGCCGCTGATGCCCTGGCCTGAGCGGCCTCACGAGCTGCCAGCATCATGGTGGGGATACGGCAGTTGAATCACAAAATCCCGAAAGCGGGGCCCGCACCGAATGAAGACAAGATGGATGCTGCGCCTGTGCGCTCGACAGTCCCACGGACCCCCTGTCAAAAAGTCACTGGGAGTCAGCGCTGGTCACCTCTCGCGGGCCGAGACCGAGCGCTGCGAGCAGGGGATGGGCGTTACCACCACCGACGCTGCCAGTCCGGCCCCAACGATGCAGCGTGGATCGGCAGTCACGACGCATGCCAAGATCGCCAACGCGATAACCGAAACATCTGACCGGTTAAAACCACCAGGAGCAACTATGTCATCAGCCCTGGCTCTGAGACCCCGTCCGGCGCGCCCGCGCAGAGGACGTTCCAGAGAATGGTGCCCCAGCCTGTCGCCACCACTGCGCGTGGGCCTTGGCCCACGGAGGCACTGCCGCGCCACGAGAGACGCGTCCGCGCCAGGCCCCCTGGGCGCGCCCCTCGGAAGTCTGCCAGGGGCAGGGCAGGCGCGCCGCGTCTGGCCCCAGACGCCCCCGAGAGGCCCCCCAGGAGGGCCGCCGGAGAGTCGGAGAGAGAGAGATGAGCTCTGCTTTGTCGGCAGTGCACAGCGGGGCATGCAATGCACAGAGGGGGTTCACTGCATCTGTCCGCCCCGCCTCCGGTCCTATCGTCGACGATGCTTGATGCAGCAGCGCAGGCAGCTCGGCTCGAAGAGCCCCCAGGAGGCGAAACGCATGGCCTCGTTTCTTTCCGCTCGAGACTCGATCCTAAACAAGACGAGCTCTGTTAGAAATGTAAGCGGACTGCACACTTGAGGCAAATAGCGGCAATGAGGTGGAAGAAGAGAAGGGGCAGGACTGAGGGGATATAACGTAAGCCACAGAGAGCCTCCAAAAGGGCCCAACAATCCCTCCGACTGACCTCAAGAGGCCTCTGGTCAACCGTCCAGCACGGGGGTGGGATGTGTCGAGGGTCACTGGGAAGTAAGTATGCCTCCCATTTATGGGTTCCAGCTCCGTTGCCGTTCGGCTCTGGGTAATGACAAGAGAGCTTCGGAGACCCCAAGAAGCGTGTGAAAACGTCACAGATGGCCCTCCTCCTCCTCCTCCTCATCCTCCTCCTCTTCCTCATCCTCCCCTCCCCCATCCTCCTCCTCCTCCTCCTCCTCCTCCTCCTCCTCCTCCTCCTCCTCCTCCTCCTCCTCCTCCTCCTCCTCAGGGCTCGTGCAGCGAATATTCATCCGCGCCTGGCCTGTCACCTCGACCGCGGGCTGCCGCCCCGAGCAGCGTTGTCGAGCGTGCCACAGACGCGCCGCCGAGAGAGAATATGGACCTGATGGGGTCCTGCGACGGTGTTGTTGTGCTATGAGAGAGCGTGATCCACCGCCGCTCTACTGTGGAAAATTGCCGCACTTTTCCTCCAGAACCTGGCGTCCTCCCCCCCCTCCGAAAATCCTCTCCCCCCTGTTGGAACCCCTCCCCCCCCCCCCTCCTCCCCCGGCAAAACCCCCCCCCTCCCCCCCCCCCCCCCCCTCGAAAACCGCGGGGGGTCACTACCGGTTCGAACCCCCCCCCCCTCGAAAACCGGAGGGGGGTCACTACCGGTTCGAACCCCTCCCCACCCCCTCCCCACTCACCGCCAGCAAACGACTCCCGGTCCCTACCACCGTCCGCACCACATCCCCCACTGTTGTTCCCAGCACCACTGTCCTCACCGCCACTGTCCCCACTGGCTCCACCACCGTCCCTACTCTCCCCACCAGTGCCCCCCACCACTGTCGCACTGTCCCCACTGTCCCCACCACTGTTCCCACCAGGGTTCCACTCTCCCCATTTTCTCCACGGCCCCAACCACTGCCCGACTATCCCCACTGTCCCCACTGTCCCACTGACTCCTCCGCTGTCCCGCGAAGCTATCCCACTGTTCCCACCACTGTCGCCACTGTCCGCACCACTGTCCCCACTGTACCTCTGTCCCATTGTCCCACCGCCGTCCTCGCCACCGCCTTCACCACTGTCCCCACCGCTGTACCCTCCACTGTCCCACTGTTTCCACCTCATTCCCACTGTCCCCACACCACTTTCCCCACCACCACCGTCCCCACCACTGTCCACTGTCCCTACTGTTCCCACCATTGTCCTCACCACTGTCCCCACCACTACCGTCCCCACCACTGTCCCAATGCCCCCACCACTGTCCCGCTGTGCCCTCACCACTGTCCCCATCACCACCGTCCCCACCACTGTCCGCACCCCCCCCTCGGTTTTCGAGGGGGGGGGGTTCGAACCGGTAGTGACCCCCCCCGGTTTTCGAGGGGGAGGGGTGGGTAGGGGGGGGTTCGAACCGGTAGTGACCCCCCCCCCTTTTCATGATGAGCGGGGGGAGGGGGAGGGGTTCGAACCGGTAGTGACCCCCCCCGGTTTTCCGGAGGGGGGGTGGGGGGGAGGGGTTCGAACCGGTAGTGACCCCCCCCCGGTTTTCCGCCAGCAGCGGTAGAACACGCTCTTTCTGTGCTATACACCTTTTCTCCTCCCAGCACGCAGGCCCCTCCGTCGAATTCTGTTCTCAGTTGCCGTCTGGTCAGCATGCAAGCGCACCTGCCAGGGCGGTAAAGGCGGCAGCCTGGGATTAGTCTGACTCCGACCCCGCGCCATCATACTTCCCCAAACGGCAGAGTGGCTCAGGCGGCAGCCCCAAACGCAGACCATTCCCAGGAAGCTCACATTTGAACAGTTTCCGCCGCTCGCTGCAATTTCAAGCAGGATGACAGTTACCCAAAAGTTTAGGTCCAGCTTTGGTGGTCGCAAAGCCACCGCACGCCGCGCGCCAAATTACAAGAAGTTCTGACCCTTGGAGCCAGGACACATGGAGCTTGTGACCTCTGTGGTCATCATCAACCACAAGGCTGTGCAGCGTTCGGTTGGGGCCTCTGTATCCAACTCGGGACTCAAAACCAACGCGTCGGAGGCACCTCGAACAACGCCACTTTCCCCCCGCCCCCCACCAAAAGACATTGCGAGGAGGCGGGGGCGGGGGCTTCTGTCTCTGCTCCACTGCCTCGCGGCAAAGTTCGCCCACCTGCTCCTGGAGCGGGGGCCATTCTGCCAGCGCCTTGCCAATGCCTCGTACTAGCTTGGCGTAGCACGATGTGGCCAAGTTGATCATATCACAGTCGGCATTGCTGAAATAATTTTCATTCGCAGCGACTCGGGCATAGCGATCGGCACATTGATTCCCTAAAATAAGCAATTGGTATTGCTCATCCTGGGTCTGACCCAACTCTCGGCGGGCCTTCCCATGCGCGAAACCGACCGCGCGCTCAGCCCCCGCCGCACGCGACATCGCCCTCCAGAAATGCCCCTGCGGGCACTTGGGCCCAAACTTCCGAGAGGAGGGTCCCAGAGGGGGGTTTTGCAATCTACAAATACACCGCTGTCTTCTAAACCATCATCACCAAAGACCGCGGCTAGAACTCCCGCGGCGCGCTCAGCAGAGACGGCTGTTCGAGACAAAGTGTCCGGAGGCCCAGCATAGAGCCAGCGCGGACCAGGGCACCATCATCCGTGATTCCCGCCACCGAGCAGCCCGCGCGGGTCAACGTGGTCGGGCGCCGAGGGTAAACACAGCTACAATCAGAATATAATATAGCGCCTGACGGGAAGTTAAACGGGTCGCATGGTTCGCCATGTTCTCAAAAGGATTTGATGTGCCAAGATGACTCTGGCCCAGCGAGACCCCATATCGCTACCCAGCCACGTGTGAACAACGGGCGATCCTCCCCCGCCTCCACCGCCTGACGAACCAACCTCCCGAAGGCCTACCCCCTAGTCGACTCGGCATGTGGATATTTCCATATCCCATGCCACAACGTGTCCGCACATCCGCAGTGAGGGCAAATCTCGTCTACAATGGAAACTCCATTTCTTTAACGACACACGCGTCGGGCAGGAGCCGCGCCAGACCTGCCGAAACAGAGCCTCGCGCCCAGAAATTTCAGTCTTCCGCGAAGCCAACGTCTTTTTCGAGAGCTCCCACCACAAACCTCGATCACAGATGTCGTGCCATCCTGTGGCCGAGCTGACGCACTTTTTCTGGATCGCTCGCTGCACATACTTGTCTTTAAACTGTGAGACAAACAAATCCCTGACATGCACTGGCGAGTGGGTTGCGAGAACGATCTCCACCCCTCGCCCGTCGAGAGATCGGGCAAGAGCTTTCCTGTACCACCCGCTTCAAGAAGCCGCGCAATAACGGCCGACACGGGCCCTCGACTTCTGCAGTGCCATCTTTTGGTGGCACGCTTGAGAATCTTGGCCGGAGCAGAATAGAAAACTCGGCTTCGTGCGCCGGCTGGCAGCACATCATCGTGAACATGTTGGTCGATGTGGCCAAGGTCGTGGCTCACCATCCATCATTCTTCGGCATATCGGACCAGTGGCAGAGCTGATATCTCAAGCGGGTCCTGGGCCCCCGACAACGCCCAAACTAAGTCCGTAGACGCACCTCTCAGAGCTATCCCACACTCCTTAGCCGCCGCTCCTCGCAGGGGCCGAACTTGCCTGCCAGGAAAAAAAAGCTACCACCTCACCCCCGTGGGCCAGGCAGGGCTTTAAATTTGTTTGGAACCGGCGTGATCTCTGTTTCGGCTTGGTTTTAATGCGCTTCAACCTATGGCGACGAGATGCGAATTTAGCATACCGCTTGGTCCTAGTCTTCAGCGCTTTCGGACCGGTGCGACTCTTGCCAGAGGTGAAATCCACTCCTAGATGGGCGATGCTTGCAGCGGGACCCCCCTCCGAGTTGCCCTAGGAAATCAGAAGCACGAGAAAGCAGAGGCCCACTCGAGGGCGCCGAGGGAAACTTGCCAACAGCCATGGGGAACCCCAGATTGTGCTCCGAATATCTTGACATGCGCCCTGCAAGTTCCCGCATGGTAAGGAGCACCCAGTCGGTACTGGCACCCCACACCTGCAAACATACATCGTCTATGTGTAGCGGCTCCGCTGCCTGGTCTGGCCAGCCTACAGCTAGAGTTTCCATTCCAGGCTTCTAATATAACTCAGCTTCGTAAGTCGCCGCACTACTACCTGCCACTAGCCCTCGGGCCGCCCATGCACCCATGGAGACAATGCCATTATACAGGAGGTTGCGCACCCAACCATACGAGGCGAGGGAGAAATCCAGGAGGTCGAGGGGGTAGTTCGCAAGCTCGGCATAGTCTCCGAGTCGATCCCTGGGCAAATGCTCGTAGAAGTGTTTGATGCCCCAGAGCAAATTAAGAACGCGCAGCTTGGCCTCGGTCGCGTCCTCGGCCCGCGCAAAGGCCCCCAGACCGAGTCAATGGGGGGCCGCTTCTGGGCGGCAGAGAAATAGCCCGCCATCCCGCATTCAGCCCCCCGCTCGCGCGTGCGATGTTTCTGCGCCGCACCGAACAGCCGAGGAAACCTTTAAAGTGGCCAATCGGTCGACGAGGATCTCCATCACCGCCCTTCGGCATTAGCACCATGTCCAGCGAGCGCGCAGAACGAGGCGCGCCACCAACCATGCGCATCACCTGGAACAGAAGTGAAATAAGATAAGGAGCTCTGCTACTCAGAAGACCGTAGCGTCTTGAACGTGGTCGACCGACGGGAGCTTGGGCACCCTGGTTGGCGGGCCTCTGGGCCCCCAGGCGACTTCGGGCGCCGGCAGCTGAGCCTGCCAAGCAACTCTCCAAATATTCTCCCGGGCCTCAAGACGGGCCTCAACCGAGAAAGAGGTGAGGATGGAGGAGGCCAGAGAGGGGCCCCCTGGGGCCTAGGCTCGAAGCTTGGGTTGGCCCTTCAAATAACAGCGCGCTGATTTCGCACCACCTTCCGAGTCAGGCCTTGGCGCATCGCCCACTCCACCTCCGAGCCGCTGCAGCTCTAGGTGAGAGGTGAACCTGGTCTCTCATAAACTGCACAAGCTCCAAAAGCGGCGTTCGGCTTTCAAGTCCAAGCTGTCTGTTGGACATGGCCCGGCAGGCAAACTGGCACTGAAGTGGGCGCCAAAAGGGGCCCCCCCCCCTGCCAGAAGAGACGGAGCGGGCCGTCTCTCAGAGGGGGCATGCACAGCTGGTCCACGAGCCTGTTCACGCAGTCGCTGTCGAACCTATTTTCGCCCTTGAAGATAGCCTGGAGTTCTGCCAGTCTGTGCGCCACCCAACTCAAACATCGGCGTGGTTGTTCGCAGTGGTGGCGCTTGGTCATCAACGCTTCTCGCAGGGGATTGAGCTTCCAACGTCTGGCTGTGCCGCCTGAAAGTCCAGCCCCTGGCTCGCCCGTCACCTGCTTCAGCTCCGCCCGAGCCTCGGCGCAGAACTGGGCGTAGCTCTCGCTCGTGATCTGCAAGGCCCGCTGCCTGTCAGGCCCTCGCAATTGAAGGTGTTATGCTTGTGCGCCCCCGCGTTATTTCAGCAACGATTCCATCGCATCAATTTGAGCGTCGTAGCTGGGGGGCGCCACGGGTGGGCCCATCATGGCCTTACTCATCCCAAACGTTCACCATTGTGTCCCTCGTGCTGAGACGCGCCCTCATGGCCACGGGTGAGTGAACTCCACGAGGGAGATGATGACCAGCACTGAAGTCGGGAATAATCGCATCCAGCATCGTGCTGAAAACAAAATACTCACTGTTAGAAGTGACCCCACCACTGCTGTACGCGCGCGCATTCGTGCTCTTCACCGTGGCCTCCAGCTCTCCCCAGGGAACTGAATCGAACAATATTTGCGGCTCGTAGTTGAAGTCACCCCCGCATGTCGCCAGACATCCACGCGAAGTCCAGTCTCGGCCCAAAGCGGCCCAAATAGAAATAGTACGCGGCGTAAGCCCTTCCATTGTAGAGATAGATTGATGATATCTATTGTACCCACCTCTCTAATTTAAACAACATAAGTCCGAGTGATGTGTCCTTTGACCAGTTCACAGCGGCTGCCACTCCATGACGGGAGATGCCCCCGTACCGAAATACTGACGCCACAAGATGGCCCTCCACCTTCTCCTTCCAGAGCTGGCGTTGAATATGGTGTCCATCCTTTGGCTTGGATGGACTCGTCGGCACTTTTCAGTCTGTCACCTCTGAGATTGGTCTCCTGAGCCAGAATGAGATCTGCCGTCGAAATGGGCAGGACATCTAACCATGAACCCCAGGACGAAGGGCTGTGCGTAATAATGTGGGCTTCCGTTCTCTCGCTGGCACTCGGCGGAGCCCGGGCCGTCTTCCTCGCGGCTGGCGGCGCCCAAGGGGGAGAGCGAGTCATCACTCCCCGTGGGCTCGGAGATCGAATCATCCGAGCGTTGGACGCGGCCGCGGCGTGGCGGCGGCTGGAGCTACCCACCATTGGCCTCCGCAGCTGCCTGGCCATCTCCGCTGCGGGAGAATCTCCGCTGCCTGGTTGCTGCCGTCGTTTCTCCACGCGGCGGCGCCTGAGTTTCTGGATGATCCTGCGAGCAAGGTCGCGTTTGACACCCTGCTCCAACTCTTTGGTCTCGTCCTCCTCCAGGATGTGCTCAAAATCGTCGTCGTCGTCCATCTCAGCGTCTGCTGGTTGAACCTGGCGCTGCTGCACCCGTATCCGTGTTGGCGGGGGGCGCGGCTGTCCTGCCTGGCTCTCCTGGCAAGTCTGCCGCGGCGTCTTGCCCTGCAGGAGCACCCGCGGGGCCGTTAGGCTCCGCTTGCTCCAGCTTAGCTCGGAGCTGCCCCCACAGGGCGCTGCATTCATGATCCATATTGCCGCCTTGAGCCAGAGCGGTGAGCTGGCCGCCCCATGCCGAGAGAGACTACTTGAACCCCTCAATCGTGGGAGGGTCGCTGCTGGCTTGGCACTGGATGCTGCAATTGCCTCGGCGTGCTCTCTCTCCAGGCGGACAACCAGCTGCTTCTCCTCTGCCAACCCCGCTAGTAGCTCAGCGGTTGCGTCTTCAATCTCTTTTGCCCGAGCTTTGGCATTATAGAGCTGCTTTGCCTTCTCAGTTGCCATCTGCTCAGCTCGTCAGGCAACTGTGCTCCCAGATACGGGCTGGTCGCACTTAGTTTTGGCACCATTGAGAACTGTTCGCAACTGTGCCACCTGTCCGCCGTCGGGCTGATCAGGATACTTCGTGGTGGCGCCAAGAATTAGTTGGTTGAGACCGCCAGCGACACCCAGTTCTGGCTTGGGTCAACCTTTGGGGCCTCTGTCTTTCTTTCCAGATCCATTCCACCAACTGTCGTCATCACTCCAAACTCCTTTCCCTCGTGTCTGATACCCACCATCCACATGTGTGAGCACAGTCCAGCAAACATAGCACCAAGGGTAATGACCAGGGTTGCGGCGACAGCCACAGCCCGAGCAAATCGTGTTCCCACGAGGCCAAACATCAGCCTTGCCTGTCATACAGGCTAGCAAACGAAATGTGGGGATGGAACGAGAGAGGTGGGTACGTTACACAAACTGGTGTGTGGAAGCCGATGGGGCCGCGTCTCCCCTTGCCAGAAAACTCGCGTCCGCTGCTGACCATCGAGCCACGCTACGGACTTGAGCCAAAATGGCTACGATGACCCCTTCGTCGAATAAAAAAACTCCTCCTCCTCCTCCTACTCCTCCTCCTCCTCCTCCTCCTACCCTCCTTCTCCTCCTCCTCCGCCTCCTCCTCCTCCGCCTCCTCCTCCTCCGCCTCCTCCTCCCCCCCTCATTCCTCTTCCCGATGTTCCATCCTCCAACCTTCCTTCTCATCCCTCATCTCTCCTCCAATTGTGTCCCCCCTTTGTATGCTCCAATCTACTAAATTCCCTCCTCTCCATCCCTCCTCCTCCTCCTCCTCCTCCTCCTCCTCCTCCTCCTGCTCCTCCTCCTCCATTCTCCGTCCTCCCCTCTTCATCCTCCCTCGTCCTCCTCCCTCCTCCTTCTTTCTCTTGCCTTTCTTCCTCCAGCTCATCCTCCTTTCTCCTCCGCATCCTCTCTTCCTCCTTGTCCGCCTCCCTCCTCCTCCGCCTCCGCCTCTGCCCCTTCCTCCTCCTCCTCCTCCTCCTCCTCCTGCTCCTGCTCCTGCTCCTCCTCCTCTTTTTCGTCCTCCTCCTCATACTCCTCTATTCCTGTTTCCCTTTATACCTAACTCCTCCCTGTCGCACCCCGAGACGCGTCGGTAGGGCGGGTCGGGCGTTTCGCCTGAAACCCCCTCACAAAATTTAATCCTTACGCTTTACATGTGCAACAGCTTCACGGATGGAGTGCGGGTCACTTTCAAAATGACGATCTCGCCATAGCGCCGCGCACACTCGTCTTAATAGTTTGCAAGAGTTTCAGGGCAGGTCGGTTTCAAACTGTAGTTCTGGCCTTTGTGCCACGCGCACTCGTCTTAAACATGAACCAAATTTTCACGGATGGAGGGCGACCCGTTTTCAAAATGAGGCTCTCGCCTTAGAGCCGCGCACATCCGTCTTCAAACTTTGCAAGAGCTTCACGGATGGAGGGCGGGACCTTTTCAAAATGTGTCGCGCGCCTTACCGCCGTGCACATTCGTCTAGAAAGTTTGCAGCATATTCACGGTTTCTCATGGTTGACGTCCCAGAGACGGTGTGCTGGAATGATGTACGACTGCCAGAGCGCAACAGTTACGATGATTCTCGGTGCTGAAGTCCCACGAATCGCGTTCTGGCAAGATTCAGGATCGTCAAGACGCAACTGTAAGGTTGATTCGTGGCGTTGACGTCCCAGGAGTGGTGCTCTGGAACGGTTCCGGATGTTCAAACTGCTGTCTTCTAACGGGGCTCTTCCCTCTGTGGAAATTAACTCTTGCAGGCGCCAATAAAGAGGGAGCTTGGAGGGAGGGGTTATTGCAACATCGTTTATGAGTCTTGAGTCTACAATAGTCATCCATCCTCCTCCTCCTCCTCCTCCTCCTCCTCCTCCTCCTCCTTCCCCTCAGAATCCTCGCCCAAGAGCGCCCAAGAATCTCGATCGTCGATCCTCGGACCCCGCCCGACAGCGAGGACCGAAGCCACCGACGACGGCGTGCAACGACGCACGACGACGGCGACGCAGGACGTCCGACGACGACGTAGAGCCACAACGCGGCCGCGGGAACGTGGGTCAAGCGCGCGAGCCCCTTCGCCTCAGGCTCGAGGCCCCGTGGAGGTACCCGAACGAAGAGTGATCCTTTTTTGGCTCTGGCGCAGCGAGCCTCACGCCCCGGGAAACCGAACGCTGGAGGGCCCGACCGGCGAGGGCCGCACCTCCCCTCCACAGAGCTGTAACCTCGAAAAGCTGACACAAAGACAGCGGGACGGATGGGCGGCAGCAGCAGCACGCAGAGGAGATATGTACCCTAGCCGAAGAGTGTTCCAGGGCGGAGGAGCCCAGACGCGAAGAACGCCAGGGCACACCTCCAGAGCAAAGGTTGTCCCCAACTAAGGGGGAACGTTTGGGGGAGGGGGGGGGAGGGGCGGCTCAGGGGGAGAACATCGGCCTGGAATCGGCGATACATCGTCGATAGACCGGCGATGGGCCCCCGATGGCAAGTTCGGGACGTTCCTGGCGGGATGGGCGATCAGGCCCGTCTTATCGGCGATGCGTGGACGATTGAGGGTCAATGCTTCCCCCCCTGAGCCTGTCCCCCCCTAACGCTAGCCCATGATCCACCCTCGTGCCAACTGTACGACGAAGACGAAGACGTCTGACGGTGGCGACACGCCCTCGAGGGGAGGCCTTCGAGCCGCTGGTGAGCTTCAGGCCCGCGAGCGCGGTCTGCGAGGAGCAGTCGTGCGCGGTGAGCATCATCTTCCGCGACGAGGAGAAGGGTACCTGAGGGAGCGAGGGAGGGAGAAGGGAGGGAGGGAGGAGGAAGGAGGGAGGAGGGAGGGAGGAACAAGGGGAGGGAAGGAGGGAGGAGGGAGGGAAGGAGGGCGTGCCATCCCGAGGAGCAGGGAGAGGGTCAAAGCTTCTTCAAATGTTCTACCTGCCTGGCTGTCCCCTGGTCCCCCCCCTCTGGCCGGGAGAGGGAGAGGAGCAAGAAGGCTGTCCTCCTCCTCCTCCTCCTCCTCTTCCTCCTCCTCCTCCTCCTCCTCCTCCTCCTCCTCCTGCTTCTCCTCCTTCCCATGCTTCCTGGCTTCCCCCTTCCCTCCTACTTTTATTCCTCCTCCTTCACCTCGCCCCCTCCTCATCATCCCCTCCTCGCCCTGGCTGGTCCCCGCCTCGACCTCCTCCGCCTCCTCCTCCTCCTCGCCATCCTCCGCGCCCCATCCTCCTCCTCCTCCTCCCCCTGCCCCTCCTCGCCCTGCCAGGCCCCCGGCCTCGAACAGGCGAGGGAACATCTTCTGCCCCTTCTCGGGCGTGAGATCGATCTTCTGCGCGGCCACCACGAGCGGCGCCTCGCCGCCGTCGTCGTCGCGACCGCGGCCGCGGCCGCCGCCGCCGCCGCCGATGTCGTCGTAGTCGTCGTCGTCGTCGTCGTAGTCGTCGCGGTAATTGGTGGTCGTGGTCTTGGTCGTGGTCGTCGTGGTCGTCGTGGTCGTCGTGGTCGTCATGGTCGTCGTGGTAGTGGTCGCGGGCGTCGCCGCCGCCGCGGCGGCGTGGCGCGCGAGGTGCGCGGCCGCCCTCGCGCCCCCGGGGGAGCCCCGGGCGTCTGCCGAATCGCCCGGCGGCGGGGCCGAAACCAGCTAGACAGACAGACAGACAGACAGACAGACAGACAGACGGACGGACAGACAGACAGACAGAGACAGACAGACAGAGACAGACAGCCAGCCAGCCAGCCAGCTAGCCAGACAGACAGACAGAAGCCGCGCCCAGACAGACGGCACGGCACATTGGAAAGGAAAAGTGTGGCAAATGACGGCGTGCGGGCACATGCAAAGAATATATAAATAGTTGATTGCGCCGGAGATTGAATACCACCCTGCGTTTCTCTATGCCCCCTTTCGTCCGACCCGACACACCCCGCCCCCGAAAAATCAAGCCTTGCTCGGGCCGAGTTGAAAGTCCAGCACGTTGAAAGCAGCAACACGTTACCCTGGTGCATGCACGATCCATCTGCAACAGCCGACCATATCCATGGTTCCATATTCTACATATGATGGCATGATTAAGGAGCGCGTCTTGCTGTGGCAGCTGCATGGGGACTGACGCGTTGCACGAATCAGGGGGTAGAGTTTAGTGAGACATTACATTCGGATATGGCATGCAGTGGAGAGGACATGAAACCAACGATGACCGAGAAAAGGAATGTGAGGCGGACGGATGTAGGAACGTATGGGGATGTGATGAGGAGGGGCGAGGACGTGGGAGAAGATAGGGGGATGACACGAGGTAAGGAAGGAAGAGAGATGGGAAGGAGTGGGGGTGGAAATAGGTAGACACACGAACGGTCGGCAGACGGAGAGCAAATGGTGCAGCCCACGAACGTTGCAACAGTTGCGCAGTTGGCAGCCCCGCGGAAGGGCGAGGTCCCCCTTGGATCAGCATGGGACACCTCTCCGCAAAACCTCCCAAGAGCGCACCTGAAACTGAAACGCTTGCACAGAAAAGGGGGCAGCCCCAGGGAGGGCGAGGTCTCACTTGGACCCGCGCAGGGCACCACTCCGCTGTAGGGAACCGAACTCTACACACCGACGCATGTTCCGGGCCTGCTCTGAAACTTGCAATGAATAAAGCGGATCCTGGTATATACGGGATCTTGGTGTATACATGTTTCTTGTTTCCCAAAGAAAACGGGGAAACAAGTATACACCACACCACCCCGACGTCGTCCTCGACCCTGAAAAAATCCTGGGATTGAAAAACAGCCCGCCACTGGTAATGTATAGGTTCCAATATCCGAAGCTGGGCCGCCGCAGCTCTCACAGAAGTGGCGGCCACTGCGCAGGTGACAGCTCAACCGGGGAGGGCGAGGTCCCGCCTGGATCCGCGCAGGATTCCCCTCCGCCGGGCCTCCCCGGGGGTCACGAAAGCGGCGACGGTTGCGCAGTTGGCAGCACCCAGGTGAGCGAGGCAGTGGGCAACAGGAGGTACGAGGCAGGAGTCGGGGAGGGGGGAGTCGGCAAGGAGAAGGCGGCATCAGTGCTCTGTTCAGCGAAAACCTGGCGTAAGAGGGTTGGAAGCACTCAACTCCTCTCTCGTTCGCAGCCAAACGCAGATGTTTCTAGCAGCCTGTTCCAAGGAGAGGGGCATCAGACAGGGAGGCAGCCCCCTACTCCTTCTCCTCCTGCTCCCCCATCACTTGTCCTTGTCAATACCTCCTCCCTGCCGCACCCCGAGACGTGTTGGTAGGGTGGGCTGGGCGTTTCACCACCTGAGGCTTCCTCACCATTTATGACCCTGAACTTTAACATGTGCAGCAATGTCACGGATGGAGGGCAGGCCGTTTTCACAATGTGGCTCTCGCCTTAGCGATGCGCACATTCGTTTTTACAGTGTGCAAAAAGTCTCACGGATGGAGGGCAAGTGGTTTTCAACATAGTGCTCTCGCCTTCGCACCGCGCACATTCGTCTCCAAAGTTTGCGAGAGTTTCACGGGTGGAGGGCAGGTCGTTTTCACAAATGTGGCTCTCGTCTTAGCGCCGCCCACGCACGGCTTACAAGTTTGCAAGAGCTTCACGGCTGGAGGGCGGTTCATTTTCAAGATGTGTTTCTCGTCTCAGCGCCGCGCATATTCGTCTTAGAATGCTGGAGCAGTTTCCAGGATCTCTCTGGTTGACGCCCCAGGAATGGATTTTGCCAGGACTTAGGACTGCCAGGGCGCAACAGCCACGTTGTTTCGTGATGTTGAAATCCAATGAGTGGTGTTCTGGCACGCTTCAGGACCGTCAAGACGCAGCAGTGACAGTGGTTCTGCACGGCTAAGGTTGTCCAGACGATTGTCCTCCAACGGGGCACTTCCCGCAGTGAAAAGAAATCACTGTAGGGACATATGAAGAGGCAACTTGGCAACTTGGAGAGAGGGTGTATTGCAACATCGTTGATGCGTCTTGGGTATGCACTGGCCCTCCTCCTCCTCCTCCTCCCTTCCTCCCTCCCTTCCTCCCTCCCTCGCTCCCTCCCTCGCTCCCTCCCTCGCTCCCTCCCTCGCTCCCTCCCTCCCTCCGTCGGCACGCCTCGGAAGAGTTGCCCACCGGGTTCCACTTGATGCCCCCAGTGGGCAGCGTCTCCTTCTCGATGCGCGCGTTGCTGTTCAGCAAGCACGACAGCAGCGTGGTACGAACCTCGGGCGCCACTGGGACCTATTGCAAACACCAAGGCGGTGGGGCTTTGATGTGAGCAGAAAACTTAACACTCCATAAAACATAGCTAACCGCCCTCCCCTCCCCGCAGTCAGCCCACCCACCCAACGCGGGGCGCCCACAAAGCGCCCATCAACCGGGCACCAGCCGAAAACCCAACACACCCAACGAGCCAATTACCGTAAGGAAGAACTAGGAACCCCCAAGTCCATGCACAATCTAGGGATAACGAAAAACTGAGAGGGGGGCCGACCCCCGTCGCGGCACCGCCGAGGCGACGAAGGCGCTCCATCATGCGGCGCGCGTGCGCTGACGAGGCCCGCCAGAGGGAGGAGAGACCCCACGCCCGCCATGGCGGACGACAGCGAGAGATGGCAGAGGGAGGGATCGTCGTCGTCGTCGCGGTCGATATCGTCGTCGTCGTCGGGTGCGTCGTCGTTGTTAGGATCATCGCTGTGGTCGTCGTCTCCGCTAAATCCCTCTTGCCTCCCACCGCTTTCTCTCCCTCCTCCTCCGCCTCGTCCTTCTCCCGCTCCCACCACAAGGAGGATGTACAAGGAGGCAGGAGGAAGGAGGAACAGGGGAGATATGCGGGGGCAGGCGGAAACACGCCTGAAAAAACACGGCTGTCGGCATGCTTCGTAAGACTTGCTGTTTTGAGATGGGCTGGTGGGGATACGCGAAGCGTGAAGATTTTTTTCCACCGCAAAACCATCGAAACCCAAGAAACCGAGAGCACCCTGGAGGCGAGCAAGGTGTTTCTTGGCATGGGCTTCCACTGTAGCGGAGACCCACCCCCCGTCCGCCCCGAGTGGTGGCTTGTGGGTCATGACTCGGATCCCGGGGGGCCGTTCGGGAAGATCCGGGCACCCCTGGAACGCGCGCCTCAAGGGTCATGAAGAGCCTAGGTCCGAGGTCCTGGGCGTGGACTTCGTGCGGGACAGTGGCGCCCCCCGCGGGGTCGCACGCCAGCGGCACTCCAAGGCCCGCGACTTCCGTCACGGCCTCGCAGAGGCTGCTCGTGGGCGGGGCTCGTGCCGACCACCGCCTACGGCTGCTGCACTCGGGCTTAATCGACGGCCGAGCTGGAGCGATGGCGCTCCACAGTCGGCAGCCATAGCCTTCGGCAGCGCGCGCGGGAGGTCGCTGCAGGGCGGCCTCGCGCTGTGGGCCGCGCCGCGCCGGGACGCCTGGTGCTCACGCGGCCGAGCAGGCCCTGATGGCCTGGAGCCGCGGCCGCGCGAGGAGCATGAGCGATGCTCCAGGAGAAGCGTCTGGGAGCCTGCACGCCAAGCCAGTCGGCCAGGTCACCTGCGGCACGATCTGGGCCTGGCGCCACGCAGTCTCCAGCTGCGGGCCGCCCGCGGCCCGAGTGCGCTGGCGGGCAGCGGCCCCGCCGCCGCGACGTTGCTGGCCCCGGAGCGGCTCGGCTGGACTGCTGCGGCCCTGAAGCGCTGGAGGACTGACGAGGGCGCGGAGGTGCGAGTCGGGGAGATCGCCGGGCACGCCCTGAGGGGGCAGATCCGCCGCTCGCACGCGCAGCGGCTCTGCCGGGAGGCGGCGGCGCGCGACCCCTCGCTGGACTACGCGCGGGGCGGGGGCCGCGGGGCGCGGCGACCGCAGGCGGCTGTGGAGCGAAGGCCAGCGCCGCCGCCCGCACGCGCTAGTCCCGCACCCGCAACTCCACGATGCCAGTCGCCCGCCGAGACGCCCGGGGCCCTCCGCTGTGCGGGCCGGCAGCCAGCCCTGCTGACTGCGGCGCTCTGGGGCGCCTCGCCTGGCGGCGTTCCGCACCGCAGGCGGAGGCTTCGGGGCACCACCCCAGGCGACGCGGTGCTGCGCTCATTCGCCGACGTGGCCGCCGCCTCGGACAGCGAGGACCCCAGGCTCCCGAGGGCGCTCGTGGTGGCTCAGACGGGCGGAACCCCACCGCCGCTGGACGCCTCGCCTCGGACGTCTTCAGAGTCTTGCCAAGGTCTCTGGATGTCTTGAAGAAGCGATCGGACGTCTTCCGACGCGCTCACGGCGCCGTGAGGCTTTCAAAGGTCTCGAGATGTTCGGAGGTCTCTGTAGATCTTGAGAAGGCCTTCGGCCTTCGGAGGTCATCGGCGGTCTTCGGAGGTCGTGGGGTCTTTTGGACGACGCTGGAGGAGGAAAGGAGCGAGGGAGGGAGAGTAAGGAGCGAAGGGGGGGAAATGATGGGGATGGACGAAGGGCGAGAATAAGCGGATATATTCATTCGCGGCCATAACAGGCGTTTTGGGGGGGAGGCGGGGGGGGCATAACGTAACGACCCTCCCTGCCTTTTGCGGTTCCGGCACCAGCGCCCGGGCGCCGGACGACAACAACGGCGACGACGACGACGAGGACAAGGACGACGACGACGACAACTGGGACGAGGACGGGGACGACGACGAAAACGACGACGACGACGACGACGACGACCAGGACAAGGACGACGACGACAACGACAACGACTTGGACGAGGGGGACGACGACGACGACAACGACGACGACGACGACGACGAGGAAGAGGACAAGGACGACGACGACGACGAGGTTGACGACGACAACAATGACGACGACGAGGACAAGGACGAGGACGATGATGACGACGACGAGGACGACGAGGACGACGACGAGGACGACGACGCCGACAACGAGGACCAGGACGACGACGAGGACAACGACGACGACGAGGATGACAAGGACGACGACGGCGAGGTTGGCGACGACGACCGCCTCTGAAGATCTCCAGAGGTCTCTGAAGCCTAAGAAGTTCTGGAGGCGTCTGGAGGCCCGTCGAGGCCCTCGGCCACGACGACGACGACACGACGACGACGACGAGGACGACGACGACGAGGGGGACGAGGACGAGGACAGAGGTAAGACGGGGACGGGGACGAGGACGAGGACGATGATGACGACGAGGAATAGGACGAGGACGTAGACGACGAAGACGATAACGACGACGAGGACGAGGACGAGGACCCGGACGACGACGATGATGACGACGACGACGACGACGACCACGACGACGAGGACGTCGACGACGAGGACGACGACGACGACGACGACGGAGGCCGCCTCTGAAGGTCTCTGGAGGTCTCCCAAGGCCAATTAGGTCTCTGGAAACTACTAAAGGCGTCTGGAGGCCCTTCGAGGACCTCGGCGACGAAGACGACGGACGAGGACGACGACGACGACGAGGACGACGACGGGAACGAGGACGAGGACGAGGACGACGATGACGACGACGAATACAACGACGACCACGACGACGACGACGACGGCAACGACGACGACGACGACGACGACGGCGACGACAAGGACGAGGACGAGGACGAGGACGGGGACGACGACGACAACGACAAGAACGACGACGACGAGGACGTGAGCAAGGACGACGACGACGACAAGGACGAGGACGAGGACGGGGACAACGATGACGACGACGACGTCGAGGAAGACGGGAGCAAGGACGGCGACGACGACGACGAGGACGACAAACGACGACGACAAAGACGACAACGGCGACGACGACGACGACGATGCCGCCGCCGCCGCCGACGACGACGACGACGACGGCCGCCTCTGAAAATCTCCGGGTGTCCAGAGGCCCCCGATGGTTTCCAGAGGCCTCTGGAGGCGTCTGGAGGCCCTTCGAGGCCCTCGGAAACGACGACGACGACGACGACGACAGGCTCGAGGACGAGGGGGAGGGCCACGACGAGAACGACGACGACGACGCCGACGACGACGACGACGGCGACAGGCTCGAGGACGAGGGGGAGGACCACGACGAGAACGACGACGACGACGCCGACGACGACGACGACAGGCTCGAGGACGAGGGGGAGGACCACGACGAGAACGACGACGACGACGACAACGATGACGCCGACGGCGACGGCGACGACGACGGCCGCCTCTGAAGGTCTACAGAGGTCTCTGAAGGCCTCTGAAAGCGTCTGCAGGCCCTGCAAGGCCGTCGGACACGACAATGACGACGACGATAACGACGACGGCGACAATGATGATGAAGAGAACGACGAGGACGGGGACGAGGACAAGGACAATGATGACGACGACGACGACGAGGACGACGACGACGAGAACGACTACGACTACGACGACGACCACGACGACGACGACGACGACGAGGGTGACAACGACGGCGACAACGACGACGACAACGAAACGACGAAGGGTGACGACGACGGCAACGAAGACGACGAAGGGTGACGTCGACGACGACGACGATGACGACGACGACGACGACGGCCGCCTCTGGAGGCATCTGGAGGCTCTCCAATGCCTGTCAGCACCACGCCGTGCCCGTGAGCACGGCGCTTTTGCTGTGGAGAGGTCGGGACACCCCTTCCCCGTACTTTCGCTACCGTTACGGAAGGGGGGGGGCCGTAACGGACGTTACGGGTTCACAGGAAAAAAAAACTCAAACTGCTGGACCCTACATGTGCGACAATATCCTGCGAGCGCAACACCA
>CAUYUJ010013447.1:948607-968607 GCA_963575745.1 Prorocentrum cordatum
CTAATGCTACTACTACTACTACTACTACGACTACGACTACGACTACGACTACGACTACGACTACGACGACGACGACGACGACGACGACTACTACTACTACGACTACTACGACTACTACGACAAGTACTACTACTACGATTACTATTACTACGCCGACTACTACTACTACTACTACTACTACTACTACTACTACTACTACTACTACTACTACTACTACTACTACTACTACTACTACTACTACTACTACTACTACTACTACTACTACTACTACTACTACTAACTACTACTACTACTACTACTACTACCACTACTACTACTACTACTACTACTACTACTACTACTACTACTACTACTACTACTACTACTACTACTACTACGAACTACGACTACGACTACTACGACTACTACTACTACTACTACGACGACTACTACTTCACTTCTACTTATACTTCTACTTCTACTTATACTTCTACTTCTACTACTACTTCTACTTCTACTACTACTACTACTACTACTACTACTACTACTACTACTACTACTACTACTACTACTACTACTACTACTACTACTACCTACTGCTACTACTACTACTACTACTACCACTACTACCGCTACGACTACTACAACTACTACTACTACTACAGCTACTACTATTACTACTTCTACTACTTCTACTACTACTACTACTACTACTACTACTACTACTACTACTACTACTACTACTACCATTACTGCTACTACTACTACTACTCTTACGATGAGCTCCTCCTTGAACTTCGCCAAACACGCCTGCAGATCCCCGATCAACTGCTTGGCCTCCATCAGCTTCTTGCTGGCAGCGGCCCGTTTGTGCGCCTCCTTGGGCCTTTCGCTGGCCGTTTGTACCTGCGCGTGCATCGGGTGAGAAGCCTGCAACTTCGCGCGAAGGTCCCCCCTCCCAGCCTACAGCTCGCTGACCAAGATCTGAACCTTCCCGTCCGCGCCCCACTTCGAGGTCTGCAATTGCTCGTCCACCTCCTTGAGCCGACTGCGCAGGAACGCCTCCACACCAGGGGAGAGGCTCGAAGGCGCCCCTGCCCCAGCCGCCCCACCACCCCCTTCGGCGGTTCCTTTCCCAACTTGAGGTCCCCCGCCTCGAGACGTTTGACCTTTGCCTCGGGCTCCTCGGACATCGCAAGCGTGTCCTTCTGCTGCTTATCCCAAAGAGGGCGACCCGACGGCGAAGGATGGGAGACACCAGGATGGAAACATTCGCCCTTGCGCAGATGACACGTGGAGCATTTCTTGCAGCCAGCCGAGTTGCACTGCGGCTTCCCCGACTTGGGCTGCACATGCCACTTGCAGATCCAGCGAACACCAGCATCCTGGCGGATCGGCGGCACCATACATCCCAGGAATGTGCAGCGCACAGCCTACCCGAGGAAGAACATGCAATCGTCGGTGACGGGGACACCGCCCCTGAAAACTTTGAAAGCTGCCGCGGACTAGCGGCATCCACGTGCTTCACCTGAGAACCTTACACGTTGAGCCAAAGTGGCCACGGAGGGAGGGAGGAGGCAGGAAAGAGAGACGAGGAGGGGGCAATGAGAGGGGAAGAGGAGCGAGCGAGCGACCGCCAGTACAGCCAGGCGTCCAGGCCAAGTGGAGTCTGGGTGGAGGAAGCCGTGGCCTCTGGAACGTGCTGCGCACGGTGCCCGGCAAAACGAATAATAAAACATGCAAAACGTAGAGGGGCGGGTGGGGTGGGGGGGGGGAAATGTCCTGTCCTGTCCTGGTCGGAGTGCCTGTCGTTGGTCGGCAGGTGCTTTGGTGTGGATGGTGGCGTGAGCTGTGCCTGCTAACGGAGTGCTGCATCGCTCGGTGGTCTTGTGCTCTTGCTAGTGCGTTGGAGTAAGGAGGTAATGGAGGAGGAAGAGGAGGAGGAGGAGGAGGAGGAGGAGAAGGGGGATACTGCAGGAGGAGGGGGAGAGGAGGGACGAGGCAGGAGGAATGAATGGAGGAAGAGAAGGGGGAGGAGGAGGGAGATACATACTGGAGGAGGAGGGGGAGGAGGAGGGGGAGGAGGAGGAGGAGGAGGAGGAGAAGGGGGATACTGCAGGAGGGGGGGGAGAGGAGGGACGAGGCAGGAGGAATGAATGGAGGAAGAGAAGGGGGAGGAGGAGGGAGATACATACTGGAGGAGGAGGGGGAGGATGAGGGACGAGGCAGGAGGAACGAATGGAGGCGGAGGAGGAGGAGGAGGAGGAGGAGGAGGAGGAGGTTGCAGAAAGGGCCGAGGAGCGCCTGCGCCGACCACAGCTTCACGGTCCGCATCTTGCCCTCCGTGAGGGTGCCCGTCTTGTCCGTGCAGATGATCGAGGCGCTGCCCAGCGTCTCCACGGCGGCCAGCTTCCTGCGCGGGCCGGCCGCACGCGGCGGTCCCCTCCTCGACGTGGGTACCGCCGCGGTCGTCGCCGCCCTTCTCCTCGATGTCGTCGTCGTCGTCGTTGTCGTCGTCGTCGAGGTTCGAGGTTCGAGGCTCGGGGATTTGGGGGCCTCCATGAGGCCTCCAGGCAACAAATCTCCAAGGTCCTCCAAGGGTCGTCCTCGTCGCCGCCGCCGTCGCAGCCGTCATCATCGTCGTCGCCGTCGTCGTCCTCCTCCTCCTCCTTCAGAGGTTTGCGGCGTTCCGAGGTCTCGAGTTGGCGTCCAGGCCGTCCGATGTTGTCACTGACCATTTGGCGTTGGCCACTGAGGAGGCCCTGTGGTTTGGGAAGCATTCCAAAGCCACGGCCTCCCACGCTGGCATTTGGCACCAATTACATCGTTTGTATGAGTCTGATCTGGACCGCCTGCCTCGTTTCTCCTGGACCTGTGCTCACATCTGTGGACGAAAGCATTGCGGCTTGTTTGCAGTCGGAATAGCCGCTCGAGAATCGTTTCGGCAATATGTGGGCTGATTGGTTCGCCGAGCTTGCTGCTATTGAGATGGCAGGCTCGGCTTCTGTGGTAAAGGCTTTCAAGCTTGGCTCTGAGCAGGCCAGGCTGAGATGAGATGTCTTGCTTTCGCGGCCGAGCGTGTGGCCCCTGTCGACCCCAGTCATCCGTCGCCCTCTCCCCCTCTCCCTGTGCCCAAGCGTGCCCCTCGTGTGCGGAAGCCGACCACCCATCTGTTTGTTGGATCCCCAAGAAAAAACGATCGGCTGTCAGACCTGCTGGCGCCAAACCACCACCCCGTCCCCTTTCAGGTCCCTCTCCTCCCGAGTGTGTGTGTGTGTATGCGTATGTGTATGTGTATGTGTATGTGCATGTGCATGTGCTTGTGTATTTGTGTGTGCGCGTGCGCGTGCGTGAGAAAATGCGTGCGTGCGTGCGTGCGTGCGTGCGTGCGTGCGTGCGTGCGTGCGTGCGCGTGTGCGTGCGTGTGCGTGCGTGTGCGTGCGTGCGTGCGTGTGCGTGCGTGTGTGTCACTCGTACCTCGAGGCGAGTCCAGAGCTCCCAACAGGCGGGCCTAAAAGGGCGCTCTAGAGAGGTCTACCAGAGCTTGCATGGCTCTGCGAAGCGTGTAAAAGTATCGGTCGAGAGTTTCCTCTGACGCGTGAAGGTCAGGCTCTGGAGAGGTGCGCGCAACGTTGTAAAGATGGAAAGCGCGCACCACTCGCTCGACTTCCTCAGGGGATGGGGAGCCAGCGAGCCCAAAACGCTGAGCAAGCGAGATGGGGGGGGCACCTCAGGGTGGTATAGAATGCCCCACAAGACTGGACAACGAATGCAATGTGCCATGTCATCCCTGCATTCAGCACAACGAAATCGACAGCTACGAATCTCGGCACTGTGCAGACGGGCGCTGGTGGGCCATCCGCCCACCTCTGTCTCCAGGACTGCGCTTTGCCATGCTGGGGGGCCACCGTCACGAACCAGGTCCCGAAGAGGGGCCCAGTGCTGGGCGCAAAACTCGACACCCCAGGAGGCCATGCTCGTGGCGATCGTGTCCTGAAGAACATCGGGAAAAAGGGTGGAGCGTAGGGGGGCGGAGAGGATCTTCCGGCAACGCAGGTGCACAGGCGCCTCCTGCGCTGCCTGCGCGGCGACCGAGGCGAGCGCGGCACGGGTGGCCTCAGAGTGCTCTCGCTGCCCGAAGCGCCCCTGCGCGGCCTCCTCCACCTGCGTGGCGATTGGCAGGGCCTACCAGAAACGCGGGGGTAAACGTCCGCACCCGATGACCTCCAGCGAGCCGATCTCCTCGACAGCCTTGCGGAGGCGCGCCAGCAGCGGGCGCCGCGTCGCGAGCGCGGAGTCCGCAGCGCGCATCCTCGACGCCATGCTGAGCACGAGCATGCTGGCAGGGCGGATCACGGACCACGAAGCCACGCCCAGCAGGCCCTTCAGCGAGAAGGACTGGGGCGGGAGGTGCCAGATCTTGTGCCACGCCCACGACTCGCGCCTGAGGAGTGACGCAGGGACGGGCATGAGCTGCATGAGGTAGCTAAGGACGGTCAGCACCCTCGAGTTGTAGAGGACCGTCGCGAGATGAACTGGAGCTCCGACGCGTGCGAGCTCGCGAACTCGATGGATCCATTTCGCTCCGACCTTCTGCCAAACGAGGTCGGGGGAGGCGGCAGGGCCCATGATGACGCCGAGGTACTCCGCGTAGGGCACGATGCCCGTGCGCTGCCAGCCTGGCAGCAGGGAGGCCAGCCATGAGCGAGTAGTCGATGCCAAGGCCTCGGAATAAGCCCCAGAGAGGGGCACGATCCTGCATTTCGGGAACTTCAGGCGGAGCCCCGCCAGGACGTCGGCAGCGCGGAACACGCGTCACTGACGGAGGGGGATGCGGCAGTCCTGCACGACTACGCCCACATCGTCTGCGCAGACTCCCCGCGCCGAGGAGGTGAAGGAGGAGATGATGGCCTCCATGTGCAGCACGAACGGGTTCATGGCGACGGCCCACAGCGTTCCGCTGAGAGGGCAGCCCTGCGTGATACCCGCGAGCACATGCATGAAGTGCTTCAGGGCCCCTTCGACCGCAACGAACGCCGTCGGTAGCCAGTGCATGCCCATGATCAGCTGGACGATGCCACCATCGAAGCCAGCGCTGCGCAAGGCAGCGAGCAGGAATGATACCGAGAGCGACGGGAAGGCGTTCCCGAAGTCGAAGAGCACCATGAGCGGCATGGAGCTGGCGGCGTTCTCGGAGAGGCCAGCGATGCGGGCGTACGTGTCGAGCAAGGTGATGTTGTCCAGGAAGTTACGCCCAGGCAAGAGGCCTCGCTGGGCCGCCGGCGCAGATCGCTCGATGCGGTGCTTGAGCTGAGCGTTGCAGCCAGCCGCGATCAGCTTCACGTCACTGTTCTTCAGCGCGAGCGGCCGCGTGGTGGCTGGAGATCGCACAGGCCCAATCGCGAGGTCGGTGTCCTTCGTGCCTTTCGGGAGGAACGCCATCAGGTGGTCGTTGAGGTCCATGGGAGGGGGGAAGCCCTGCGCAATCTCGAGGCTGACGTCAGCCAGGGCCTGGAGCGGAGCAGAGCTGCCACATCTGCTCCACGCGTCGTAAGGTAGCCCATCAGGGCCAGGCGCTGAAGGGCGTGCGCGCACGGCGGCGCGGAGAAGGTCACGGTCATCAGGGAGACGGGCCTCGTGTAGGTCAGCAATTGGAACCGAATGCTCACGCAGGTACCGCTCCAGCAGCTCGGGGTAGTCCTGATGCGCCCGCTGAAAGATGGGGACCCAGTGGTCACGGAGCTCCCGAAGCACGTCAGCCTGGGCGTTGACCACTCGCTCCTGCCCATGCTCGTCGGGAAGGCGAAGCCCCTGAAGTTTGAGAGCACGTGGGAAGGGCGTCCACAGCGTGGCACGGCGCCTCAGCGAGCGGCGCATCGCGTTGATGTGGCGGTACGAGGAGCCGTCTGGTGGAAGAGCCCTGGCACGTTGGTCGAGCCGAGCTTCACGTCGTTCGCTGTAGACTCTCTGGGCGGCGGCGAACTCCTCCTCGAAGGCGGCAGGGTCGCGCAAAGAGATCAGTGCGCCGCCGCGGTACTCGATGAGCAAGTGCGAGGAGGCCTGCTTGGACGAGGCGACGAGGCGCTCCGCCAGGTGCAGGTCGTCACGCCAGACCGCCCTCGCGATGGAGCGGAAGATGAGCAGCTGGGCGTCATTCTCGGCAGCCTTCTCGGAGAAGAGGCGATCTCTGACCCGCCGAGCGGCCTCCTTCATCAGACGCTTGTGCTCCTGCCGCTGCTGGTAGGGCTGGAGCGCATCCCAGTTGACGAACTTCGAAAGCAGTGCGAACTGGGCAGGGTACTCAGGGTCGCGGAAGATGTGCCCGGGAATAGGTTGGGCGTCGCTCGCGAGAGGAGGGCGAGCGGCAAATCGTGAGGACCAGCGGGGAGTGATCACTGAGGCCGCGTTCGTGCAGATGCCCAGGGAAGTCGCGGGTCGTCGCAGCGATGTGCCATTGAATGGTAAGCCAGCTGGGGGAGGCGATGAAGGCCCTGTCGATCTGGGTGAGCTTGGGAGGCGCGTCATCCTGGATGCTGTAGTGGGCGGGGAGCGCATTGTCGATCTCAATGAAGTCCTGGAAGATGGCCTGCCAGCGGCGCTCCTGCGGACGCGGCGCATGATGTAGCAGCACCAAGCCTTTGTTGAGGAGCGGGGTGCGGGTGAGCAGCGGAGCCGCCGCGTAGATGTTGAAGTCGCCGAGGAGGAGGACTGTGACCAGCCGCGGAACGGACTTCGCGAGGGCGATGTCCCTGCGGATGCATGCTGAGACCGCGCCCATGTCCTGCGAACTGAGGCCGAAGTTGTGGACGTTGTAGATGACAATGGAGGGGGAAGGGCTACCTGAGGTGGGCCCAGAGATCCGAAGCCGTTGAACCCTGCCCTGGGCGGGGATCCCATGAGAGAAGCGGCAAGCATCGGCGACAGCGAATTGATCAGGAAGAAGAATGGCTGTGTCACCTGTGCCCCGCCGCTCGCCGAAGTTGGCGCAGGCGCGCAGAGGCAGGTGCAGGCGGTGGAGCTCCTCGTTGAACTCGAGCTCCGTGCCGTGAACCTCCTGCACACACATGGCGGTCTTGAGCTTGAGCATCGAGCCGAGGTACCTGAACTCCCTGTCCCTCGTGTCGACGCAGCGGTGCACCAGGGCGCGGGCATTCCAGGAGCCGAAGGCTACGCAGGGCTGGTGCTCCGATGGCGCACGCCACGGAGCGAAGCGGGTGTTAAACAGCCCAGTGGATCTTCTCGACCCCGCCGAAGACGTCGTTGAATGACCGCTTGATGCCATCCTTGTCCAGCTGAGCATCAGTAGCAGCACGATAGTCCCACTCCAGAATCGTTGGGTCCTCTGCCGTGGCGCCGACGACCACTCGGATGACGGGCTTGCCCCCGTCGCTGATGATGCCTGCATGGCGGTTCGCGCGCCAGCGCCCTCTGCACCAGAGCCGCGGACGAGCTCGAGGAGGCGTTTCGGCTGGATCTCCCTGCGGACAGTCTGTGGCGACTTGTCGAGTCCGACGAGCATGCCAACCTCGACGGATGTGGTGGTGAAGCGGCGCCAACTGCCTTCTTTGCGGAGCTTGGCGGCCGTGACCCGACGAGCCGCAAGCCCGTCGGCGCCGTGCATCCTGATGAGCAGCCTGCGCCCTGGGGGGGGGGGGGGGGCATCGATGGACCAGTTGTTGTCGTCCAGCTCGGCGTCGGCCAGCCAGGATCTGACTGAGTCGGCCGCGGCCTGGTGGGTGATGGCCTCCTTCGCCGAGACCGCGAACTCAGATTTGTCCACATCCCGCGACGAGTCGGCGATGTCCCCGATTTTCTGCAGCGGAGGCGCCGCCTCGCACACGGCCATGGACTTCTCCAGGGCCTGCAGTTGCTCTCGCATCTCCCTCTGGCCCCTGGCCAGCCGTGCAGTCGACTGGTCGAGCTCCGTGAGGTGGCTGTCGATCTGCGAGTTCTTGGCCCCATGCCTTTCGCCGAAGAGCCGAATGGAACTGGTCGCACTGGACGTGATGGAGAGCATGAGAGCGTCATTGGCTTCCTGCACTGTGCCCGTGATCTCGTCGCGCGTGGCGCCCAGGATCTCCTCGAGCTCAGAGTGGCGCACCATCCCGCCAGCGCGAGCGCCAGGGCTAGGACGCGGTGAGGGATGAGCTCTGTCGCGGCCGCCGCTGCGAGGTGCCCGAGGGGCCGCTGGAGGCGCGGTGGCGATCGGCGCGGCAATGCCCTGGCACTCGCCCCCGCGCGCACGCCAGGGGTCAGCGCCAGCGGACTGGAAGGGGCCGTCCGTGCCTGCACTCCGGCTGCGAACATCGTCTTCTCGCGGGCTGCCGCGACGACGCTGCCCAGCACCAGAGCCACCAGAAGCTTTGCCAGCCTTGCCAGGCCGCCGCGAGTGAGAGGCAGCGCCATCAGGCATCCCATGAAATGGGCGGGGAACGCGGTGGCCCGCGCCGAGGGCTGGAGCCCAGAAGGGCAGCACGAGTCACGATTGGTGAAAGAGTCTTTGGCTTCAAAGCGCGAACCCCCTCGCGCTCATCAGTCGCCGACCGAGGCCGGCTCGCGGCCGTCGGGCGGTTCATACCCTTGGGCCACAATGGCCACGGACGCGCGCGTGTGCGCGTGCGCGCGCGTGTTTGACCCGCAGGTGTTCGGGCCAGGTCATTCTGTCCAGGCGCTAGACAGAGTCATCATCTGCACGCGGTGCGGAGTGCACGCGGTGCGGCCGAATCGCCGCTCGGTTGGACTCGTCCGCGCCTGCCGTCCCAATGGCGACAAGGGTGGGGCGGGTACGCGTTGGAGGCGGGGGGAGAGGGTCAAACCGATGCTGCAGCAGGCGCAGCGTGGGCGCCATCCGAAGACTGGAGAGGTGATCGGTCGGCTGCGGTTGGCCGCGCTTGCGCCCGAGCTGGCGCAGGAGGCCCCCGAGGGAGGAGAGGTGGGGTTGGCGGAGGAAGGGGGGTCGCCGTCGTCGTCGGCCGCCCCATGGCCCCTCGGCCGCTACGACGAGCAAAAAACCGCCCGCCGCCCCCCCCCCTCCCCCCCCCCCCCCCCCCCCCCCCCAGAATCAACACCGCGCGCGCGTTAATCATAAGTGCGCATATGGCGCGTGCGCGCGTGCAAGAATGCTTCTGCGTGCACGTGCACCGTTGACGTTATGTCGTCGTTGTTTTCTGTGCCCGAGGCCTGCTCGTGATTCACTTGCCCGCCCTTGGCTTGTATCTATGTATATCCCCCTTCCTCCGAATCCTCACCCTCCTCCTCCTCCGCCTCCACCTCCTCCTCCTCCCCCTCCTCCTCCTTATCCTCCTTATAAGGTTCGCTGTCCGCTCCCCAGCCTCCACAATCTCTTCGACGCCCTCGTCGTGACTTCCTCCACCTCCACCTCCCCCTCCGTCTCGCCATCCACCTGCACCTGCACCATCGCCATTATTTCTGAGAACAGGTTGGCGCTTTCTGGGAATCACTGGGATGTCCTCTTCTGCTTTCCCCCCTCCTCCTCCTCCTCCTCTCCTCCTCCTCCTCCTCCTCCTCCTCCTCCTCCTCCTCCTCCTCCTCCCCTCCTCCTCCCCCTCCTCCTCCCCCCCCCCTCCTCCTCCTCCTCCTCCTCCTCCTCCTCCTCCCTCCTCCTCCTCCTCCTCCTCCTCCCCCTCCTCCTCCTTCCTCCCCTCCTCTCCCCACCCCCCCCCCCCCCCCCTCCCCCGACCCCCACTCCTCCTCCTCCTCCCCTTCCTCCTCCTCCTCCTCCCCTCCTCCAGCTCCCCCCCCCCCCCCCTCCTCCCCCCCCCCCCTTCCTCCGCGCCGCCGGCCGCCGCCTCCGCCTCCGCCTCCGCCCCCTTCTTCCCCCTCCCCCCCCCCCCCCCCCCCTCCTCCTCCGCCATCGCCTCCGCCTCCGCCTCCGCGCCCTCCTCCTCCTACTCCCTTCCTCCTCTTCCTCGGCGCTCCTCCTCCTCCCCTCCTCACTCACCCTCCTCCTCTTCTCCTCCTCCTCCTCCTCCACCTCCTCATCGCCACCTCCTCATCCACGTCCTCCTCCTCCTCCTCCCCTCCTCCTCGCCCCCTCATCCTCCTCCTCTCCACCTCCCCTCCTCCTCCTCCTCCTCCTCCTCTTCCTCCTCCTCCTCCAAGTCATTCTCTTCCTCCGCGTCATCTTCCTCCCCCCCGCGTGTTCCTCCCCCTTATCACCGTCAGCATCCTCAGCACCATCCTCATCATCATCATCAGCATCATCACCAGCATCATCATCGTCATCATCAGCATCATCATCAGCATCATCATCATCATCATCACCACCATCACCAGCATCAGCATCATCAGCAGCATCATCATCATCAGCATCATCCGCATCATCATCAGCATCAGCATCACCACCAGCATCAGCATCATCATCACCATCATCAGCAGCATCATCATCATCATCCTCATCACCAGCAGCATCATCACCATCAGCATCATCATCACCAACATCATCATCAGCATCGGCATCAGCATCATCATCAGCATCATCATCACCACCAGCACCAGCATCATCATCACCTTCATCAGCAGCATCATCATCATCATCCTCATCAGCAGCAGCATCATCACCATCAGCATCATCATCATCAGCATCATCATCAGCATCGGCATCAGCAGCAGCATCAGCATCAGCATCATCATCAGCAACATCATCATCATCATTACCGTCATCATCATCAGCATCATCACCCTCAGCACCATCAGCATCAGCAGCATCCGCAGCATCATCAGCATCCGCATCATCATCATCATCATCCTGTTCATCATCATCATCACCATCATCAGCATCGTCCTCATCATCATCAGCAGCATCAACATCATCATCATCATCACCATCGACATCAGCATCAGCATCGCCATCATCATCAGCACCATCAGCCGCATCAACATCATCATCAGCAGCATCACCATCATCATCATCATCATCATCATCATCATCATCTTCATCATCATACTCTCCCTCCTAGCCCTCCTCCTCCTTCTCCTTCTTCTCATCATCATCATCATCATCTTCATCCCCAGCCTCAGCCTCCTCCTCCTCCTCCTCCTCATGTTCCTCATTACATTCCTCCTCAAAATCCTCCTCATAGTCTTCCTCCTCTCCCTCATCTTCGTAGTAGTAATATTGGTCTGAATAGTGTTCCCCACATGTTTCGTGGGTTTCTGGTTTTCTTCCCTGCCGCGGCGCACCCGCGTCTCCCCCCCCTCTCTTTCCTTCCTACACAGCGCAGCACAGCACAGCACAGCACAGCACAGCGCAGCACAGCACAGCACAGCACAGCGCATGCACAGCAGCGTAGGGGGTGCGTAAGGGGCTGGTCTCTCACCGCGGCCGCTATCCGTGACGGTCGTCCAGGGCACAGCAGGCATGGCATATTCTCGACAGCGTAGGGGGTGCGCAAGGGGTGGTCTCTTACCGCGGCCGCTATCCGTGACGGTCGTCCAGGGCACAGCAGGCATGGCATATTCTCGACACCATAGGGGGTGCGCAGGGGGTGGTCTCTCACCGCGGCCGCTATCCGTGACGGTCGTCCAGGGCACAGCAGGCATGGCATATTCTCGACACCATAGGGGGTGCGCAGGGGGTGGTCTCTCACCGCGGCCGCTATCCGTGACGGTCGTCCAGGGCACAGCAGGCATGGCATATTCTCGACAGCGTAGGGGGTGCGCAAGGGGTGGTCTCTTACCGCGGCCGCTATCCGTGACGGTCGCCCAGGGCACAGCAGGAATGACATATTCTCGACACCATAGGGGGTGCGCAGGGGGTGGTCTCTCACCGCGGCCGCTATCCGTGACAGTCGTCCAGGGCACAGCAGGCATGGCATATTCTCGACGGCGTAGGGGGTGCGCAGGGGTGGTCTCTCACCGCGGCCGCTATCCGTGACGGTCGTCCAGGGCACAGCAGGCATGGCATATTCTCGACACCATAGGGGGTGCGCAGGGGGTGGTCTCTCACCGCGGCCGCTATCCGTGACGGTCGTCCAGGGCACAGCAGGCATGGCATATTCTCGACACCATAGGGGGGTGCGCAGGGGGTGGTCTCTCACCGCGGCCGCTATCCGTGACGGTCGTCCAGGGCACAGCAGGCATGGCATATTCTCGACACCATAGGGGGTGCGCAGGGGGTGGTCTCTCACCGCGGCCGCTATCCGTGACGGTCGTCCAGGGCACAGCAGGCATGGCATATTCTCGACAGTGTAGGGGGTGCGCAAGGGGTGGTCTCTTACCGCGGCCGCTACCGTGACGGTCGTCCAGGGCACAGCAGGCATGGCATATTCTCGACAGCGTAGGGGGTGCGCAAGTGTTTGGGGTGATACCGCGGCACCGCTATCCGTGACCGTGACATCGTCCAGCAGGCATGGTATATCTCGACACCACCATAGGGGGGTGCGCAGGGGGTGGTCTCTCACCGCGGCCGCTATCCGTGACCGGTCGTCCAGGGCACAGCAGGCATGGCATATTCTCGACACCATAGGGGGTGCGCAGGGGGTGGTCTCTCACCGCGGCCGCTATCCGTGACGGTCGTCCAGGGCACAGCAGGCATGGCATATTCTCGACACCATATAGGGGGTGCGCAGGGGGTGGTCTCTCACCGCGGCCGCTATCCGTGACGGTCGTCCAGGGCACAGCAGGCATGGCATATTCTCGACACCATAAGGGGGTGCGCAGGGGGTGGTCTCTCACCGCGGCCGCTATCCGTGACGGTCGTCCAGGGCACAGCAGGCATGGCATATTCTCGACACCATAGGGGTGCGCAAGGGGTGGTCTCTCACCGCGGCCGCTATCCGTGACGGTCGTCCAGGGCACAGCAGGCATGGCATATTCTCGACACCATAAGGGGGTGCGCAGGGGGTGGTCTCTCACCGCGGCCGCTATCCGTGACGGTCGTCCAGGGCACAGCAGGCATGACATATTCTCGACACCATAAGGGGGTGCGCAGGGGGTGGTCTCTCACCGCGGCCGCTATCCATGACGGTCGCCCAGGGCACAGCGGTATCGGCGGGGCAACGGCCACCAACATCATTCTCACATGCTTCACTTCAGCTGTAATCTCTCCAGCCATCATATAAGTATGCGGGGTTCCTCGGTAGCGTAATTATTAGTATTCGTCCTCTTCTTCCTCCTCCTCATCCTCCGCCGCCTCCTCCTCCTCCGCCTCCTCCGCCTTCTCCGCCTCCACCTCCGCCTCCTCCTCCGCCTCCGCCTCCGCCTCCGCCTCCGGCTCCTCCTCCTCCTCCTCCTCCTCTTCCTCCTCCTCCTCCGCCTTCTCCTCGTTCAAGTGAGAAGGTGCCTGGGAGAAACCAAACAGTGAGCGCCCGAGACGGCGCAGCAATCTTCGCGCTCGCGCGCACGGGGCCGAGAGCACGAGCACTGTTTGGGCTCTAACAAAAACAAGCACACGCGGCAGGGGCAGGCGCGCGCGTTTTGGCAGCCGCAGGCTCACGCGCGCCGTCCCCCCCCGCCGATGCCGGGCCTCGGCTGAGGCCCACCCGTGCCGCCAGACTGGCGGCCCCACGGCGGCCCGAACCGCTACGCGGTCAAGGCCGAAAAAGGACCTACGAAGGGCCAGGGAGGGCCTGGGAGGGAAGGGCCCGAGGAGAAACTTGAGCCCCAAAGGGGGCCGCGGAGAGGGGGAAAGGGACAGAGGACAAGAGAGAGCCCTTCCCGCTCACCAGGCACTTACTCCCTGAAACCATACGTTTTACGCACGCTCAAACTCTCACGTTTAAGTGAGAAGGTGCCTGGGAGAAACCAAACAGTGAGCGCCCGAGACGGCGCAGCAATCTACGCGCTCACACGCACGGGGCCGAAAGCACGAGCACTGTTTGGGCTCTAACAAGAACAAGCGCACGCGGCAGGGGCAGGCGCGCGCGTTTTGGCAGCCGCAGGCTCACGCGCGCCGTCCTCCCCCGCTGATGCCGGGCCTCGGCTGAGGCCCAGCTGCGCCGCCAGACTGGCGGCCCCACGGCCGCCCAGCTCCTCGCACCCTCACGGCGCCCGTAACTTGCGGGCGCTGCCGAACAGGGATCGCAGCTGGGCGCCTCGCGCCGCATAGCGTGACCTCCTTCGCCTCTCCTCAGAGGCCGCAACTGGCGGGACGGCCCGGGGCCTCCTCCTCTCCTCGGGGACCGCGCTGGCGGGGCGCCCCGGCCCTCCTCCGCCTCTCCTCCTCCACCTCCCCCGGGGACCGCGCTGGCGAGACGCCCCAGGGCTCGTCCTCGCCCCCTCCGCCGTCCATGGGGGTCACCACTGCCCCCGGCCAATGCCCCGCGACTGCGCACAATCCTGCGCTGGCCCCCTCAGTGGCGGCACACCGCGGCGCGAAACATTGAACTCCAGGTGCCTCCCTTCAGAAAGCCACCTCTCCCTTCCCATCGACAGCCGCTCCTTCTCCACCCGCCGTAGCCTTGTATCCCACGTGCAAGGTTGCGACGGACTTCGCCATCGCATCCGACACACCGGCGACGTCCTCGTTAGCCTCCCACAGGTACTGGTGAAAGGCGCCGCTGTTCCACCGCCCCCACCGCTTCACCAGCTCTGTGTCCTGGAAACAGTGGCACAGGGCGGTCGCCCCGCCAATGCGGAGCGAGTGGCTCTTGAACCTGTCTGGCGGGTAGCCTTCCGGCGCCGCCGCCTTCTGGAGCAAGCCCTGGACGCGTCCCCGCGTGATCGGGCTGCCGCCCCCCCACCTCGCAAGCGGCAAATGCGCCTCCTTGCCCGCGAGGCGGCTCGGGAACCAGCGACTGTAGCACCCCGCTGCCCACGCGGGGCAGATGCCGAACGGGTCGCGCGAGCGGTAGTGATTCCTGGCCTGCCCGGGTCCTTCCTGGTCGGCCTTCGACGACTTGAACCGCAGAACCACCTCATCCGCCGCGGCGAAGTGGCTCAACTGCTCGCCCTTGCACTGCGAAACGATGTCCAGTCCCGTCAGAACCTTCTTCAGGTCCCAGTGCCCCGAGTGAGCGTACTCCCCGATCCGCATCATAAAGAAGAAAGCGAAGATCACGCAGAAGTACAGGGCCGCGTCGTCCGCACAAATGTCCGGCTTCAGCATGTCGCGGATCCTCCTCAGCATCTTGGTCGTGGCCGGGAGCTTCCTCCTTCCTGGCCCCTGCCAGTTCTCGATCCCGTTCAGCGCCATCCACGGCCGCGGCTACCCCGCCAAGGGGTCGGGCTCCCACAACATCACGTGCTGCGAGCGGATGCCCGGCAACTTCGACCGTATCGTGCCATGCGACCGCTTCAGGCTGTTGCACAGGTGCACCATGAAAAGCAGCAGCTCCTCCTCATCCTGGTGGCGCTCTTCGCGAATCTCACCATGCAGTATGGGCGACCTCCTGCGGATCCGACAGAACGTCGTCCACTGCCTCCAAGCCACCACGTAGGTCGCCTTCGTTCCTTTGGCCACCGAAGCCACCACAGCTGCGTCCACCAACTTCTGGAGCTCCGGCGCGTAACTGGCATCTGCGCGCCCAGCCCGCCTGGAGTCCTTCCTGGCGATCCGCCTCAGCTGTCCCTGTCGCTCTTCACTGCCCTGGCCGATGCCCGCTGCCGCCGCCAGACACCTGCCCACCGCCTCCGGGTCGATGTCCCCGGGCGGCCCGGCCGCCGGCGCCTCTTGCAGCGCCACCTCCCCGCGCTCACGCTGCTCTCCCCCCTCCCGCCGAGAGGCGGCACGGCGCGGCGTGCGAGGACGCCTGCCCGGCTGGCCCTCGGTAGGGCCGCGGGCGGTCCGAGCCACCGCCCCTGGCGGCGTCCTCTCTCCCTCCTCCTCGCGACGCCCCGCCGGGCCTGTGGCGGGGGCCCGCGCCCGCGCACGCGTCGGGACCTCCTCCTCTTCGCCTTCCGACTCCTCCTCCGTGTAGGTCTCCGGCGACTCGAGGCCCCTCGCCTCCTCAGCAGCGCGCGCTGGCCCGCCGGGCCTGAGCGGGTCGTGCTCCGCCCCGTGCCGGGGGGCGTGCAGCACCCCCGCCGACCCACCTGATGGGGGGTGCTCGGCTGGCGGTTCCTCCTGCCGCGGCCCGCCCAGTGGCGGAGCTGCGGGCGTGGTGGGGGGCCCCCCCGGCAGCGTGCCGCCGCGCCGCTCGCCCCTACTCGCTGCGTCCTGCCGGCGCCGACCATCTGCCTGGGGCCAGCTCGCGAGCTCACGCCTCCTTTCCTCATCCTCGGGGCGGCGGCAGATGCCTGCTGTCCTCCCTCCTGTCTCCGTGGCCGCCTCCGCTTGCACGAGCGCGGCCGCCAGCGCCGCCGCGGCCGCGCGCGGGGGGGCACGCGCGCAGGACTCCTCTCAGCACGTCCTCGTGACTTACCTGCGTGCACAGGTGCTCCCAGTCGGCACTGGCGCCTCCGCGCAAGTGCCACACCTCCTGCGCCTGGGGCGGCCGGACCCCCGGCGGGAGGCCCTTCGCGTCGTAGACCAGGACTGGGACCAGCGCTCCGTTCTCCTCCACCCGCGGGGTCGGCGAGGGGCCCGAACTCCCATGCACGGGGCGCCTGCCGACTTGCCCCCGCGGGTGCCAATGGCCGATGATCCGTGGCAGGTGGCGCGGTGACCTCGCTGCCCGCGGGTCCACCACCAATCGCCCATCCTCGGGCGCCAACCACTCATCCTCCTCGACGCGGCGGGCATTCAGCATTCCTCCTGCCATCGGACCCGGCCTTCGACGCCAGCGCCCAAACTTTCCGCTGGGCCACTGGGTCGCCGAACTCGCTGCACACTCGCCCGTCCTCCACAGCACTCCAACCGATGCCCCGAAAGAACTTCAGCGCGTCTGCCACCGTGGGGCCCGGCGGTGCGTCTACCAATGCCCACTGCGCCGCCAGCCCCAGCAGCTCCTGGGCGAAGTCCTGCAGGTGAGTTGCCACTCGCGATGGGCCGAGGGAGGTCACCGCCAGAGTCAGGTGGCTCTCGCTCGCGGACCCGCTGGCCTTGAAGTTCGGCCACCCTCTCGCCAGCTCTGCCTCGCCGCGTGCCCCCAGCGCGCCCGCGGCCCAGGCGTAGGGGGCCATCGTGCCCCTCACCTCTACCACGCGCCAGGCCGTCTGCAGCGGCGGGCGCGGGACCTCCCCCGGCGATCGGCGGGCCATGAGCTGCGTGGCGACTTGCCAGTCCTCGGGGTCCACGAGCGCCACAGCATGGACGCGCCGCTCGTAGCTCTGGGACAGTACCTCCGCCCAAGTGCCCGCTAGGTCGATCGGCGTGAAACCCTCCTCGTCCATACGACGCTTAACCTCGCTCTCGTCCGCCCTGGTGATCATGTCCGCCATCTCGTTGCTGCACGTCCTGATGTAAGGTGCCGCCAAGACCCGGCAGCGGTACATCGCCTCCACATAGTTGAGCAGCCTCACCAGGTGCCTCGCGCTCCGATTCTGCGGGTGACGGGTCTCCACCCACCGCTGGACCGTCTGGTTATCCCCCGCGTAGATGATCAGCCGTTCTCGCCATTCCCGCCCGCGGGCGACCGCGAAGCCCACGATGCAGAACAACTCCCCGAGCGCTATGATGACCCAATCCTCGGGTAACCCAGCAGCCGCTTTCAACGCGTCCATGTAGCCAGCGAGCTCCTGTCTCGCGTAGACCTTGGCCGCCCAGTCGATCTGCCCCGCCAGCTCAAGGGTCGCGTCGCCACCGACCCACGCCACTTGCTCCATCGTGCCCGGGATGGCCAGGCGCTCCCGCGGTTCGAGCATGCCCGCGAACGAGGTGAGAAATGTGGCGCCCCACGTCTCCGGCCGTGCTACCATCGCCCGTGGCATGTCGGAGCTATCCCAAAACTCCTGCCACGCCACCTCCTGCCCCTCCTCACCTCCTTTCGGCGTTGCCCGTGCCGTGGGCCCGTCTGGCTGGCACATCAGGGCGTCCAACGCCCCCAGCTCCGTGCCCAGCGCCTGGTTGACCGCCGCGAAGTGCGCCCCCAACCCGCGGAGCCGCTGCACCGTCTCCAGCCGCACCACTCGTTGACCTGGCTCGAGCTCCGCCTCCTGAAGTAGGTAGCTCATCTCCTGAATCTTGGGCTCTGGGAGCGTTGCGCGACCCACCGCGCGGCCCTCGGAGTCCTCCAACTGGAAGAGCAGGCCCCAGATGAGCTTCTCGGCACTGAACTCGCCTTCCTCCGCTAACTTCTCCAGGTTAATCGAGCAGTCGCCAAGCAGCAGCTTCGACGTGGCATGGAACGCCCACGCCGACAGCCACGGCCTCGCGCCCAAAGCCGGCTCCACCAGCACCCCGTCGTCGACCAGGACCTCGGACGAGTACGCAACCTCATCGTGGAGCTCCTCTGCCGGCGGGCGGTGGGCTTGGCGTGCGTCCTGCACGCCTCGGCCCCGCACTGCCCACTCGCCCGGTGCCACCGTCCAGCCGAACACCATCGTGAGGTAAAGGACCGTTGTCGGTTCAGCTCCGGCCAGCCCTTGGAGACTCACCGCCATGATGCGGAGACTGGGCAACTCGACCCACAGCAGTTTGAACGCCGCCTGGAAGAACCGCTTCGCCAGGTAGATCCGCACCTTCGGACACCGGCACCTCCACCACAGGATCGTCCGCGCGATCTCGCGGTGGGTCGGCAGCTTCGCCGGGGGGTGGTTCAGCTTGTCGCATCCCACGTTGGCGTCCCTCATGTCGTTGATGAACCGACCCTCATCGGCGATAGTCCGATCGGGCCGCATCTTCGGGACCCGACCCTGGGGCGACTCCATGATCCCCTCGAGTCCGGGGTGACTGGACGGGGCAGCCCAGGCACGACCCTTAACAATGTCGTCCCAGATCTTCCGCCTCGCCTCCTCCTGACGCTGTGCCGCCGACTGGTGGGGCTTGGCCCTGGCCCTTGTGATCTCCCCCTCGTGCCTGACCTCCACCCTGGTCGTCGCGACCCGCCTCAAGTATTCCAGGACTCCCGGCTCCACCTTTCCCTCCAAGTAGCCGTCGTGCACGCCCTTGAGGTGGTCCCCTTGCTCCGCCTTCCAGGCGGCGCGGAGCGCTGCCGAAGCCTCCTGCCATTCCCCGTGCTCATCCAGCAGGTCGGCGCCCCGCATGATCATGCGCCCGAGCGCTTCGTCGCTGCACCTTGGCTCCGCACGGGCCGCCGCCCAGAAATTCGTAGCACCACCGTCGGTTCCCGGGACCGCTCCTCCGACTCGATCGAGCAGATCGCCCGGCTGGTGGTGGGCCTCTTGCTCCTCTTCCTCCTCTAGAATGTGCCCAGCCAGCGTGCAACTCCGCAGGCTCGAGGACTCGGTAGGTCCAAGCCTTTCTGCAGCCTCCGAGATCGCCGAAAAAATGTTGACGGTGGGGGGCCTCTCCCCCCTTCTTGGCCAGCGTGGCACCCAGCTCCAGGGCCTCGGTAATCATGACCTGAGTGATGGCGCGCAGCATCTGCTCGGGGTACCGGCCTGCGTCCGCCGTGCGCTTGTGCTTCGTGACCATGTCGACCCCTTTCAGTTCGACATGCGTGTGCTGGTGTGTGCACCGACGGGCCACTTCCTGCAGGTGTCGAACGCACGTAACCAACCACGACCGCTTCCGATACCGCTCATCTCCTCCCGCGCCATCACGAGGCCCCAGGCCGTACTCACACTGGACCAGGACGTCCTTCCTGCGCAGGATTCGGCGCCACCGAGCCAGGTCGTAGGCCTTGGGGTACCGGCCGTCGGGGGCGGGGTGCTCCGCCGTCGGCAAGGCGCCAGCATCGGCGATGGTCTCGAAGAAGCGCCCAGCGAAATTAGCCATGGCCGTCCCCTCGACTTCCCATTGCGGTCCATCGGGGTGCCCCGCCGGCGCCTCGAACGCGCGCGTGCCCCCGTTGCGCAGCATCCACGGGCAAAAGGTACGGCATTCGGACCCGAGCCACCACAGCAAGTATACACAGCGCCGGGCCCCCTCCAACAGCGCCTCCTCCTCCTCCTCCTCCTCCTCCTCCTCCCTCCTCCTCCTCCTCCTCCTCCTCCTCCTCCTCTTTCTCCTCCTCCTCCCTGCCTCCCTCCTCCTCCTCCTCCTCCTCCTCCTCCTCCTC
>CAUYUJ010013447.1:973607-1033607 GCA_963575745.1 Prorocentrum cordatum
AAGTGAGCGCGTCGCCACGGCGAGAGCCCCAGTTTGACAAGGTGCGACCCTCCGTACTGTGAGCCGCTGGGCATTGCAAGCTTCAGGATCAAGCGTGGTGAAGACATCTAAGGCGAAACGCACGGGCCAGCCTTTCGACACGCCGAGCGGTGCGGCAGGAAGGAGTGTTACATATAAGAAAAAGATATGGCTCAGGAGGGAGGGAGGATTATGTGGAGAGAAAGAGGACGAGAAGGGCAGAGGAGGAATCGAAGATCGAGGCCAGAGATGTTTGGATGTTTCTCGGATTGCTTGAGCCTTCCGAGTCGCCACCGATGGATTCCCACCGAAACTCCAGGACAGAAACGATCCGGGGAAGGATTCTGAGGAGGGATGGCCCAGACCTCCGAAGGATTGGTCCTTCCAGGGGAACGAATGCCGCTGGGGCTCGCGGACTGCCAACATTTATCCGTCGGAAATCCGAGGGAAGAGGGGAAGTGGAGGGCGCCCCCCCCGAAGTAGAGGCCCTGAAATCGCAGGATGCCACCAGCCTGAGACGTCGGTGAACGCTGGGGAAATCGAAAACCCCCAGGCCGAGGTCTTCCGAGCGCCCAGACTCTCGCCTGAATCCCAAGGGCCCGCGCCAGAAGCCTTACCCGTCCTCTGCCGCGCACCAAACCTAACCGAGGTGGGGATCGTAAGCGCGCCTCGTCTCCGTCGTCTGAAGGTCCCCTAATTGGGATCCGAGTACATGGTGTCGAAGAATGGCGCCGAATCGCCGACGCATCGGCGATGCGTCGGCAACGTGCGGATGTAAGAAATCGAGCTCCCAATCGAAAGGCATCGCCGACGCATCGGCGATGTGGCGCGATCCTCTGGCTCGTCGTCGTCGTCGTCGTCGCCGTCGTACTGGTCGCCGCCGTCGTCGTCGTCGTCGTCGTCGTCGCCGTCGTCGTCGTCGTCGTCGTCGTCGTCGTCGTCGTCAACGTCGTCGTCGTCGTGGCGTGCGTTGCTCTGCTCGGGGCTTCGCTTCCCCCAAGCAGCCGCCCCTCGGCTCGGCCAGAGCCCCCCCGACGGAGCTGGAGGGCCCGCCCGCAGCCCTGGGTTGTGGCGCGCCCGCCGCCTGGGAGGCGCGACGGCTGGTCCAGCAACGCTACAAGAAGAATAATATGAAGAAGAACAAATCAGAATAACAATAATAATAATAAGATGGGTCATGAGAATAAGAAGAATAAGAGGAATCATAATAGGGATATGATTCAGAAGACGATGCTCAAGAATAATACGCTTAAGAAGAAGAAAAAGACAAAGACGAAGAAGAAGAAGAGTAAGACGGATAATATGATATTATGACGATGCAGAAGATGAAGAAACGAAGAAACGGCATTACACGTAAGCTTCTGGAGGCTCTCGCGGATTTGTTGGACCGGCGCTGGCCGAGGCTGGCACCCCCCGTCCCCGGCGCGCGGAGCGGAGCGCGCCAGGGACCGCGCTGGAGGCGGGGGGGGGGCTTCACGATCCACCAAATACACCGAGGCGAACAATATGTTCTTCGGACGTTTGCGAGTAGGCACTTCGCGAGTAGTGGGACGCGCCCGGTGTGTGTGTGTGTGTGTGTGTGTATGTGTGTGTGTGTGTGTGTGTGTGTGTCGTTCTCCTTCTTCGAGGACGGTCCTGGGGAAACATGAACATGGAACACACAAGAACTCGAGGGTCCAGCATACAGTAGGTCCGCGCGGACCCTCGAGTTCTTGTGTTTATACCATTGCTTTAGAAGAAGAAATAAATGCATAAATATAACCTTTCGACGGTCCGCGCGGATTTCTTGGATCTGCGCTGGACCCCCCTCCCTGGCGTACGGAGCGCGCCAGTGGCGGCGCCAGAGGCGCCGCCAGGGGGGCCCAGCGCCGACCCGAGAAATCCGCGCGCAGCTCCGAAAATTCATGTTTTTATCGTTTTTCCTTCTTCGCCGCTTGCCTCCCAAGATCCCGGAGCACCCCGCGCACAAAACTTCGTCGAGCCCACCACGGCGGTGCGGGGCTCCGCGCTGCCGGCGGCGAGCAGCGGCGGCGCGCCTCCTCCACCTCAGGGACTCCCGCCCGCGGAAAACTGCGCTGCTCTGCTCAGGACCTGTTTCCCTACAGCCATCCTGCTACAGAAGGAGCTCGACCACAAGAAGCCTTCCACAAGAAACCCAACCCTGAGACCGCAGGACGTCCATGGATTTTTGGTGTGGGAGCGTCACGCTTTCCACGGCCAAGCCATCGCAACCCGAGAAACCCAGGGAACCCTGGAGGCAATCAGGGTGCTTCCTGGCATGGGTTTCCACTGCACCACAAGGAACGCAGAATCAGGAACGAAGGGGCAGGCCGCTGCGAGCCTCGGGTTCGACAGAGGTTACCCTGGAGCGGCCCGAAGACCAGAGAGCCCCTCCCGAGCCCAGCGTGGTCCTCATATTTCGGCGTCTTGACTTTGGGGCCGCCTTGCTCCTGCATGCGACGCGGTGCAGGACGTGCCGAGCGGACGCCTCGCGCCCGGCCGCGATGAAGGCCGTCCACGAAGCAGGGGGGCGGCAAGTGGAGCACGACGCCTGCAGTCCTCCTCCTCCTCCTCCTCCTCCTCCTCCTCCTCCTCCTCCTCCTCCTTCTTTCCCTCCATCCTACGCAGCGATGGCGGCGGCCAAGGCGACGACGGCGGGAACAACGACGGCATCTGGGGAGGGTCACGCAAAGAGGGATGCCCTCGGGAATCGCGGCCACCGCCAGCGTCACGGAGACCAGGATCATGTACAGCCAGGTGGGCTTATCCTCGTCCTCGGGATCCTTCGGGGGGGAGGGGGATCGAGGATCGAGGTCCTGCATCCCTCCGACAAAATGATAAAGAAAAACAGCTATTTTTCGCAGTGCCGATGCCACCAGACCCCAAATCCCACCAGCCTTCTGGGCGAAGGTGGTATAACGAGTTATTGGTTCCCCTCTTTCCAAACCCATCCTTTCCCCGCTCGGGGGGGGGTCCCCCTCCCGCTTCCCCCGATCCTGGGCCTGGACGGGGAGGGGGGGGGGGGGCGAGGCGCTAGAGCGTCCAAGATAACCCAAGACGGCTTCAAGAGGGCCCCAGCTGCTGCAGGATCGTCTCAAAGATGGTCTCAGCTACCTCAAGATGGCTTAAGATAGCCTCCGACGTACCTCCAAGAGGTCCCAAGGTCGCAGCCCACCATAGGCCCGTGTCGAACGCACCATCGGCAGGGACGACGCGATTGTTGTACCACCCCCTGGATTTAAAAGGTGTCGATCGGCACTATTCGAGGGAGCAACTCCTGGGTCTTCGCCAATCGATAAAACCTCGAGCTTCGACGACCTTCGATCGATCCCAAGATGAGTCCCAAACAAGCTCGTGACCCGAACGGAGGAACGGCGCCGCAGGGGTGGACGGTACGCGTGGTTGTTAGGACAGCCCAAACGAAATCGGTACTCTCTGGCGGCGTGAAAATCGGCCCGATGAGGAGTTCTCAGGCGACATCGTCACTCTCAAGCGGCATGAAGATCGATCTGAATGTTTGTTCTGAGGAAGTCCCATGCGAAATCGCTATGTCCAGATGCCAGGACAAATGTTCGGATCGCCCTGGAAAGCGATCTGAAAGTTTGTTTGAGGAAGTCTCGGGCGGAATCGCACTTTCAGACGCTGACCCCATTTGGTCGATATAATATGAAAAGGAGAGGCATGCATCTGAAATTCCCAAATCGGCCCCAACTCCAACATTGTCCCAAAGCCCCGCGGCCTAACGGGAGGCCAACCGTGTCTTTCTTGATCCTCACGGTCTCCACTTTCTAGTCAAGCGGGTTGTAGTATTGTAGCTGCTGTGGTTCTGGGATGTGAATCTCCTAGTCGTTCCTGTAAGGTGATGCGTGATCGGTCCGTGCATGCATGTGGACCGTGTCATATTCTTACTGGTCGTGAAAGATCGGTGTGCTGAATGCTGTGCGCGAAGCTGTGGCTGTAAAGTTGCATTGGTGGAATATTAGAGCTCTTCTTTTGAAGATTGTTAACCATCCGTCCTTGCAGTATCTGCCGGACCATTATGATGCAATAAGTATGGTATCGTCTTTGCGGGATAGAGTCCACCATAAGCTGGATGCGTTTCGGTAGCACCTGAATTGGGAAAGTTATGAGACGCTTCGAGAAGTGTGATGATTTCCTGTGGGGGGGGAGCCTGTGGTTGCTGCTCCGTAGCGCACTTTGGCTTGGATGCATGTGGTCCTCCTCCTCCTCCTCCTCCTCACCCGCCCTCCCTCCCTCCCTCCTTCTCCTCCTCCTCCTCCGCCTCCTTATTGTGGGATCTATGAGTATGGGCTCGCGAAATGTGTCGGCCTCCACCTGTGCAGCGACGGCGCTGGCGAGCGGCGCCTTTGGACGGGCGGCCACCACTGCAGCACGATTCGCCACTGGTTGGACAGATGACGGAGCGATCATCGTTGATTCGGACTTGCGCGATGCGCTGGACGAAATGACATGCGGGACGCAGGGGTTGCCGCCACTGCGACCCAACGATGCCTTGCTGAGCACCCCCCTCACTGAATGTCCGCAACCATGATTTTCTCGTGAGCTAGCATTCGTTGTGCGGATAACTCTCAATTGCTGCGTGAAGCTGCCGATCCGGCGTGTGATGTTCAAGAATCCTGAGCAGCAGCATGCAGCCTGAGCTTCAGCTCTGCTGGGGGGGGGCCGGGGTGGCTTTGCTGGGGAAGGGGGGGGACCCCCTGCTCAGCCTGTTTTCCGCTTTGCTCCGCTTTGCTGCGTTTTCTTGGGGGGGCCTCGGACACGTCAAAATGTACAACTGAGGACTTCTTAGGCAATACACAATCGCTTAAGGATCGCGCCCACGCCCAAGATAGCCTCCAGTCGACCGCAAAAGAGCACCCTAGACGTCCCAAGGGGGATCCAAGAGCACCGAACCAAGAGTGCGCCAAGAGGCAAAGGCAAACAATTCCTTCTGGGCTAATATACATTTTTCGCATGTCCGACTTCTCGGCCTTCATGACGTCCAAGACGCCCCCCAAAGTTGCCAAGACGATCCCAGGGACCCCCGAATACCGCCCCAAGACGCCCCAAGCGCCCAATAGGCGCCAACAATGGCCCAAGAAAGCCCCAAGACCAAGACAGCGCCGAGAGAGGCCACAGAGGGAAACCCGAACCAATAATCGCACCAGCCCTCTGGGCGTCGGTGGTTTAGGGAGGTTCCTCTTCCACCCTTCCTTCTTCCTCTTCGGTGAGGGGTTTATCACTGTTCCCTATGAATATACACCCCCTCCCCCAGGCGACTGGGAGCCAACCAGGGTCAATGCGGGCACCCCCCCACCATCCCTTGTAAAAAACAACACTGTCTCCAAATCCAGAGCACGCGCAGCGAACCCGATGCGGCCTCCCCCCACCATCCCTGTCAAGAAACATTACATAATACACTTGGCGGCGGCGGCAGCTGCGGCGGCTGCGGCGGGGGGCAGCGGCTGCGGCGGCTGCGGCGGTGGCGGCGGCAATGGCGGCGGCGGCGGGGGCGGCGGCGACGGCGGCGGCGGCGGTGGCGACGGCGGCGACGGCGGCAGCGGCGGCGGCGGCAGCGGCTGCGGCAGCGGTTGCGGCGGCGGCGATTCGGCAGCGGGGGCAGCGGCGGCGGCGGCAATTCGGCCGCGGGGGCGCGGCGGGCGGCGGCGGCAGCGGCAGCGGTGGCGGCGGCGGCGGCGGCGGCGTGCAGCGGCGGCGGCGGCGGCGGCGGCGCGGGGGTGGCGGCGGGCGGCGGAAGCGGCGGAAGCGGCGGAAGCGGCGGAGGCGGATTCGTCCCCAGTAGCTGCCCATCCAAAGACGAATGCTGCATATGCTGCGGCTCGGGCCAGGCTCGGGTGCTACTTATGTGTTGGGAAGGCGGGTGGGAGTGAGCGAGACGGCTTGCGGGCGGAGAGGGTCTTGACCCCTCCCCCGACCCCCTCCCCTGGACCTGGACAGAGGGTATCGCGAGTCGTCGGAGCGTCCAAAACGGCCTCGGCGAGGAAGCCAAAATCATCCCCATTTTGGCCTCCTGGGGGGGGACGCTAATTGAACGCCCACGACGGGGCGCTGAAGGCTAGTCAACCCTATCGATTAGCTACTTATTCTTGGGCTTTTGGGGAAATTCGAGGGTTACCTTCGAATTTCCCCAGAATCTCCGGATCGATTTCCCAAGAATCTCCTGTGCAATTTGAAAGAGATTCCCAAGCATATTTGCAAAACAAATTCGAAAGGGCCCCGGTCCATTTACGCGAGCGCCCCGTCATGAACACCCCCCCTCCTGTGATCGATCTCCTCCAAGATGGCCCCAAGAAGCGCCCAGGAGGCCCCAAGAGTTTCCAAGGTGGCCCCAAGATGGCCCCAAGAGGCCCCCAAGAGGCCCCCAAGAGACCCCCAAGAGGCCCCAAGAGACCCCCCAGAGGCACCCAAGATGCTCCAAGAGGCCTCGGCGAGAATGCCCAAACGGCCTCGGCGAGGAAGCCCAAATCATTGGTTTTACTAGGGTTTTGGAACTCCTGGGGGGGGCGCTAAGTAATGCCCCCTTCTTGTTTGATCGATCTCCTCCAAGATGGCCCCAAGAAGCGCCCAGGAGGCCCACGCACACTGGTTGAAAAGCAGCAGGATGCCTCACTCCTGGCTGCTTGGAAAAAGAGAAAACAAGTCAGGCGCGTCGCCGCCTTGAGCGGCGGCGCCGGCGAAAGAAAAGCAGCGCGCGACCAGGAGGCCGCCGGTCAGCGAATGGGGGCGCGGGGGCACTCCACGCCGGCAGAATCGGTGCAGGTGCGACCACACGGACCACCAAGACCACCACCAACCAGGGACCCAATGGGGGGCGGGGGGGCGGAGGGGGCAGGGTCGTCGCGTGCTCGCCGGCGTCTGGTCCGCCGCGTACACCCCGAAGCCGCCTCGTCGCAGGGCCGCCGTCTCCCCGTCAAGGTCTGGGCCGCCGCGGACTGGCGAGTCGGGCCGCCGATGGCCGGGCGAGTGTGGCGTCGCCGCAGGTTCCGCCGCCGTCGGGGGGTCGTCGGGGAGGGGGCCGCCGCGGGGCGGGGGGGCGTCGTCGTCGAAAGCGTCGGCGTCGTCGTCGGAGCCAGGCTGTTGGCCGCCGTCGTTGCCTGGAGCCCTCGGGTTGTTGCCGCCGGGGCCGCCGTCGGGGTCGCCGCCAGGGCCGCCGCCTCCGGGGCCGCCTCCGGGCCTTCTGGAGACCTCCCACGCCGCCACCACTGCCGCCGCCACAGCCGGCGTGTCCGTGGAGCCCGCGCAGTAAGCCTGGGTGGGAGGGGGAGGAGTGGCCCGCAGGACCTCGAGGCCGAGGCGGCAAGCCGCAATCTGCAGCCGTGCCCGGCGCCCAACCGAGGGCCCAGCCCGCACCGTGATCCACCCGGATTTGGCCGTAATCCTGGGCTGGGCCCCCCACCAGTCCGCAGGGACGCCGACCTCGGCGCCGAGGCGTGCGCGGGCCTCAGCGAAGCGAGGGCATGCTGCCCATAGGTGCCGAGCTGAGCAGAGCAGCTCTGGGCACCACGGGCATGCCTTAGCGTACTTGCCGCGGCCGTGGCGGGTGGGGGTCCGGGCAGCCCCGCCCCGCCACACGCTGAGCAAAGACCGAGACTGAGGGCAGAGGCTCTGGCGCCAGTCCCGCCACGCATGGGCGCTCGAGGCCTCGATGTCGATGATATCGATCCCCTCCTCGTCGTGCCGCGGCTGGACGCCTTGGCGGGGCTGCAGGCCGGATCGGCGGCATCGGCCGGAGGCCATTACAATATTGCATCGCCTTGTGAGAGACGGCACAAGCATCGATGGGTGATGGAATGCGCGACGCGGAAGACGGCGCAACCTTCGACGGTGATGGAGTTATGTGTGTCCTTCGCCTTTAAGTTGCTTCGCCGCTTGGGCGACGGCGCTATCGTCGACGGCGGACGGGGATTCTGCGTTCTCGCTTGCTGTGCCAATTGGAAGACGGCACGCTCCTGATAATGCGACGGATCTGAACTCGTTGAATGTTCTGCTTCTGGCCGCACAGAGGAACATGATCGGTGCGCTGAGTGGTATACTGTCTCGCTTCGTCTAAAATATGGTGAACGTGTTCTAGACACCTGCCGACCGAGCGAAACGTCGACGTCGTGTTGGCGATTCTCTGTAATGATATGACATCGTCATGGCGTCCACTCCACTCCACTACACTCCCACCGCCTCGTTATGCTGTCTCGACCCCGTTTCCTCCTCCTCCTCCTCCTCCACCTCCTCCTCCTCCTCCTCCTCCTCCTCCTCCACTACCTCCTCCTCCTCCTCCTCCTCCTCCTCCTCCTCCTCCTCCTCCTCCTCCTCCCCCTCCCCCTCCCCCTCCCCCTCCCCCTCATCATCATCATCATCATCATCATCATCATCATCATCATCATCATCATCATCATCATCATCATCATCATCATCATCATCATCATCATCATCATCATCATCATCATCATCATCATCATCATCATCATCATCATCATCATCATCATCATCATCATCATCATCATCATCATCATCATCATCATCATCATCATCATCATCATCATCTCACATCATCATCATCATCGTCGTCGTCGTCCTCCTCCTCATCATCATCACAACCATCACAAGCACCAGCAGCAGCAGCAGCCCATCTCCCTCCTCGTCCTCCTCCTCCTCCATCTCCTCCTCCTCCTCCTCCTCTTCCTCCTCCTCCTCCTCCTCCTCCTCCTCCTGCTCCTGATCCTGCTCCTACTCCTCCTTCTCCTCCTCCTCCGCCTCAGCCTCCTCCTCCTTCTTCTCCTCCTCCTCCGCCTCCGCCTCCGCCTCCTCCTCCCCCTCCTCCTCGTCCTCCTCCTCTTTCTCTTCCTCCTCCTCCTCTCCCCTCCTCCTCCTCCTCCTCCTCCTCCTCCTCCCTCCGCCACCATCCCAGTACTCCCTCTCCATCGTCCAATGACCTCGTCCCCCGCCCCGCCCCCCCCTTCTCCCGCCCGTCTCCCCTCCATTCATGTTCCTTATAGATAATTCCTCCCTGTCGCACCCCGAAGCCAGTCGAAACGGCAGTACGGGCATTTCGCCTCAGACTTCCTCACAATGTCTGATCATGAAGCTGACGATTTGCAAACGTTTCGCTGGTGGAGGGCGGGGCGCTTTCAAAATGTGGCTGTCGCGCTAGCGCCGCGCACGTTCGTACCAAAAGTTCGCAAGAGCTTCGCTGATGGAGGGCGGGTAGCTTTCAAAATGCGATTAATGCCTAAGCGCCGCGCACATTCGTCTTAAACGATTGCCAGAGTTTCACGGATGGAGGGCGGTTCGTTTTCAAACTGTGGCTCTCGCCTTAGCGTCGCGCACATTCGTCTAAAACATGTGCAACGAGTTTCACGGATGGAGGACGGTTCCGTTTCAAAATGTGGCCCTCGCCATGGCGCCACGCACATTCGTTTTAAAGGTTCAAACAAGTTCAAAGACTCTCATAGTTAACGTCCCAGCAGAAGTGTTTTGGCACGATGTCGGACTGTCAGGGCGCAACAGTTACGATGACTCGCGGTGTTAAAATCCCAGGAATGGTGTTCTGTCACAATTCAGGATCGTCAAGGCGCAACAGTAACTGTGATTCGCGGCGTTGAAGTCCCAGGAAGCGTGTCCTGGCACAGTTCAAGATTTTCAAACGGTGCTATGAAGAGGGGACTTGGAGGGAGGGCTCTTGCAATATCGTTGATGAGGCTTGGTGGTCCTCCTCCTCCTCCTCCTCCTCCTCCTCCTCCCGTCCCCGTCTTCCTCGTCCTCATCATCCTCATCATCCCCCCCCCCCGCGCGTCCTTCGTCTGGCGCAGCAGGCCCACGATGAACACGAAGACGCACACGCCGATCGCCATGCCGCCGATCTTCACTCCGAGGCGCTGCAGACTCTCCTAAGCGCACACGCGTCATCATAAGAATGACTGCAGTCAAAACAGAAACAACCATAACCAAAGTCTTGGACCCGGCGCGACCCCGATGAAGGGAAAGCTTCCTGTTGCATGGGCGCAGTGCTTGTCATTGCTTGGCATTGATTCGCATTGCTTGGCATTGCTTGGCATTGCTTGGCATTGATTCGCATTGCTTGGCATTGCTTGGCATTGCTTGGCATTGCTTCGCATTGCTTGGCATTGCTTGGGGAACCCGGGGGACCCGAGGAACCTGAGGAACCGGGGGAACCCGAAGAATCCGGGGAACCCGAGGAACCCGAGGAACCCGGGGAACCCGAGGAACGGGCAACGTAAGAATCGGCGACACCGAGGATCACTATCACCATCATCACCGCCACTCATCATCATCATCATCATCATCATCATCATCATCATCATCATCATCATCATCATCATCATCATCATCATCATCATCATCATCATCATCATCACATCATCATCATCAGCAGCAGCAGCAACAGCAGCAGCAGCAGCATCAGCATCAGCATCAGCATCATCATCATCATCATCATCATCATCATCATCATCATCATCGCTCATCATCATCATCATCATCATCATCATCATCATCATCATCATCATCATCATCATCGTCATCGTCATCGTCAACGTCATCATCATCATCATCTTCATCATAATCAGCAGCAGCAGCATCATCATCATCAACATCATCAGCATCATCATCACCATCACCGTCACCATCACCATCACCATCACCGTCATCATCATCATCAACATCATCATCACCATCATCATCATCATCATCATCATCATCATCATCATCATCATCATCGGCATCATCATCATCATCATCGGCATCGGCATCGGAATAATCATCATCATCATCATCATCATCATCATCATCATCATCATCATCAGCAACAGCATCATCATCATCAAGCCCGTTCTCCTAATCTCCTCTTCCCTTCTCGTGGCACCGCCCAGGTTCGTCAGGGAGCCACCGCTGGACTCCTCCTCCTCCTCCTCCTCCTTGTCCTCCTCCTGCTCCTCCTTATCGTCCTCCTCCTCCTCCTCCTCCTCCTCCTCCTTGTCCTGCTCCTCCTCCTCCTGCTCCTCCTCCTCCTCCTCCTACTGCTCCTTCTCCTCCTCCTCCTTGCCCTGCTCCTCCTCCTCCTCCTCCGCTTCCTCCTCCTCCATTCCTTTTCCGTACAGAGAACTTCTCCCTGTCGCACCCCGAGGCCAGTTTTTAGGGCGGGCCGGGCGTTTCGCCTGAGACTTCCTCACCATGTATGACTCTGAAGCTTCAGAAATTTACAACAGTTTCACAGATCGAAGGCGGGTGGTTTGCAACATGTGGCTCTCGCCTTAGCGCGGCGCGCATTCGTTTTAGAAATTTGTGAGGGTTTCACGGATTGAGGGCGGGTGGTTTTCAAACTGTGGCTCTCGCCTTAGCGCGGGGCACATTCGTTTTAGAAATTTGCGAGGGTTTCACGGATTGAGGGCGGGTGGTTTTCAAAATGTGGCTCTCGCCTTAGCGCGGCGCACATTCGTTTTTAACATTTGCAAAAGTAGCACGGGTTCCCATCATCATCATCGTACCAGAAATTCTGTTTTGGAAGGATTCAAGATTATGCGGGTGCAACAGTTACGTTGATTCTCTGTTTTGAATGGCGTTCTGGCACGATTCAGGATCGTCAAGACGCAACAGTCAGGTTGATCAGTGGCGTTGGAATCCCGAGAACAATGTTTTGCATGTTTCAGGTCTTCAAACGGGCATCTTCCAACGAGGCAGTTCCATCAATGGAAATGAACCGCTGTATGGGGCATATGAAGAGGGAGCTTGGAGAGAGGGTTTACTGCAACATCGTTGATGACTCTTGGGTTGACTCTGGTCCTCCTCCTCCTCCTCCTCCTCCTCCTTGTCATCCTCCTCTTCTTCTTCTTCTTCCTCCTCCTCCTCCTCCTCCTCCTCCTCCCGCGAAATCGGGTCTCATCGGATCGCCAGCGAATCGTCCCGAATCGGATCGCAGCGCCCAGCTCCAGCTGGCCCCAGCCGCTGCCAGTGAGTAGAACCGAATGGACTCGGATCGGAATCGCGGCCATAGCCGGCGAATCGAAGCGCGCATTGAATCCGATCGTAGGCGGCCCTGGAAGGACCCAGGCGCGCCAGAGTCCTCTGTTCTGAAGGTTTTTTCCTTTCCAGAGCGGAGGTTCTGCCTCCTGGACGAAGGTCTTCGATCTTCTGGGCTGTAGCAAAGCATTCCACGATTAGGTGAAGTCTGGTGCGCAAATGTCCGACTCCTTCTTCCTCCATGGGAGACGATGAGGACAACGAGGACGAGAACGACGACGACGATATGACGCGCCAGAGTCCGCTCCATGAAGGAGTCGGAGGAAGCCAGGAGATCGAAAACCTCCCATCCTGGAGGTTCTACCTCAATTCTGGAGGCTGTTTTCCTGCGTTCTGTAAGCCTTTTCTCATCCTCATCCTCCGTTTGCAGGTAGCTTCTGATGTTGTCTGGGCATCCTCGTCGCCAGGGCTGGATCTGCCTCGAAATTCTAACCAGAACGCACCACAGGACAGCTCTGGGGCCGATCTGTAACCCTCAGACCGCTCGAGGATCGAGGCTTGAGGATCAAGGATCGAGGCTCGAGGATCGAGGCTCAAGCATCGAGGCTCGAAGACCGAGGCTCGAGGATCGCAACCCAGAAGAACTCTTGAGGATCGAGGTTCGAGGACTTCCAGGGGGCCCCCGGGAGGGCTTCCACGAAGCCCCCTTGGCCTCTCAAAAAGCCCCCCCCCCCCCGCTCGTACGCGCCACTGACCGCAGTGCGCGGGCCCGCTCTGGGAGGGCACCCCGGCCACCTGTCTTCGAGGATCGAGAATCGATGTCCTCGACGAAGACGCCGATCCTCGAATCGTACGAAGACGTCCGAATGGCCGCAGACCCAGAGCAGCCAAGATTAAGCTGCCACGGTGCCTCCGCTCACCTGGCGCAAGCCGCGATCAGAGAAGCGCAGTGATCTTCGTGCCCCCCGCGGGTGACCCAGAGCACCCTTGCAGGGCAGCGCCTGCTCGCAGGCAGGGGCGCGAGCTGAGCCGGGGCGCGCCAAGACTCCTCCTGGCGACTCGGAAACACCTCGCGAGGAGCGTCCAGAGACCGCTTCCGGGACCCGCGGCCGCCAAAGAACGACTCAGGCTGAGGGGCCGAGAGGTCCAGGTCCAGCGACCTGAACAAACACCGAGTCATCGGAGGTACGAGTGCCACGCAAAAAGAACCGCACAGAAGCAGCAATGACTCAAGTGACGGCGGCGGCAACCGTGACAGCAGCAGCAGCAACGGCGGGGTCCAAGTGGGGTTAGCAAGCAGTAGACAGTGCGGCGCCAAACAGTAACAAGAAGTGGTAAGCAGCGATGGCTGAGACGACAGAGGCAACGATGAGGAGGTCTGAACCTGCAGCCGAGAAGCCGCGCGAGTCGGACATCGCCGACCCAGGCCCAGGTTCAGCAGTGACATCGGACCAGCCGTCGAAGATCAGGTACACTGGCGATGATTAGAAGGAGGGAACACAGCATAAACAGTTCCTTTCGCAGGTCCGCGCGGGTTTCTCTGATCGGCGCTGAGCCTCACTCCCTAGCGCGCGGAGCGCGCCGGGGACGGCGCCAGCGTCGATCCAAGAGCGCGGAGCTCCGAAAGTGTACGTCCATGCTGTTTGGTCTTCCTCGACGGATGCATCGGTGCACCTCGCGAACTGTCACGCTGGGCGGCCGAGCATCACCGCGCGCGCTGCCAGCACGCAGCCGCGCCTGCCGCTCCGAAAACCGGGCCCGCGCGGGCGAGAGACGGCCGAGGGGCCATGAAAATCTGGACCTGCGGGGCGGCCCTGCGCGGCGCACCCCCGCGGTAGGCCCCTGGCCACGGGAGACCTCCGCGGAAGGCCCAGGCCCCGAGATCACTGGAGCGACGAACAGGAGCGGGTCTCACGCGAGATGGCACAGCGAACTTACGCCGCGGCTCACGCGGGCCGCCAGCGCGAGGGCGCGTGGGCTTGCGCGGGACGCTTGCGCGCGAATGCCCGCGCCGTTGGCTGCGGTCTCTCCCGTCGCTGACCTGACATCCAGAAGAGGCTCGACAGATCCCCAACCTGAGGGCCCATGCCTCTCCGATCGCAGACTCCTGCGCGTCCAAGAAGCCACGGGCCCCCTGGCAACGAGAACAATCAGTTTACAATAATGCGCCATGCTTCAGCATGCCACATGCATCCATCATGATGCCACCTCCTCTTGGAGGAACTACATGGACATGGGGGCCAAGGAGGTCAAGCCAACACCTCTCCCGAGGCACATTCCCATTCCCAGCTAGCACGACATAGTAAAAAACAGTGCGACTATGGGGAGCAGTGAGGACTTAGAACACGAAGGATTCGAGCCCCAGGAGAAGGGTAATCTGCAGGAACATACGTGAACCACCAAGGATTCGAGGATCCGAGCCCCAGTCGAAGGATACATCTACATAGTTTTGGACATATACATGGAAACACACGTACATCGCCAGATTCGAGCCCATGTCGAGGAGCAAGCTATCAGAATATACGTAAAACACAATGGATTCGGCTCCTACGACCCTCGTCAAAATTAACCCCAAAAATGGCGAACACGCCCCTGCGATGTCAGCGCGCCCTTCAGTGTCGATACGACGCCCCTGCAATGTCAGGGCGAGGGCAAGGTGGTCTGACCGGGAACGACTCAGAAGTTCGATGATGACCGACATTGGAGGGGCGGCGCATACAAGTACCTCGCAGTCATCGCTACTCTGTCCAATATCTCCCCACAAACAGTTCAGCCACGTAAGACATGTTTGAGGTTAATTTTGACGATGGTTGCAGGAGAGGGCCAATGAATATGCGGGCGAAGCCTACGAGGGCGAAGCCTACGGGGGGCCGAAACGCACTCCCCGAACACATATCCCAATAATTACAAAGAAATGCCTCCTGGGGCCTGTTGGGGCCTCCTGGGGCATCCTGGGGGCGGAGCGCTCCCCGAACCTATAATTATCCCAACGCAGAAGGCCGTATCCTGGGACCTCCTGGGGTTTCCTGGGGGCGGGAGGGCCAAAAAAACACTCCCCGAACACAGATCCTAATACAGAAGTGCCTGGTGGGGCCTCCTGGGAGCGGAGGGGCTGAATAGCGCTGCCCGAACACGGCAGAAACGAAAAACGGCCCCCGAACAGATTTCCCAAGGGCGTCCTGGGGCCTCCGCAGGTGGTGGCAAAACTGCTCCGACGGATCCCCCTGCGCTGCTGAATTGCAAGGGAATCTCAAGCAGCACGGCCGTTCCGTCATCCGCGAGCATTAGCAAAAATACTCTGAAGGGCCCCCCCTACGGTGCCGAATTGCAAAGACAAATCTCGAGCGCAAAGGCCGTGCCGGCATCCGCGAGTAGCAGCAATCTGGTTCTGAAGGAACCCCTTGTAGTCCTAAATTGCGAAGACGTCTCCAACGAAACGGCCGTTCCGACATCCGCAAGTAGCGGCAAGACTGCTCTGAAGGACCCCAAGGTGGTGCTAAATTGCGAGGAAGTCTCAGGCGAGAGCGCCCTTCCTAAGGCTCGGGCCCTCTCTGGCCAGGGCCTCTTTGAGTAAATTGTGAAGAAATAACTATCGCACGGGAGCGTTGCTGTTGTTAGGGGGCCAATTTGGGCGGTCCCCAGGAACGCTCGAGCGTGAGCCTCAATTGTAAAGGAGATGCAGCCGGCGCCGAGGCGAGAGCGCCAGAGCGCCTGTAGGAGGTCCAACAGGAATAATTGCTGCATAACGAACATTCAGCAAATTTCAACAGCAACAAAAAGATTCCTGGTACGCGTCCCGACCGTGCTGCGCGCCACGAGGCGGCATGCGGAGAACGCCCTGGCCGTCGGTGACCAACGGTCGGGCGATCGGCGGACCTCCGGGAGCTCATGCCGGCTCAGGCCTGTGCCACCGCGGGAGCCCCGCCGGCCAGGCAGGGCGCCCGCGGCCAGGCGGCAAGTGCTGTGGCGGCGCCCCTGCCCTGCCGCCCCCCCCGACGCCCTCGCCCCGGCCACGCCTCGAGCCCACTGGCCGCTCGGCCGGCGCCTCCCCGGGAAGTGCCGCGGCCGCGAGGCCACCTGCTGCGAGGACGGCGCCTCGGCGCCTCCGCCTTCGCCAGCCGCCGGGCGGCGCCTCGCCTCCCCGCGCGGCGCTGGTGGCCCGGCGCGGCGAGCCCGCCGCCGAGAGGGCCTAGGCGGCGGCCAGCAGAAGGTCGGCCGCGGCCTCAGCGTCGCCCCCGCACGCCGCGAGCGCCCACGCCGCCATGGCCTCGGGGACCCCGAGCGCCGCGCCCAGCTCGGGGGCCCGCCCGTCCCAGGCGGCCGGCCCGCCCGCTGGGCCCTCGGCGCGCCCCGGCGCGGGGCCGCGCGGGCCGCGGCCGGCGAGGTGCAGCGCCGCGGCTTCCGCCCGGGCGTCGCCAGAGGGATCCCCCCCCCTTGGGGCCCCGAGGCGGCTTCCTCGCCCAGCGGGCCGAGGCCCGCCTGGAGCCGCCGAGGCCTCGCGAGAGAGAGAGGTCGTTTCTCTCTCGCAGGGCTCGGGCAGCGGGCAGAGGAGCCAGCCCGGTGAGATGCACCCCGAGGAGCGGGGCCCTCTGGTAGGCGCACGCCTCCAGAGGAACTCGAGCAGGGCGGGGCGGTCCAGCAAACGCCCAAGACTGCAGTGTCAGCGCCAGTCACAGGGGGCCGGGGTCTCTCACTCCGACGGCGGATCCAACTGTATTTTCGGGACTCTCAAGGCGCTGTTTCTCTGTCGCAAAACCTTGACATTGACATACTCACGGTGTCGGCAGTCCTGGGTCGCCCAACTCCGCGCCGCGCCCCCGCGGCGAGCGGCGATATCGGCTCTCCTCGCGCCTCTCACGCCGCCGCGCCTGGAGGTGGCCAGCTCTTCAACCCCCGGGCCACGACGCTCCGGGCGCGGCCATCTTCGCGCCCCTGTCGGCGGGCGTCGAAGCACACATACACACCGGTCCTGACCAGACCGATCCTGGGCCCAGAGTCGGTGCGTGCCTGCCTGATCCAGCCAGGAGGGTGTCTATACGGATCCTGGGCCCAGGACGGGCCTGGCCAGGATCGGTGCAGGTGCACAGGTGGGTGCCATCCGACCCCGGAGGAGACCTCCGCGGCCTCTGGACGCCCCCAGGCGGGGCCCACCTGCAGTGGCACAAACAGAACAAATGTCAAGGCCAGGGCCACCTCGGGTCAAGGGCCACCTCTGCCGACGCCCGATCTATCTGCGGGTCCGGCTGGAACATGAAGACCAGGCTCAGGCGCCCTCCCTGCGAGGGAGGGCCGGGGGGCACGCCGTGCTTCTGCGTGCCGAAGAGTATTGCGTCTCCGTCCTCCATGAGGACACGGGCATAGTCCGCCAGCGCCCCACCAGGGGGACCTCCGGGCTGCGAGCCGTCACGTGGCGTTCTTGTGAGCTTCGCTGGAAGAGTGCTTCCGGGGGGCCAGTGACTCTCTCCCGCCCCCCCCTCTGTAAGTCTGCACCCCTCTGGCAGCCAAAGAAGCCCGAGGCGAAGCCCGAGCCACAGCCCGAGCCGCAGCCCAAGCCACAGCGCGAGCCGCAGTCCGAGCCGCCGTCCAAGCCGCGCATCAGAGGAGGACGCGGACTCTGAGATGCCGCCAAGGCAGACCGAGGGCAGCCTGAGAAGCCCCATGAGGCGCCGCAGAGGCCCGTCTGAGTACCCAAGAGGGCCCTAAGAGGCCGCTGATGTTCACTACCTGGAAGGCCCAAAGAGGCCGTCAGGAGCTGAAGTGATGCCCCGACGGAGGCCCCAAGAGTACCCAAGTGAGGCCCAGACTGCAGAGAACAATGCATCGATCCTATCAGCCCTCTGGGCAGAGGTGGTATAGCGAGTTTGCTTCTTCCCTTTTCACGACACCCCTCGTTCCATTATTCGGGAAGGGGTTCACCCCTCCCCCTACTCCGCACCCTGGGTCTGGACAGGCGGGGCACGGAGGGTTTAGAGCGCCCAGGACGGCGCACGATGGCCACCAAGAGGGTCACAGATAGCCCAAAATGGTTTCCACGATGGCTCAAGATAGCCCGTCATGGCTCAAGGCTGTGACCAACATGCCTCCAAGAGGTCCCAAGACCGCCCAAAGACGGCTCGCAGTGGCCACGGAGCCTCCCGCGGGCGCCCCCGAGAGGCCAACATTATTCCAACACCTGAGGAAAAACAATCTTGGTTGCCTCCTCGTCCGTTCGCTTCCGATAAGCTGATAAGTTGCTGATGTTGCAGAATGGCCCCAAGACAGCTCAGGAGATTCACCTGAAGGGCCCAAGAGGCCCCCCAGACGGCCCCAAAAGAAAGATCTGACAAGATTTACGAGTAATGTAGCGCAGCAAGCAGCGATTGTGAGAACCGTATCACACGCAGCATATTTGACCTATTGACATTTGGGTTCAGTCAAGGGCCCGTGGCTTGATCGGAAAGGAATTTGCAGCATCCATCACTCGCAACCCAGTATTTGCCAGAGTTGGCTACCCATCGCCAAGAGCGATGCTTCTGCCTTCGAGCAGGGGGGGCTGAATTTCAGCATTTACCCTTGTTGAGCAATGAGGCATCAGATCACCACAAGGGGGCGCCAAGACTCCTCAGAAGAGCAACAAGAGGACTCCAAGAGGAACCCAAGAAGGCCTCAAAAACTTCGAACATGGCGTCGAGGTGGCTCCGTGAGGCTTCCAAGAAGCCTCCAAGAGGCTTGCGGAGAGGAAGATCCGCACAGGCATTTATGGCTGACTCATCGTCGTCGGCGTCGTCGTCGTCAATGTCGCGGCACGGGAACATCTGCTGAATCATCGAACATCTGTCCCCGCCCCTTCAAGCCTGCCCGCCACGGTCATGCGCCCCGCCCCTGGCTCCTCCCGAGAAGCAAGAGCGCGCGATGCTCCCAGACGGCTCAACATGGCCGCCGCGGAAAGGGAACAATCGTACAATAATTCAACATATGTTCCAGCCCCCCGTCTCCGCCCCCACCGCGCCTCCAAGACGTCTACGCTAACCTCCAAAGAAACAAGGATGGCACGCACCAGGCCCCAAGACGGTCTAATATGGCCAACGCGGCGGCGGAACCATGATCCAATTATTCGGCATATCTTCCCGCCCCTTTCTCACTCGCGCCACGCCTCCGATCGGTCTGAAGCAACCCCTCGGAAGCGATGGTGGCAGAAGCGAAACGTCATCGCGGCCCTTTTTAGCCGCCGCGGCATGGGAACGTTTGTTACGTGATTTTCCCACTCCTGGCTGCGTCCCCGCCACACTGATCATGGCAATACGCTTAGGCATAATTTCTGCATTGATTCGGTGTTCCACCGATCCTTGTGGGCGGCCGTTCCACTGCATGCTCCCACCCTTCCCTGATCAAAGCAATTCGCCTGGCGACGTTTCTGGATAGGATGGTGAGGATACTTTTTTTGGTCGCGGGCGGACGCGGAATCGCAGTCGCCGAGCTGAAAGGTCTGGGCCACGGGCCTATCAAATTAGCAACGCTCGAGCCTAAGAGCACAGCAGCCGAGCCCGGAATCAGAACCTACCGTCAGTGGGGCCGCAGGCTGAGGCTGAGCTGAAAAATGGGATGGTGAGGATACGCGAAGCATCGATAACTCTCCAATCAGTGCTTGCACTGAAGGGGCCCTAGCGGAGATTGAAAGATTTGGCGAAAATTCCCGGCCGATTTCGGTGGGCGGCCAGGTTCCAGAGTTCCCGGTTCCGGGTTCCTCGGTTCCCGGTTGCCGGTTCCTGGTGGATTTCGGAGGGCGGCAGGGTTCCCGTGGTTCCAATGTTTGGTTCCCAGGTTCCCGGTCGATCTCACTATCCATCTCACTATCCATCTCACCATCCATCTCACTCAATCGACATCACCATCGATCTGACTACCGATCTCACTCTCGATCTCACTGTCGATCACGCTATTAATACCACTATCGATCTCACCATAGATCTCACTATCGATCCCACGAACGATCTCACGATCGATCTCACGATCGCTATCACTATCGATCTCACTACCGGCGTCATCATCGATGTCACTATCGATCTCACTATCGATGTCACACAATCGGTCTCACCATCTATATCACTATCCATGTCCATCTATCTCACTGTCGATCTCACTATCGATCTCGTGATCAATCTCACTCAATCAATCCCATTATCGATCTCAATATCGAACACACGATCGATCCCACGATCAATTTCACTATCGATCTCACCCATCGATATCAATATCGATCTCACCCAATCGATATCACTATCGATCTGACAATCGATCTCACTATATCTCACTATCGATCTTGCTATCGATCTCACGATCGATCTCACTATCGATCTCACTCAATCGACATCACGACCAATCTCGTTATCGATGTCACTATCGATCTCACGATCGATCTCACTTTTGATCTCACTCAGCGGACCTCACTGTCGATCGCACTGTCGGCCTCACTTTCGTTACCCAACATAGCATAGCATGTAGCATAGCACTGGACACCCCCGCGCCACGGGACACCACGGGACACCACGGTACACCACGAGACACCACGGAACACCAACGGGACACCATCGGGACACCAGCGGGACACCAACGGGACACCATCAGGACACCACAGGGCCACTGTTAGCCAACCCGGGGGACAGCAACGTTTGGTTCGGCTTCGCCCTGGCAACGGCAGGTTCATTCCTCTCGCCCGCCCACGCAGCTTCGCTTCGGGCGCACGCGCGACACCAACGCGAATCCGAAATCGATATCCAAGTGTGGGGGGTCTCCGTTTCACTGCGATCTCGCCCCCCAGCCTCTGATAGATTGAGAGAGGGGCAACTATGATAAAGAAAGAATGAGAGCGGCGGAGTAGAGAGAGAGGCATAAAGAGAAAGTGCATCTATGTTTATACACGCATCCCAATACGACCACCCTTCGGGTGATAAGGAGGTTCGGGGGGGAGGACCCAACGTCTCACTCGATCGGTCTCACTATCGATCTCACTATCGATCTCACTATCGATCTCGCTCGATCGATCTCACTCGATCGATCTCACAATCGATCTCACTCGATCTATTTCATTCGATCGATCTCACAATCGATCTGACTATCGATCTCACAATCGATCTCACTATCGATCTCACTATCGATAGCACAATCGATCTCACATTCGGTCTCACTATCGATCTCACTATCGATAGCACAATCGATCTCACAATCAACGTCGTCATCATCATCATCACCATCACCATCAACAGCATCGTCATCAACGTCATCAACATCATCATCGGGACACCATACCGCCCTCGAGCCCGTCAAGAAAGCCCAAGAAAACCCCGCTGGGCCCCAGGAGCCCCCCAAGAGCGCCCCGACCCCTCCACCCCAACCAAAAAGCAACACGCCGCCACGACACCAACGACCAGGTGGCCACACGGACATCGCCAGAGGGCCACGGGGTGGCGGTGGCTCGCCCGAGGCGCCCTGGACCCGCTGGCCCCCTGCTGCCTTCGGCAGGAGGCGAGATGGGTGCGCCGATCCGCCCGCGTTCCCTGCCAAAGCCCCCTCTAGGCAGCCGCACGTTGAGCCCCACCCCTGCTGGTCCCATTCCTCGGGGGGGGGGGGGGGGGGGCACAGGGCACCATGGCGTGCTCAGAAGGCGCGGGCGGGCGCGAGCGACGAAGGGCGCCCCCGAGAGGCCCAAGGCGCCCCAGAACTTCCTCCTCCTCCTCCTCCTCGTCCTCCTCCTCCTCTTCATGTTTTTCTTAGGCAAGCTGTTGGGTCTCTCCTCCTCCTCCTCCTTCTTCTCCTCCTCCTTCTCCTCCTCCTCCTCCTCCACCTCCTCCTGGCCTCGGACGGGCCCAGAGGCTTCTTTGACGGCCCGAGACGCCCAAACCATGCACAAAGTTGTTGAACTCGCCATCCGATGTTCCGAACTTAGTTCTGCAGAGGCCGAATGAACACTGTCCAGTCTCAGAGCGGTTGGTCGAACGTTGACCCAACGCCTGGCCACGTATCTAGCAACTAGCTGCTGCAAACTCTCAAAAGGCAGCGGTGACTCGTCAGAGGCAGATTGGATCTACATTCAACACTCGCGGAGAGCCCAAACTTACTAAAAGTGTCCAAACATCGTGACGGTGATCAGTGACTTGTGCCATGCCGTCTGGGTACCAATTCATTTTGATTGTGTAACTTGCAGTCTCTCCAGGAAACGCCTGCGGGTCTGGCAAACTGAAATCTTGAACGATGCGGTAAACTAGACTGTCCAATTCTGGACACTCTGTATGATACCAATGGCGGATCTGCTTTGACGTGGGCTTGTCCTCGATATCTTGCTGGCACATCTGGCAAACATACCATTTATGAGCAGGACACCACCAATAGAAAGCATCGCCCACGGAAGCATCGTAAGTCCTTTTCATGCAAGCCGATCCTTGCATGGCGCAGCACCACCCACTGTGCGGTTTCGTGCGGCTGGGACCAGATGAGTCTCTCGGACCAATCTTCACAGCGGTCTCAGGTACCCGCTGCAGAGTTCTGCCACACCCAGAAACTTGGCACTGCTTCACAGTGCGCAATCCCCACTGGCCATCGCTCTCCTTGTGGACCCGCCAGACCCTGTCCTGCTGCCAGTCCACGCCTTGCACGATGGACTCGTAAAGACCTGCCTTCCGGTAAAGTCCTCTGATGTAGCGGACCTCGCAGAAGCCGGCAGCGTCCCAGTGCTCAAGATTCCTAGGCTTCGCGAGTTCGCCGCGCCCCCAGACGTCCAGCACCCACTGCTCGGGCCTGCCGAGCTCTGCGGCCAGGTGGGCGCTCGTGGCCTTGCACCGGCGGCCCTCGATACATCGAAGCGCGTGCCGATAGTCCGCCACATCACGCCTCTCTCGAAGACGATGCTTCTTCTCCGTCACGCGGAGACTCTGAGGAGACACCCAGCACTGCTTTGGCCAGAGGCCTTCAACCCAACTCCGCTGTACCTCTTCCATTCGCGCTCGTGGCCTAGCGCAACCATCGTCCAAGGACACGAGAGCCTCACCAGACGTTGCAACAAACTCAATCTCGCCCTGCTGGCCATCATGCATCTCCACTCTATATCCTGAGAGCAGCAAAAGATCCTGCTTCACTGTCCGCTCTACTTTGGGTCGTTGCCTTTCTACGCGCTCATTGCCTTCCCAGCCGATGATGCTGCTATTGTCAGTCACCCCAACGCTGGCAGCAATTGCAGATGAAGAATTATTGCCCCACCGCCGTGGCATCTGGAAGTGGACACCAGAAGGAACGATGCAAAATATGTATTAAAGAAACTCGACGGATGAAGGAGGCATGAAAAGCCGTGTGAGAGCAGATAGCACATGTTGTTGGAACCGATGCGAAATCAACCCCGCAGCAGTACGAGTGATTACTCTTGCCCACGACGCACGATGTCTAGCAGGCAAGAAGACTACTCCAAAGAAGAACGAATCGAGTAAAGCGCAGAAGAGGCCAGCCCTGTCGAAGTAGTGGACAACATCGGCAGCACATCGCGCTGCAAACATGAGTCCTAAATATGTAGTAAAACTCAGTCAAGCGAGTCACGGAACATCTGGCGATTTTAGTGGAACAACCCCCTCGTATTCCTGCTCCTCTGCTTCCTACTGCTCTCCCTTTCCTTCTTCCTTCCTCCATCCTCCCTCTTCTCCCCACCCCCTCCCCCTCTCCCTCCCCCATCCCCCGCCTCCTTCTCCTTCTCCTCCCTCCCTTCCTCCCTCCCTCCTCCTCGTCCTCCTTCTCCTCCTCCTCCTCCTCCTCCTCCTCCTCCCCGCCGCCCTCTTCCGTAGAAAGAAGCCTTCCCTGCCGCGCCACCAGACGTGTCGTTAGGGCGGGCTGGGCGTTTCGCCAGAGACGTCCCCGCTGTTTACGATATTGAGGCTGGACGGTTCCAACAGCTACGCGGATTCAGGACGCGTGTTTCAAAATGGCGCTCTTGCCTTGGCGCCGCGTACACTAATCCAACAGTTACACTGATGCAGAGCGAATCGTTTTCAAAATGGTGCTTTCGAACTGATGGCGCACACACTCGACTTACACATTTCAACCAGTTATACGGATGGAGGGTGAACCGTTTCAAAGTGGACCATCGCCATGGCACCGTGCATACTCGTCTTACAAACTTCCGACAGCTTCCCAGATGGAGGGCGGGTCCTTCTCAATATGAAGCTCTAACTTGAGATTTCATTGAAATTGAGCACATGAGCGGAGCTCCTTCATCAATTACGGGCCCAAGGGCCCATGCCTTTCAAGGGGCCGCTTCGCGGATTGAGAAAGAATACTTGTAAGAACTCAGGACTTCTAAAAGAACTTTGGACGGGACGGTGCATTGCAGCATGGTTCGTACACCGTGGGTTTACTCTGGTTCTCCTCCTCCTCCTCCTCCTCCTCCTCTTCTTTGGCTTCTGCGCCACCTCATCATCCGTCTCCTTCACCCCCCCCTGCCCTTAGCTCCTCCTCCCTCCCTCCCTCCCCCGACTCTGTGCCGCGGCCGGCACGAAAGAAAAAGGTACTGGCGGCAACGGGTCCTGGACTCTGGTGCTCTCCTCTGGACCTGCTTTCCACCCGTAGCCGTTCTTTGACGGTCCCAGGTAGAGCCCGGGAAGGGGGGACACTGCAACTACTTTCCAGAGCCCCCTTCTCAAGGAGCCGTGTCCTTCACTCCGAGGCGGGAGGAGGAGGACGAGGAGGCCAGACTAACCCAAGATGCGTCAACGATGCTGCAATACACCCTCCCGTCCCAAGTCCCTTCCTCATGAGACCCTACAAGAAGTCCTTGCCGCTGCAAGAAGCCCCTTGGAGAACTGGCGAACCATGGCCCCACCATTCAGGTCAGAACACCATTTTGAAAAAAAGGTGCCTTGCATCCGAATAAAAGAAAATGCGATGGAAGAGGTAGTGTGCAAGACGCTCGTCGTCGCCGCCCCCCTTGCCCTGGGCGTTCTCCTCAAGCGCGGTAGCCAAAGGGACCTTGAGCAACGTGGTAGTTGATTCGGAGGGGAGCCCCTTCTCTCTGATCATTTCCCCGCCAGAGGCAGAGAGGCTGGCAGAGTGTTGACCCCCACCGGGGAGGAGTCTCCGGTAAGAATACCACCCCCCCCCGGGGGGGTCCTGGAGGGTGGCCCCGCCTGTGGACGCCGCTCCCTCCCCCCTTTCCCTCAGCGTGCCTCCTCCAGCGCACTGGCCACACGGACATTGAGCAACGTCGTCGTTGAGTCGAAGGGAGCCCCTGCCGCTTGATCCCTTCCCCGCCGGGGGGGTCGTTATTCTCTTGGCTTTCCACCTCTGACGCGCGCTAGCCTAAGGGACATTGAGCAACGTCGTCGTAGAGTCGAAGGGAAGCCCCTTCAATTTGATCCCTTGGGTCGTCGACGTCGTCGTCGTCGCAATCCGTTCGTCGTCGTCATCGTCGCCGTCACCCTCCTCTGCCTCCTCCTCCTCCTCCTTCTCATCCTCCTCCCTCTCTCCCTCCCTCCCTCCTCCTGCGCCCAACCACGTAGGGTCGTCGGCATCTGCCATAAGGCCTCAACAATACGGATGCACATACACATACACACATACATATATGTATATACATATATATACACGTATGTATGTATATACACACGTATACGTACACTCATACACAAACATTTACCTTCATGTATACAAATACATGTACACGTACATGTACACATGCATATGCACAGGCAGATAACTAGAAACATCTGCGTGCACGTATGCAGAATCATATGTATATGCATATGCATAACCATACCCATCTACATATACGTTCATGCACATAGAGTTCTATACATCCATATAACTACATATACATGTATACAAATACATGTGCATGTGCCTATAATATACAACTGCGAATACATAAACATATGCATACACGCACACACATATATACATCTACATATGCATATGCATGCGTCTACATGTACACATACATATACCTATACATATACCAATACATACACATATATTACCATAGACACAAACATCTACACATGCATGCACATACACATATACCTACTCATGTGCGCATGCATATGCATGTACACTACCCGCACACATACACACATGTACATACATATGCGTACGTACATACATACATGCATACATGCATACAAACGTACATACATACATAAGTACATACACACCTAGATACATGCAAATGCATGCATAGGTAAAACATATATAACATATGATACCGGAGAAACAAAAAAAAAATGATCTGTTTAGGGTTCTAGGGCTATGGGGCGATAAGGCTATATGGCTATGGGGCTATAGGGCTACAGGGCTACAGGGCCATAGGGCTATAGGGCTATTGGGCTATAGGGTTATGGGTCTGTTGGGCTATAAGGCTATAGGGCTATAAGGCTATAAGGCTATAGGGCTATTAGGGCTATAGGGCTATAGGGCTATATAAAGCTACCGGGCACCTGGGCACCCGGGCACCTGGGCACCCAGGCACCCGGGCACACGGGCACCCGGGCACCCGGGCACCCGGGCACCCAAGCACCCGGGCACCCGGGCACCTGGGCACCCCCGGGCACCCGGGCACCCGGGCGTGCGGCGAACATCGGCGACAAACCTAACCTAACCATATGAATCCGCTAGGACCCCTACAGAGGCAAGCTCTGATTGGGGAACATGACATACATGACATCCATGACATACATACATAACTACATACACACATACCTACATTCATTCATACACACGTGCATACGTACATCCATACAGACATACTACAGGCATACAGGCATACATACATACAGCCATGCATACATACGTTCATACATACACATATACATATATACATGCATACACGCACATATGCAGATAAGCATACATGCATGCATACACACATACACGCATACATACATGCATAGATGCATCCTCGCATGCATATATGCATACATGCATACATGCATACATACGCACATGCACGCATGCATGTATACATACGTGCCTACGTACATGCATGCATACCTACGTATATAAACATGCATACACATACACCTTTTAAATATGGTGTACATACATATACATGTGCACATACATGCGTGTATGCGTACATAGATACGTACAAACAGGCACACAGGCATACATACCTACATGCATTCATACATACCAACCTATATACATGCATACATGCATACACACATACATACATACCGGTATACATACATACATGTGTATATCTATATACATACATCTATAGGTGTGTGCATGCATACATGAATACATGCATACATGCATCCATGATTACATCCACAGCGTCATGCATCATTGCATACACGCATGTGTGCATACATGCGTGCATACATGCGTACATGCATACGTGCGTACACGCATACATGCAAGCATGCATAAGTTCATACATGCATATCTACAAACGCACAAGCACACATGCATGTATGCATACATACATACATTCGTCAATGCATGCATGCATACATACCTATATGCATATCTACATACATACATACACGTATCAACATATACACACATACATGGATACATACAGGTTAACTGCTACATTCGGTGGGGAACATGTTTGCTACCACGTGCCACTCGTCTTGGCGAAGCAGAGACGCAACAGACAGCCTGGCGACAGAGCGTTGAGGGAGACAGAAAGGAGGGAGGGAACCGAAGAAAGGCCATGGAGTCCAGGGGTCCCCCGTTTAAACAGGTTCGTGCTTTGACCTGTGTCATCAAATCATTTCGCTCACAACCTTCCCGTGCACGCACTGACAGGTTAACTGCTACATTCGGTGGGGAACATTTTTGCTACCACATGCCACTCGTCTTGGCGAAGCAGAGACGCAACAGACAGCCCAATATCCCTACGGGTTCACTGGGAGGGTGAGGTGGGCTAAAGGAGGGCAGCCGCTTCAAGGTCCCTGTGGCGGCTCAGTAAACAATTCACGATGCAGTCCGCTAATTTTGGCGGGTAAGATGCTGCGAGAGATGTCCACGTGGCCCCCGAGGGGGGCCTTGCCCTCCAGGATAACGTGAGGCTTCCCTGAAACCGAGCAGACACCTCCAAAACTGTGACAACGCCGTTCAAGCTTGAAAGCATTTTGGGGGTCAACGCCGAAGAATAAAAGACGAGTCCGCTTCCTCCAGCGAGCCCCAAACTGGCACTGATCACATACACGAGCATGCATTCCATGCTGATCGCACAAAGTCTGGAGCTCCGAGGTGTGCCACACACGACTGCTAATCGGATGTTCGAAACAGAACGGAACATCTGATCGCACGAGCGCTTTCGTAATCTTCAAGCTGTTGCGAAGGTCGAGCTGCCCTGCGCAATCCTACGTCGAGTTTAGTCTGAGGCGTCTGGTATGCCCCAGGGAAAATCCTTCGAGCGACCGGGCTGGCGGCCCCGATCTGCGGCGGTACCCCAAGACGCACAGGGAGGCTCAAAACATGCTGCAATGACTTCTTTACGGCCTATGGCGGCGCGAACTCGGGCAATAACAACAGGCCTGGTGAGATCCTCTTAGGGTCCGTTGAAGCTGTCGAAACCATGATAGTTGAAACCACGCCTCAACGCCGCCCTGCCTACCGAATCTGAGCCCGAAAACAAGTCCAGGACATACTTACGCTGGCGGCCACGCCGCCTCACAGGGTTATCGCCTCGGCACCTTTTCCGATTAGTATGTCCTCGAGACGTTGTTCGCACTCTCTCAGCGTGTCTTGCAACTGGGGCAGGAGGAGCGACCAACTTTGACCCAACCGCGCCGCCTTCTCGTACCGCTGCATCGACTTGGCATGCTTCCACTGGCCTCTCTTTTGGATATCCTCTATTGTTCTGTATCGTCTTGCATTGTCTATGCTTGGGCCCGAGTGGCGAGCCTGGTATGGCACTGTGTGCTCTCGCACCTGCAGATCTGACAGAGCTTTCTTGAACGTAGCCAAGAACTGCGGGTGGCTGAACTCCCAAACCTTGTCTTCTGTACCCCCTCGGGCGAGCTCTCGGAAGATGGGCGTGGCACACTCAAACCAACCGCTGTCTAGCATCACCCCGACGTCGGCCAAACCCGTCTTGCTCTTTTGCGGCTTGTTGTCCGGGAACAGCAGCAGGGACCACCAGCGGCACGCTCCGGGCGCAGGCGGAATGATGTTGCCGCGCGTCAGGGTGAGCAGGTGGCTGGGCCTGAAGTAGCCCGACACCATCGCGAGCAAAAAACACTGCCATCTGCAACGCATTCCTCGCCACCATGCGCCGGGCGAGCCCGCGCAAGAGGGCCAGCGGCCATGCGCGGCGGCCCCGTCCGGGCGCCAGCTTGCGCCAAGCCCGGAGGCACCTCCAGGCTCGAGGCGTCTTGGCCCCCCCTTGCTTCGAGAACTCCGGGAACCTGAACATGAGGCCTGCCATGACCTGATCTCCCTTCGCCGACTCGTGGCCTTCGAAGAACAGGTGGTTCATGTAATCGACCGTTGCCTCGTCCACCTCGCTAGCCGACGTCAGAGCCCGCGTCGGCCGGCGGCCGCAGAAGTCCAGGAGGGCATCGAGCTCCTGGGTGCAGCGGGTCCGCGCGGGTGCAAACACCGACCGCCTCTCCAGGATCGTCTGGCCCTCCCCCGCTGCGCTGTCCAGCAGCGCCTCGGCCCCGCGCGCGCGTCTCCGCCGAGTGGCCCTCTTGAGCAGCTCTCTCCCGCCGCTCGCCTGCTGGCGCGACCTGCTGATCGTCGGAGGCGCCGCTGCCGTCGTCGCTGTCGGCCGCGATTTGGTGCGGCCAGTCCTGGGGGAGGGCTCGGAGCTCCTGGTCGCGCTCGGGGAGCTTCGGCGTCGGCGGCGGCGATGCCAGGCCCAGGCGCGATTGCCAATCCAGCGACCTCTGCTCCGCGGCGAGCCCGGCCAGGCGGCGAAGGCCCCGCGGGGGCCTGCGGCCCGCCGCGGGAGCGCAAGTCGCCGCGGCGGCGGAGAGCCAGGCGCGGCAGGGCTCGGTCTCTCCAGCAAGCGCGGCCGCCTGGCTGGAGCCCCAGGCTGGGGCGCCGGAGCCCCCCGACGGACGCCGCGTCGCAGCATGCAGGAGCGCAGGCCCACTGGTAGGACGGGCCTGAGAACAGGTTCGAGCCGAAATGGGGCACGAGGACGTCAGACCGCACCTCGAATACATGAGAAGAGCGCCCACGGGGATGCTTGGTGGCCCTTCCGATTTACAAGGCCAACACGGGCTAACGCACTGAGCGCTCTCGGGGCTGCAGGTTGGCTGGGGCCCCACGGAGCTCTTGACAGGAGAAACTTGAAAGGGGCGAACCTCGGGGCGACCTTCAAACCTGGACTCCAAAGAAGGGAAGACATCGGGCAGTAGTGCACCAAGGGGCTCTTTCGGCCCTTCTTCGTCAAAAACTCGAAACCCGCATTCCGCTGGATCCAGTTCAGACGGAACCTATCTCACAGACACATTCATATTCCTCGCGAGACAATGGACCTGAAACCTGCGAACTTGGACGAGAAGAGCAAACTCTTTTGCACGACTCCTGTTAAAATATAGCACCACTGACGTGTAATCCGACAATATCAGTTGGCGGCAGGCGGCGCCGAACACTGACTGGGCCACACGGCGGACGCCCATCGCCAGCGCTCGGGCCCCCTCAACAAGAATGCCCCCATCGAAACGCCAGCGCTGCACCTGCTTAGTCCGCCAGCGGGTGCTCGCCAGCCCGGCCGCGGGCACCTCGGGGAAGCTCGGATCGGGCCCCCGCGCGCCAGCCAGCGCGTCGCCCTCGGCCGCCCCCGCCAGCCGCCGCTCGCCGCGCTCATCGCGCCAGAAGCCAGCTGCCTCCAGCGCTGTCTCGCGGGCGCCGCGGCGGGCGACAGGCGCCCCGTCCGCAGCCCCCTCGGCCCCGGCCGCCACGGGCTCGCGGACGCGGGCGCGCCCCTGCACGCGGCCCACCTCGGCCACTTGGGCGCGCGGCCAGCGGGCGGTCGAGACGGCGCCCGCCTCGAGGCTGCTGGCGGTGGCCACCGCCAGGTCGTTCCACTGCAGCGTCCAGTCGCCCCCGGGAAGATCAGCAGGCCGCGGAACGTCTCCAGCTCCTGGCGCGCCTCAGGCCACAGAACACGCGGCTCGGCGTAGGACTTCCGCATGAAGGCGTACACGGTGTGAAACGCGCTCGAGGTCCCACGCGATAGCAAACCCGCAAAGGTACAATGTCCCACCAGCACCTCTACCGCCCATCCAGTGAGGCGACGGCGGCGAAGCAAACCGTTGAGCGCCTGCCGAATCAGCCAGAAGCGCTTCTGAGTGACCCTCGTCCTCCAGTGCGCTCCCGAGACCTCTGCGCCCAGCGTCTCGGCGTCGGCGCCCGCCGAGCTGCCGCGCAGGAGCAAGCCCTGCCGGTCGAAGCCCTCGACGAGCTGGGCAATCGCATCGGAGACGAGGGGCTCGTCGGAGGTGGAGGCCACGCCTAGGTTGTCGACGTACACGTAGTGCGAGACGTGGCCCTCGGGCGCGGTCGGGCCGAAGACGGCTGGCCCCCCTCGGTCAGTCAGCGGGCCCTCGAGCAACTGAGGACAGATGGCACGCGCCCGGTGCTCGTTGGTGCGCTGAGCCGCCCACGAGCTCCACGCGAAGCCCATCGGGAAGACGGCCCACCAAGGACTCACCAGATCGTGCCTCCCCAGTGTCCTGCCCCCCCAAAACTGGCCCTCGGCGCCGAGCAGGTACGCAGGTACCTCAGGAAGGCAGAAGTACTCAGAAAGCCATCCTGGGAGTCGCAACCTGCGGAAGCAGTCCTTGACGTCGGCGAGCCCCAAGTGCAGGGAGTAGCCACGCAGGAGCTGGTGGGCCCCCTCACTCCACGGGCCCAAGTCTTCAGGAAGAGCAATCTCCACCCGGCTGAAGCCCTCGGCGCTGAGGAGGGCCACGCCAGGCGGCGACTCGAAAAGCAGGTTCGCAGGCCTGGCGTCCAGCATAAGCCGCAACCTCTGGCCGCCATCCTCCTCGACGAAGAAGAGGCCGACCTGGCAGCGAGGGCGTCTGGTCCAACCAATCAGGCCACGGAAATGCAGGTCGGCGATGAACTGCCTGTAGGTCTTCGCGCTGCGCTTCAGCGCGGGGTCGAAGTATGGTGTCACTGAGGAGGAGGGACTGTCTGAGCGTAGCATGCGCTCGGGGTGCCCCTTCAGGAAGCGTTGGACCTCGGGCGGGGCCGCGTCCTCGAACGGCGGGCAGCCCTCCACTGTCTCGGGTGGGGAGACGAGGCCCTTCTTGACGGGCGCAACGGGTGGGGCACCCCGCCCCATCGCACGGCGCGTGCCCTCGCAGCAGCCAGCGAACGGCTGCGCCCTCACTGGGGCGTCAGGGCCCGGGCACCGCTCGAGGCTAACTCGCAGATCCGCTCCAAAACTTCGCCCTGCATCGAGTCGGGCTCGAAATAGGACGGGCCGCTTCGGAAGCCCGCCAGCCAGTTCAGAGCATCCACCGCCTCGTGGCCCATCTTGAACACCAGCCGTTCTCGCCGTCGAAGGGCCAGGTTCCGCGCGGAGCCGGCCGCGGGCAGCTCAGGCAGGCGCCAGCGTGGCAGCGGGAACAGCTCCCCGGCACGGCGCGAGGCGGCAAGCCGGCCGCGCGCCCCCCCTGAATCCCGGCCGGGGACGGGGTTCTCCCCGGCCGTGGGGGCAGTCATTGCCTTTTTTGTTCGGGGGGGGGGCCCGCCTCCCTTCGGCCCCTTCGGCGGCGGGCGCCCTGGTCGGCCCTTGCCGTCGTCTTGGGGGGCGTCGCCGTCCATGCGCTGCGGCCCCTTGCCGAACGCCAACGCCACCTGGGCCTCCTGCTGCCCCTTGATCTTGCGGGTGGCGAACTGCTGCAGCGCCTGGCCCGCGATGTCGTCCGAGCAGGCGGCGCCCGTATAGAGGCGAGCGCGACCCCGCACAGGCTTGGCCGGGTCCGAGTAGACCGCCACCAGCCCCGCGATCCTCCTCGCCGCCGTCTCCAGGCACATCAGGCCGCCTAAGTTCACCTGGTCGCACACGGCGGCCCAGAAGAGGATGTCGCAGAGAACCCGCAGCTCGCGATATTATACCCTGTCGTTGTCCCCGAAGCCTTTTGACCTCAGGAAGTCTCGCAGCCAGGGCCTGGGGTCGCCGTTGGTGCGCTCCATGTTCTTACACGCCGTCAAAGCCGACGCGGGGCCCTCGATTGGCTGGTCTGGGAAGGCCTCCTGCGAGGACTCGCGGCATGCGGTCCTGAAGGGTTTGTACCTCTCGCCCTGCGCGTCGTAGTCTACCTCCAAGATGCGGAGATCTCCACCGTCAGCCCCCGCGCCCCCGGGCGGCGGGGCAGCCGTGCCACTCGCCCTATCGGGGCGCGGCCCACCCCCAGCGTCCGCGGCTCGGCCCAGGCGCTCGCGAAGGTCGGCGGCTCCTGCAGGTCCTGGCCCGTCACGCTCCGCCTCAGCGGCCGGGAAGTCGCTGAGGCCCATCTCCCTGCGCCGCCTCGCCGCATACCCTGGAAGATCGTCCGCCAGCAGCGCCTCCACACGGCGAGGGCCCTCCGCGAAGACGAACAGCCCCGCCAGCGCTGTCGCGGGAACAATCCGCGGGTCCGCCCGATCGACCGCGGTGCCGACCGCTGCGCTCTCCGTGGGCTCGGCAACGACCCAGACGCGGTCGTCCTCCAGCGGGGCGAGCGACTGCTTTCCCCGCAGCCGCAGCGACGCTGGTCGCCTCGCCTCGCCGAAGAACGTGGCCCACTCCACCAGCGCATCGCCAGGGCCCGCGACCTCAGCCGGCGCCTCGGGCGCGATGCCAGGGAGGCGCGCCTCCACCAGCGCGCGCCCGCGCCTGATCGCCGCCCGCAGCTCTTCAGCCGTGAGGGCGGCACGGAAGCGGTAGATCGGCCGCGGCCAACCCTCGGGCGCCCCGCCGCCGATCGGCATCAGCGCCGCTCACTCCTGCCCCGTCTGAGGATTTGCTCCCGCGAAGTCCTCCTCGTACTCGTCCCCGTCGGGGGTCCGCGCCGCCCACGTCCCAGGCGGCAGGCTCGGGTAGAGCAGCACTCGCTCGTGGTCGACTGGGTCGTCGCTATATCTGACGACGAGACGCTGCCCTGGTCGGAGGCGCCTCCACCACTCCTGTTCCACGTAGTGCGGGAGCAACGCCATCCCGTTCAGCACCCGCAGCCTGGGGGCTACGGCGACAGCAGCTCCGCGCCACGCGCCAGACCTCCAAAGCCAGCGCCACCAAGACGCGGGGGGTCGCCGCCAGGAGAGCGCCGAGGGGGTCCGCTGTCCTCCACCGGGGCCGGCTCCGCAGCCGCGCAGACGGTAGGAGCCGCCTCACACGGCGGCGCCTCTGGGCACGGAGGGCAGACGTCCGCGCCCTCTGGCGGCAGCCACGCGGGCGGGCACACGGCCTTCAGCGCGCAAGGAAGCAAACCAGGCGATGGCGGCGCTTCTGGCAGGAAGTGCGCGGAGAGATGCAAGAGCCCCAGCGCGAGGACAGCCCAGTGTCCAGCTGGGACCTGGGCCATCTCGAACCGAAGAAAGGCTATGGAGTCCAGGGGTCCCCCGTTTAAGCAGCTTCGTTCTTTGACCTGTGTCATCAAGTCATTTCGCTCACAACCTTCCCGTGCACGCACTGACATACATACCTGCATACATACATAGTCATCGACAAAAACATATTCATAAACATTACCATTTACAGATACATAGACACACATATACATCGACATATGTGCAAAACATGAAAGCATCTACACCTAAACATACAAAACACACACAGTAGACGGCACCAGCCGCAAGGCCTCGACGACAATAGAAAATGCGACGGGAGAGATGCTTATACAGCTCAACAAGATGTCCAACGAAACCCCCGTGTTGAAAAAGAGCCTTCCCCTCTGTACAGCTGTTGCACAAATTTACACCTCTGGTCGTGCTCTACGTAGAGATCTGAAGCGACAACCCAATTTCGAAAAGGAACCGCTCTCCATCAGCGCAGCCGTTACAAATGTGTAAGTTGTTGGTCTGGAATGCAAATAACTCTGAAGCGAGAGCTCCATGTAAAAAAGGAATTGGGATCCGCCCGTGTACTTGCTGCAATGTTTAGGACCGCTGTGCGCCAATCTGGACCAGTATCGCGAAAGAGAGAACCCCATTTTGAAAAGAAACCAGCATCTATCCTTGAAGCTCTTGACTGTGCGCGGCGCTCATGCGAGAGCCCCATTTTGAAAAGGAACCGCACTCAAAATTTGAAGGTGTTGTAAGCTTTAAGAATAATAAGCGCAGTGCTACGGCAAGAGCCCATGTTGAAAAAGAGCCCCACTCCATCCTTGAAGCTTGGAGAACGGACGTGCGAGGCGCCAATGCGAGAGCCCCCTATGGAAAACCACCACCCCGTCCATCCTGATGCTGCAACTTTTTTAGGACGAATGTGCACGGCGCTAAGGCGAAAGGCCCATTTTGAAAATAAGCCGCCCTCCATCCTCGAAGTTGATGCAAGCTTTTAAGAACAAGCGCGGTGCTAGGGCGGGGGGGATCAGTTATGAAAACAAATCCCCTTCAACCTTGAAGCTGGTGCAAGCTCTCAGGACGACGGTGCGCGGCGATAAGATGGCAGCCCCACTCTGAAAACCAACTTCTAGGACGAACGCGCGCGGCGCTAACGCAAAAGTCCAATGTTGAAAACCACCACTCCTCTATCCTCAATATTGCTGCAAACTGTTAGGACCACCATTGTGCGCGGCGCTAAGGCGAAAGCCCCATGTTGACAATGAAGCTCCCTCCATACTATAATGTGTTGCAAAGTTGTCCGACACCGTGCCCTTCGGCACGAAGTGGGCGTGGCCCTAGGTCCTATCCCTAGTCCTCTAAGACTCAATCCTCACTCCAGAGGAGCCCATTAAAGGGCGCAGACCCACAATTCTCAAATATACTGGGGCTTCTTGCGTCGTGGGCTTCCCGCATCTTGTCGCGTGACTATTTCGGGCCCAAGAGAGCCCCAAGACGGTCCAAGAGAGCCTGAAGAGGCAGACGGCCCAAGAGGACCCCGGAACGCCCGAACATCGCTCCACGACGCACAAGATAGCCTCCGGACGGCCAAAGAGGCCTCGAAGACGCCCGAAGAGGCCTGCGAGCACTCCCAAGAGGGCCTCCAGAGGGGCACAAATCAGTTTTTTCCTGTGGTTTTTGAATGAGTTTGGCGCTCTCGCCTTTTCGGCTTCCCGACGCTCCAAGACGGCCCAAGAAGCTCCCAATATCGCCCCAAGACGGCCGAAGAGACCTCCAAGAGATCACCAAAACGGCCCAAGAGGGCTCAACGACGGCACAAGAGTCCTCCGCCCCATAGTCCCCCGAGACAACTCCACAAGGGGGCCCAGACGGGGAACCCGAACGGACATTTCGACCCCTCGGTCCCGAGAGGCCCCCAGAAGGCCCCCAAGAAGCCCCCAAGAGGTTCCCAAGAAGATGATCCCAGGAAGCCCCAAGAGGCACCCAAGAGGCTCCCAAGAGGCCCGCTGGAGGCTCCGAGAAGATCCCAAAACTGCCCCCCAGAAGCCCCTGAGAGCGCTCCGAAGGGACCCAAGAATCTCCCTGAGGACTGTCACCCACGACCCAGGCACGGTGGCGGGATGGGCCCGAGGCCATTAAAGTGTATGAACGGATGGGAGACGGTCTGTTTTCTAATGGGGACCTCGCCATGGCGCCGCGCATTCCCGGCTCGAAGAGTTCAGCACTTACACGGAGGGAGGGCGGTCCTGAAGTGAAAACTTTCGTCTGAGACTGGAAGCTTGGGACTTGCAACGGTATGAAGGATGCAAGGGGATCGTTTCCAAAATTGGGTTTTTGCCTTGGCGCCACGTACTGTTGCAAGTTTCAAGCTTCGGTATCGCAAACAGTGAAGAAATATCAGGCGAAACGCCCGGCCCGCCCTGACGACACGTCTGTGGGTGCGACAGGGAGGAGTTACAGATAAAGAGCAAAGATAGAAGAGGACGAAGACGACGAGCTGGGCGAGCCAGACGAGCCTGGCGAGCTGGACGAGATCGACGAGCTCAAGGAGCTCGACAATACCTCCGGGACGGCCGAACCGCCCGAGACCCCCGACAGCGCGGGGATCCTGCAGGGGCGTCATGTTGCCAGTGGTGTCGGGCAGGCAGCCTGACGGGGAACGATCAGGCGCGGAACGGCTCAGGGAGGGAAATATCGGCCTGGAATCGGCGACACGTCGCCGACACGGCAGAGGGAAACAATTACAGTAGGAGCTCGACCACAAGAAACCTTCCAGAAGAACCCCAACCCTGAGACCCCAGGACGTCCATTGGTTTCTGGTGTGGGAACGTCACGCTTCCCATAGCAAAACCAGCGAAGCCCAAGAAACCCAGGGCACCCTGGAGGCAAGCAGAGTGTTTCTTGGCATGGGTCTCGCCGCCGATGCGATAATTAGAAGGAAACAATTAATGGACACTCCTCCTTTCCCCAAAATTCGAAGTTGGCACGCGCGGAGGAGACTGCGGTCGAAGTGCAACTCATCAGACCTACCGCCAACTTTGAACATTGGGGGGAGGGGGAGGCGTTGACCGATGAATGTGGCATGAGTGTTCGCTTTTTTTCCGAGGCCTGTAGATTGATGATGGGGTCCCGGTAGCAGCTACTGGGCCCCCATCGGCGATCAATGGGCGACTTGGGGTCGATGCGTTCCCTCTGAGCCTACACCCCCTATCGTTGACCCTGGCAGCCGCAGGTCTTGCCCCCCTCGTTGTCGGCCGTCATCATGCCGGCGATCTTGCCGACCTACCGGGCGGCTTCAAGGGCGCCGCCGCCGCCGCCGATGGCCGCCGTCGGTTGCAATCTGTCGTCGGTCCTCGATCTTCGGTCGCCGTTGCCGTCGTCAGCGTCCGCCGTCGTCGCCGCCGTCGTCGGTCGCAGTCGTCGCCGTCGTCGTCGTCGACTCCCTCCCTCCCTCCCTCTTTCCGACGTCGTCGTCGAGGAGGATGAGGACGAGGGAAAGGAAGGGGAAGGACTAGAATTGCGGGGTTGGCCGTAGTGGTAGAGAAAGGTGGCATGGCGATGCATCGGATAACGTCTGTCGCTCGGGAGCATGAGCCAAAGGGCGGTACATCCTATTCGACTCGGGATGGAGAGGGCAATGGATCAGCTCTGGTGGAGAGAAGCCAAGAGAAACGGAATCCAATACGGTCCTACCCCGCGAGCGTTCCCAACCCGTCCAGGATGCATCGCCGCACTCTAGCCGTGCGCCCGGCGGTGTGGCTGGCGAGCTCACCCAACTGCGCGCAGCCAGGAGAGTTCGCCCATGCTCTCAAGTAAAACACTGGACAGTTCCTCCTGGGAGTCGTTGGAACGCGCCCAACACCTTCACGGTGTCTGTGGTGAAGCCCCTGGGGGCCGCAGACATGCGTGGTCCAAAAGTCCACTGGACGCTGGGTGGCCCCCAAGGGGTGTGGACGTGGGAGTAGAGGTACTCCGACAGGTAGATGAAAGGGAAGAGAAAGAATAGACCGTGAGGTTCATGGGCCGGGAACTGTTGGTTCACCACTACTGCCGTGACGCTCGGTCCTGGCCTGAGGGAACGCCGTCACGGCCTGGCTTCTCCTCGTTCTTTACTTATGATAATTCTGATTACCCTTAGTATTTTTAGAAGTATGACTACTATTGTGATTACTACCATTAATACAAGTAGTAGCTGTTTATGATTGTTGTGGTTAGCATTCCTAGTATTAAGACTAGTATTATTAATGATGAAAATAGGAATATTATCAGTATCATCCTCCCACTTTTCCTCCTCCTACTACTACTTCTTGTCCTCCTCCTCCTTCTCGTCATTATCCTCCTCCTCCTCCTCCTATTCCTCCTATTCCTCCGTTTCTTCCTCTTCCTCGAGTTCGGGGAAAAAGTCATCGTCCAGGCACGAATCCGTTCCGAAGCCCAGCCACGACGACTTGTCGCAGCTGTGCCAGACGCGCACCTTCGCGCGTTCTGGCGGCAACATGGCCCAGTAAGAGTAACAACTCGAAGCCCAGGACCAGCTCGCGACGAGACCTCCCCCCCTCCTCCTTTTCCTCCCCCTCCTCCTCCTTTTCCTCCTCCTTCTCCTCCTCCTCCTGCTCCTCCTCCTCCTCCTCCTCCTCCTCATCCATTCCTTCTCCTTATAGATAACTACTCCCTGCCGCACCCCGAGGCCAGTTTTTAGGGCGGGCTGGGCGTTTCGCCTGAGACTTTCTCACCATTTACGCCTCTGAAGCTTAAAAAGTGGCAGCAATTTCACAAATGGAGGGCGGGTCGTTTTCAAAATGTGACTCTCGCCTTAGCGCCGCGCACATTCGCTGCAAACATTTGCAAAGCTTAACGGAATAAGGGCGGGTCGTTTTCAAAATGTGGCTCTCGCCTTAGCGCCGCGCACACTCGTTTTGAAACATTTGCAAGAGTTTCACGGAATGACGGCGGGTGGTTTTCAAAATGTGGCTCTCGCCTTAACGCCGAGCACATTCGTTTTAAACTTTGCAAGAGTTTCACGGATTGAAGGCGGGTGGTTTTCAAAATGCGGCTCTCGCTTCAGCGCCGCGCGCAGTCGTTTTCAAAGTTGCAAGAGCTTGACGGATTGAGGGCGGTTCCTTTCAAAATGTGGCTCTCGCCTTAGCGCCGCGCACATTCGTTTCCAAAAGTTGCAAGAGTTTCACGAATTCCCATGATCAACGTTTCACAGACGGTGTTTTGGAAAGACTCAGGACTATGCGGGCGCGGCGCTCTGGCACGATTCCGGATCGTCAAGACGCAGCAGTCAGGTTGATACTTGGCGGTGAAATCCCGAAAACAATGTTTTGGCATGCTTCCGGTTCTTCAAGCGGTTGTCTTCCAACGATGCAGCTCCCTCAATGGAAATGAACCGCTGTGGGGGCTTATGAAGAGGGAGCTTGGAGGGAGGGTTCATTCCAACATCGTTGATGACTCTTGGTTTTACACTGGTCCTCTTTCTCCTCCTCCTCCTTCTTCTCCTCCTTTTCCTCCTCCTCCTCCTCTTCCTACTCCTCCTCGTGAAGGAGGGGGAGAGGCCTCCGTGTCCATGGCGGTGCGGATGACGATGCCCTTGCCGTTGCCGCTCTTCACCTGGCGGGCAGGGGCGCGCCCCGGGGGCGGGGGGGACACCTGGCAACGACGACGACGACGACGACGACGAAGACGACGACGACGACGACGACGACGACGACGACGACAACGACGACGGCGGCGGCGACGGCGACGGCGACAGCGACAACGACGACGGTGGCGACGGCGACGGCGACGGCGACGGCGACGGCGACGGCGACGGCGACGGCGACGGCGACGGCGGCGACGGCGCAGCGGAGGTAGGCAGGAGGGAAAAAGGGGGATCGAGCGCTCAAGATTACAAGTCCTGCACAGCTGCACAAGTTCACTGCCAGTTTCTGTCACAACCGAACCAGAACGCCGCATGCACGCGCAAATGGCCCCGCCTCACCGCGGTCATGAAGCTCACTCCAATGATCATCGGATTGCGTTGCTAACCCATGTCAACCAGGGCCGCGCCGAGAAGCCGGGCCAACCACGAAGTGGCTCCCAAACCAAAATCTGGGCCAGCTGGGGCACAGCAAGGAGGGCCCAGTCTGCAAGGCCCCCTCCAAATCTGGAGCAACTAAAGGGCATCACAAAAGATTTCCGGACCCCCATCAATGCGAGGCGGGGATATATCCATATCCACCGCCTGGGAACCGACGTCCTGGTGCCCCAGCGGGCGGTGGATCTGGATATATTTCGGCCCCCGGGGTCCCGAATATGTCCATATCCACGCCTGCCGAAGCTCCGAAAACTGACCCTGCAGGCGGTGGTCATGTATAAATTCCCGCCCTGGACTTCAAGGCTGGATCACCGTTACATGCGTCCCGATCCGACTTCAGCAAGCGGCGCCCGCTACTCTAGCCTGCAGTGGCCCTCACCTTGGCGTCCGGCGGTTGCCCCTTGGCACCTGCACTTGTTTGGCTGCCCACGGCTGCCGCAGGCTGTCCTCCGCTTCTGCCTCCAAGGCCTCCATGGCCGCGCGACTGGCCAGCGAAAGGAGGACGGGGATCTGGTTTTTCACTTGGTGCCACCAGCCCCCGTGGTTCCTACGCGCTGGCGGGTTTCACTCGTCCACTCGCTTGCGCGAGCCTGGAACATTTCAGCCACGCATCACAAGCAACGGTGAAAGAATGAAACGGCATGTCTCGCCCGTGTGGAACGCCTGATCCAATTACATTCATAGGCGGCGTGCGGGTGTTCAAGACCGAAACGTTCAGCAGAAAGAGCATGGCACTGAGCCAGCACCCCGGCGCGCGTCTACCCCGCGGCTGGCCACGCCGACCGACTCGCGAGTTGCAGCCAGCTGGAGAACACTGCTAGTCACGCCCTGCGCGTACTCGCTCATGCAACCGCACACTCGCACTCAGCTTGTTCCAGCGGGCGCTGCCCCACTCGATTGTAGTCAAAAGGAAACCCTCCAGGTCGTTATCAAGACTGCCAGACGCGCGAGGCACAGAAGAAAGGAGGAGGACGCAGAGGACGAGGCAAATGAGGAGGGGGAGGAGGAGCAGGAGGAGAAGTGGATCGCAGACATCATCACTCACTTTCCACAAAATGGCCCAGATACTCTTGCAACTAGCACCCAGGAAACCTAGCAGGAGCTTTGCCGCGCTTCCTCGACATCTCGACGTGAACACACGCTCCGATCACGGCCTGCCTTCACTCCTCGCTGCGAAGCACGAGCGCCATCCTCATCAGATCCTTGTCGCAGGCCTTGTCTACGCGGCGAACTCGAATGACTTCCATACTGTCCTCCACGCTGTACTCCTCCATGCACTGGAAGGTCAGCTCGATGCCTTTGGCGTTCTGGACGCCAACTGCACCCCCTCTCTCCTTCAATGCCTCGATCCAACCCGCGAACGCCCAGACGTAGGGAGCACCGTGCGAGTGGCACTTCCCGCCCGCCTTCACCGCTAGTTGCGCATCTGCTCCGACATCTTCGCGATCTCTGCGGCGGACGGCTTGCACACTAAGTGTCGAAGAGGCACCCTCCGAGTCCGCGCGCCTGCTGCGCGCATCTCAAGCGCTGCTAGGTCATGGATACGAAGAAGCACGTGAAGCACATGTCCGTCGCGCCTTGTGAGTTCCTTCTTTGCCTTGGACGCGGCGCCCTCGGCACGGGCCTGCTTGGGCTGGCGCTGGGCGCCTTCCTGGCCATCGCGGGCGCCGCTAACGGCCGGCGGCAGCGTCGCGGGCACGGCTCCGACCTCAGCGACGCGACGACGATGCGGAGAAGGAGAAACAGCAGGGAGCGCGAAACGGAGCGGACAGCATGAGCGGGAACGAGTCGCAACCGCAGGCTTTAAAGGGTCGCGAGCACAAGGGCACGCGAGAGGCCTTTTGGGAGCCTGTTGGGGCTCCCATGTTGGACCTCCTGGGAGCCTCTTGGCTCTTGGGGGCCTGATGGCAGCCTCGGGGACCTTCGGGTCGGAGGGTTCCAAACGTCAGCTGGAGTTCGTCCATATTGGGTCCATCTTGGGGCCCTTCGGGGGGCCCGTTTGGGCTGTCTTGGGCGCCTCTTGGACCATCACTGGCCCATCTTAGGTCCCTTTTGGACCTCCTGGAGGCCTCTTGGGGGCCTCTTCGGGGCATCGGGGACCCTCTGCAATCGGAGGGCTCCAAATGACAGTTCGAGTTCCCCATTTTGGGTCCCTCGTGGGTATGTTCTGCCTCAAGAATCTCAATCCTCGTCGTCCTCCTGGCCTCCTCTTGTTCGGCTCGGTGAACGATGCGACTAAGGGCACAGCAGCTCTTTACTCGGCCTGGGCATCTTCCCAAGCCTCGCGGATGAACTTTTTGGCGACCTGGGGAAGTGTGTTTTTAAACTTGCCTCCCATGAGCATTTTGTGGATGCTGTGGAATACATCGAGGGCCCCATGTAGCTTTCTTGACCCTTTGCTCAACTATAGAGTGCTCGACTGTAGAGTGATCGACGGGCTGGAGATCGAACGTGAGACTCGTCGATTGTCGTGGTCCAAATGGGGCCCTAAGGGCTCTTCAGGGTCCAAAAAGGAGCCAGCAGGGGCCCAAAAGGGGCGCCATTCTCTTCACCCCCCATGTAGGTCATACCCCATCACCGCCCGCCCGACGAACGTGAGACTCGCCGATTGTCGTGGTCCACAGCTGCTTCTGACTGTGGAGATGCTCGGCGAGCCTCTCGGACGGGTCAGGACCTGGAAAAAAAGGTGCTGGAGATCCGCGCGAGTGCTGCACTCCCGGCCTCTGGGAAGCCGCGTGCCCGCTTGTGTTTTTCACATCTCGGCGGCGAGCGAGGGGGGAAGTGAGAAGGAAAAGGCCTCATCAGAAGGCGGCGAGGCTTCTCAGAAGCGCTCAAGCCTTTCTGGGAGTTTTTTTTTTTTTTTTTTTTTTTTTTTTTTTTTTTTTTTTTTTTTTTTTTTTTTTTTTTTTTTTTTTTTTTTCTTTCTTTTGTGTTAGTGTTCTTTTTGTTTCTTCTTTTTTTTTTTCCGGAGCCATGCTGACTGCGATACTCGTGGCGCGCAGCTTTTCAATTGTCCAGCACGGAGAGGCGGCAGCTATCAAATTAAAAAAGTGCTGCGGCGACACCTGTGGATTACCCTACAGGGTCACCCGAGACTCAGATGAGGAAAGAGCCAACATCGGGCCGCAGCAAGGAGGCAGGAGAAGCAGCGAAGGGGAAAGAGGAGAAGGCAAGAGGAAGGAGGAGGAGGAGGAGGAGAAGCGAGGCGCACGAGTCGAGGATCACCTTCCATGCCCCAAAATCGGGCAATGGCCCCAAGCTCGGGCACGAGCAAAGTTCAGCAGGGCGGAAATCCGGACGGGTAAAGCGATACGAATTACCCTCAAAACGTACCTTGGCCGCGCGGGCAGCACGAGGAAACAATTGAAACGACAGGCACAATGACTAAAGCCGAGAAATACCACACGAACATCCCAGAGGAAGCGGAGCCACAATGCCGTGGCGCGCTGGAGGGCTGCCAGGCGCAACCTGCTGAGTACGAACTGTATTGGCAAGCACGTCCCTGCGTTCAAACGCAACGCTTGGGGACCACCGTGGGCTACGCATTTTTGACTCCAGCACCCCCGAGGAGGAGAGAGAACGACGACGACGAGGACGCGAGCCCCACGGGAGCCCCACGGGAGCCCCACAGGAGCCCCACGGGAGCCCCACAGGAGCCCCACGGGAGCCCCACGCGAGCCCCACGGGAGCCCCACGGGGGCCCCCCGCACGACGACGACGACGACGACGGAGAAGGACGGCCCGCGGAGGCGGGGGGAGACCAAGAGAGGGAGGCCACGGAGCAGGGGAGGAGAGGAGAGCAGGGGCGAGAACGACGAGGGAACGACAGCAGCGCAGGGAGCAGCGAGGGGGGTGCTGAAACGTGCACGAGTGCAGAGTCGCTGGCCAACACAAGCCCGCCAGGGTCCCCCGCGGGAGGGCGATGTGAAACCGCGCAGGAGGGAGGAGGAGCAGGAGGATCAGAAGACGACCGTCGCGCAGAAGAAAAAGTCGAACATGAACACATGCAGGTGGTGGTGTGTAGGACAGGATCAATTGCTCCAGAGCGTGTTCACGATGTTAGCAAGCGGAGAATCGCGAGCCGCCGCCTCGATGAAGGCCTGCACCCATGCGTCGCTGGCGGCAGTCGCCCGCCCGCGACGCACGGCATTCGTGGCCATGAAGGTGGCGCACAAGCAAAGCGCCCGCAGGGCCAGGTGACGCTCGGACGACTGGCCGCCCAAAAGCAAGAAGTCGTCGAGACGCGCGGCGGCCGGCGCCGGCTGCAGCCGGAGGCGCGTCCGAGCCAACCAGACCACGCACGGGCAGCGCGCATAGTGCACGATGCTGTCCTGCCCATTCTGGCACCCGAACAAGCATGGCGAGGACCTCCTGCTCGCCCCAGCCGTGGTCCACCCATCAAGTAAGGTTTTGAGCGCGGCTGCCCACACGCAGGGGGGCACGAGCTTACCGATGCACGCGAGGGCGGCCTCCAGTCGCCGAACTCGGTGTCCAGGTAGAACTTGAAACTGCCAGCGGTCCAACCGCGCCCGCAGGTGCCGGTGAAGCCCCTGAATGTCCCGAACTCGGAGTACTTCGGTGCAGCGCCGCTGCCAGCGTTTCCTCGGGACCGGGGCTTCCGCGGAGCCCTGGAGGAGCCGATCCACGCTGAGACGTGCATTCGCTTCTGCGTTTTCCAGTTGCCGCTGCGCCCGCGTCAAATTCGAGAAGAAGCTGCCGGAAACCCACTGGCTCCAGGCAGCCACCCGATCGAGGTGCGTCGTGTATGCCACAGCCTGGGATAGGCGCCGCTGCCGGGGCTCAATCTGCAGGCCGCCTTGCAACGTGTTCTCCCAGCGATGGACTCTGCATTTCGAGCCAAGCGCTATGGCGGCGAGATCTGGAATATCCGACGCAAAGCCCAACTGCGTCAGCTGCTGCAGCAGACCGGGGGTGGCCCAGCCCCTGGCACCAGGGAACAGCGTCTCCATGAGGCGCCGCCCCACGTGCTGCCAGCGCGAGGGGAGGTCCTCCAGCTGGGCGAGAAAGCCTGCCAAGGGCAATATGTACATGCGGTACGCCACCGCGGATACGAGCATGCCACCACCGACGCGCTTCCAGACCAGGGCCCGCTCCAGCATCTTCGCGAAAACGGTGCCCCATGCGAGGGGCGCCCGGGTTGGACCCAAGATGAACCCCAAGTATTTTACGTGACCCGCCAAAATAAATTCTGCCCAAGATCTCGCCGCGCCCGACACCGCCGCGCGAATCTGGTCATGAGGCAATAGCGAGAGCGGCACAATAATGGACTTACCCCTGTGCAACTTCAGGCAAGACACGAACTCGTACTCGCCGAAAATGACCTCGAGGAGCCCGGATTGCTGTGGCCATGGCCAAGCACCAGCGCAATGTCGTCAGCATAAGCGCGAAGCACCACGGCCGGCACGAGTCGGCGAACCCTGCGGATAAAGACGTCGGAGACAATCGAGAATATGAGGGGTGACAGAGGGCATCCCTGCCGCACTCCAGTAGTAATCCCAAAGCCCTCTGCTGAAGAACCGTTCAACGAAAGGAAGCAGTAGTTCTTGTCGTACAGCACCGCAACAAAATTCCGGAACCAGTGGGGCCACCCCCTCGACACCAACACCTGCTGGATGAAAGTCTGGCTGATGCTGGGGAACGCGGATTCAAAGTCCAGGAACACGGCGAGGGGGAAGTCCTGTGTGAAGGCGTTCTCGATCATGGCCTCCTCGATGTCCAGCACGTTCGCGAGCATGGAGCGCCCGCGAAGAAAGCCTCGTTGCTCCTGCGATACCCCGGGTGCTACCTGCGGTTCGATGTGCATGCGAACAGCGCTGCACAGGACCCGGTTGTCCGTATTCGTGATGTTCAGCGGCCTCACGTTGCCGGGAGGGAACACCTCCGTCCCGTCTGCGCGGATGGACGTGGCCTTTTTCGGTATGAATACCATGATGCTCTCGTTGAAAGACCCCCGCTCCTCGCGCAATCGGTCGGGGCCGTCCGCGGCGACGAGATCCCTGTAGGCCGCCTCAAAGGCACCAGCGGCGAGGTCCACCACCCGGCGCCAGGCCTTGAACGGAATGCCGTCCCGGCCAGGCGAGCTGTTCCCGGCGAGCAGGATCGCCTCCCTGAAGGTCGCCTCTGGCACCGCGTCATGAGGCAGGTGTTCTTGGTAGTCGTCTGGAAGGTGTTGCGCGTCTTCCCGTAGCCACGAGGCCATCAACTGCTGATCGATATCCCTCTGCTTGAAGACTTTCTCCCAATGCGCGCGCAAAAGAGCAAGCATTTCCTGCGGGTCAGAGGTGGCCTCCCCCGACGCGGTGTCGATGGCGAAACTCTGGCAGCTGCGCCCTGGGGCTAACCGGCAGACCAACTGGTGGTTCCTACGGCGACGGCGCGCGGCCTGGTCCGGATCAAGGTCCTTGAGGTCAGAGTGCAGACTGCTGAGCTCTTGAATTGTGAACTTGCCCTGCAATTCCATCACGCGCCTTCGGACCCGGGCGAGACGAGGGCCAGCAGGGGATATAACATCATGCGGATTTTGCACAAGATCTCGAAGAAGTGGGCACCGCTCCAAGCACCGGGAGACCCGCTCAGGGTGGCCCGCCTCCGATGCCCTCAAAAAATTCATCGCGACACCAATGCGATCCTCAAGAGTATCAACAGGAGGAGCTCCGCCAAGTTGAGAGGACAAAGCTTTCTCGGCCTGCCGCATGGCCCGTTTGAGTAGCTGCAGCGCAACGATGCCCGAGGCGCCGGCGTGGTCCCGGAGGAGATCCTGCCAGGCGAGTGCCACCTGCCGAGGCCAGTCGGGATGATCCAGGACCTGGTCGCCAATGGGGCGGTCCGCGTCTCCGCTGGCAATCTCGAGGCACTTCCGAAAGCTGACTGGGCGATGGCGCGAAAGTTCTGGGTGCCAGTTGAGGGCGGTGCAACAGAAAGCCTTGTCTAAATATTCGACGTCGTACTGGTTGCTATATATCCGATCGATGCGGGAGCGCGAGTCTGGGGACGCATACGTGTGCTCTGGTCGGTACAACTCGTGGAGCCCCAATGGGGTTTCGAGCACATTGCGCCAAGAACAAGAATCTCTGCAATCCCGGCCGCCCGCGTTGGAGGCAGTCGAGGGGCAGACCCGGTCAGCAGAGTGCACCACGTAATTGAAGTCCCCGCTGATGATGGTCATCACCTAGTCCCGGGGCTTTATATGCCGAGCCAGCCGACGGCGGAGCGCCCCCCGGAGTTCATAATCAGAGGCAGCACGAGCCTCTGGATCGAAGCCCGCCTCGGCCAGGTCCTCGGCGGGACTAGAGTTGCCAGTGCGGAAGTAAACTGAAAAGATATCCAAGGAGCCATGCTCCCCCACCAGATGCAGCACAGCCGCTCGCCCAAGAAAGATAACCTCAAAATGCACTTTATGGCCGAAGAGTTTCAGGAAGTCGTCCTTCACCGTGATTCCGACCCCTGCAACCGCTGGCGTCGGGCCTGGGGACCGCCAGGAGGAGCACCGGGGGGGGGGCTTCTCCATAACTTGCACCTGTCATTTGTACCATGGGACTCGGACCAGCAGCCAATGTCATGGGACGCCATAAGCTGATGCACAAACTTTGTCTTGTCCCGGTGTCGAGCCGGATCCAAAGCGAAGAGCGCCTGGGTATTCCAAGAGACCAGGGAGAGCTTGCCAGCATACTGGCCAGGGGCACGCAGCACGCAGGGCTGGGAGTCTCAAGCGGGGCACGCCCCCGCCTCCACCCAAGACAGGACTGCCCATGGGCCCATCATCCCGAAGACCTGCTTGCCGCCCATCGCTCTGAGAGGAGGCGCCCACCGCGCGCAGAAGAGCCTGCCGGCGAAGAATATGAACCGGCACATCGTGTCTGCGATAAACACCTGCATCATCGCGAGGAGCATCTGGGAGCAGATGGAGTGGAAGAACGGGCACAGAAGGTCGGAGTCGAGGTAGAGTGCATGGATACCACCGCATTGAAGAAGAGGATCTGGAGGAAGATGAATTCGTAGTGCCGACGCCCCTGCCATTATTGTCCACGGAGTCCTGAAGCAAAGCGCTCGGCTGACCGAGGGGGCAGCGGGGCGAGATGTCGAGGTCCAACAGCCAATGGGTAGAGCCATCCAGTTGCAAAAACTTGAATTCCAAAACGCATGCAATAGCGATCCGCCGCCGTCCCGGGCGCCCGTGGATCGCTCAGGGCACCCGGCCCCCGTTTCCCGCCAGGGGGCGTGCATCCATCAGGTCGCTGTGCACCGTGATCGACAACCAATCGCTCCCAACCTGGAACACTTGGCCATGAAGGGCAGCGTGGACTTTGGCGACTTCTTCCTGAAGACCCAAACTGAGGCGAGCTCGCCAGGAGGGGCTGCAGGATCATGGGAGGCGAGGTGCTTCCAGAAACCGGTGCGCACGTTGGAGTGCTCGTCATAGGCAGCCAGCGTGATGCCGGTGCTGCCGCAGACGTGGGCCATAATCTTGTCGAAGATGAGCTTGTCATGGAGCCCAGGCTCGCCGTTGATCCTGACCTCCGTCGCGAAGTCCATCAGCTGGGGCGCGCGTCCGGCCTTGCCCCGGCGGCGCCGAGCAGCCGCCATGGCACTGGCAGTGGCAGAGGGTAGAGCAAACGGGCGCCCGCCGAAACGGCTTGCTTTGTATCGGAGTTTCGTGATGATGGTAAGCTCCCCATCCCGACATAATGGGTCCATCAGCTCTACCCAGGTGTCGGCCGTCGCCTCGGTCCGGGCCAACACCTTTTCCGACGAAAGGAACAGAGCTTCAGTGCACAACGGGCCGGCCTTGGTCATCACCGCCGGCGAGAAGCATTCGAGGATCAAGGCGTCGTCCGCGACGTAGAGATCCCTGTTCCCGATGAGCATCTCGGGGGTGAGCACCAGCCGTTTTATCTTCCTGACCATGATCTCCGTCCCAACTGGGGAGAGGCCATGCGGGAGGAACACCTCGACCGACGTCCTGGGGAGCTCCACGGTGCTTCCAACGCTCTGGGTAGGGTCCCGGAGCTGCAAGTCGCGGAATTCCGTCGTGGCCAGCTTGCCCATGAGGGTCGGGATCAGGTCCGTCCGCGTGTCGACGATGATGCTGGCGGAGCTGGGAACATGGAGCAGAGACGTGCGAGGGAGGACGATCGTGGGGGGGGTCCGCGGACCCGAGCGTGCAATGCGAAAACACGCAAGCCCTCGACGTACATGACGTGGTCCTCGAAGCCCCGGGAGTACGTATTCCATCGGCTGCAGAAGTAGGCTGACGTTTTTGACAATGTTCTTGACCGCGTGCTTATCCCCGAGGAGGGCGTGACCCCACAGGTCCAGGAACTGCGTCACCGAGGCTACCCCAGGGAAGAAAGGTAGGGGCACGAGGAAGATCAGCGAGGACGGAGCTTCTTCAGGGTCCCTGCGTAGGAAGCTGGACAGGATCCTGTTGAGCGCTCCGTTGTCGGAGGGCGCCCACGCCGTCACCTGCTGACCCTTCACCTCCCCCAAGAACTTCTCGTCGCCCTTCTCCAGCATGTCGGAGAGCTGCCGGTGCCCAGCGACCGTCGCCGCGTGCTGGCCCATGGGGTCCAGAACCTGAGACCACTGGGTCACGAACAGGTTGCCGCTGGCCTCCGGGGTGGCCCTCACCGCGTTGAAGGCGTCGCCGCCCAACTCTTTCCACCGAGGGAGTCGATCCGGATGGAACTGCCTGCGAGCCCGGCGAATGTCCGACAGGCCGTCCTCGCAGCGGGCGGCCGCATCCGCTATCTTAGCCTGAGCCTGCATGGCTTGGGTTCGATCGTACTCGTCCCAAGGAGTACCCTCCCCCAGGCTGAGAAGAGTCTTGGCCAGGCGGGCCCGAGAGAGTATGTCCATCTCGGAGGGCTCGGGGCCGTTGAGGGGGCCGAAGCCGAGCACCGCCCACGGATCCTGCGCATCGAGCTGGTAGGCCATCTTGCTGAGGATGCCCTTCATGTCCAGCCACGTACCCGGAAGGGTGACCCCAGCGCGAAACTGTGGTCGGGCTGCCGCTGCTCCGGCCTGGATGAGCTCAAGGTGACGAAGCGCTCCAGCCTCTAGGAGCTCCTGGAAGTCTGTCAGTGAGACCTGCGGCGCTGAACGCCCAGAATGGTCGACGTCCATGCCAGCGAACGCCTCGTCGTTGTTCCCGATCGTCACGAAGCCCAGCCCCTGCGTCAGCCCGGTGTTGTCGTCCAGACTCCCTGGCGGGACGTGGGCCGGTTCAGACGGCGAGGATGCCCCAGCAGAGCCATGCACTGGAGCGGATGGCCCCAGCGGCAGCGCGGCGGCCATGGCTGCAGCCGAGCGGGGAGCCTGCGAGGTGGCCCGCTGGTCTGCCGCGGCACTGTGGTCGGCCGTGCTGCTTTGGTTCCGTGCTGGTCTGCCAGCTTCTGGCCGCAGAACACCTCCCGGAAGGCTTCGCTCAAGCCTTCCGGGAGGTGTTCTGCGTCTTCGGGGAAGGCTCAGACAGCTTGTCATGAGGCGCCCTCGCCGAGGCCCTCGAGGCCGGCGAGGCCTCTCGGTGGTGCGCTCTTGGGCGGTTCCTTGGGCGGTTCCTTGGCCGCTCTCGAGGCCGCCGAGGCCTCTCGGAGGCCACTCGGAGGCCCCTCGACGAGGCCCCTCGACGAGGCCTCTCGAGGCCTCTCGGAGGCACGGCTCTCGGACGGTGCCTGGGGCGAGAGGGGGGGGGGGGGGCGTCTGGCGGCCCGAGGAGCGGGGGGACGCGGCTCGGGGCTGGCCAGGGCAGAACCCGGCAGGGGTCACGAGGGCCCTCGCGCCGATGGCCTCGCGCCGGAGGTCGAGGGTCAAGAGGCGCGGGTCGAGGGTCAGAAGACGAGGGGACAGAAGGGTCGAGGATCGAGGATAGAGAGTCGAACGTCGAGGGGTCGAGGGTCAAAAGTCGAGGGGTCGAGGGATTTTGCGCCGAGGGCCTCGGCGCGCTGAGGCTTTCGCGCCCAGGGCTCAAGAGGGTCGAGCATCGGGGGGGACCTTGCCCCGAGGCTTTCGGCGCGGAGGTGTTCTCGCGCCGAGTATCAAAGACGTCGAGGATCGAGGGACTTCGCGCCAAGGATCGAGAGTTCGAGGGTCGAGGATGGAGGCTTCTCCTCGTGGGCTCCTCTCGATACTCAATCTGAGGGTCTGCCGAAACTTCCCGGGACCTTGCAAAAAAAGACATCCTGGGGTCGCCCCCGCCGCCGCCGCTGCCCCGTCCCGGCGCCCGTCCCGGTCTGTGCTTCGAGCTGCGCCCAGCCATTGCGACGAGAGCTTCCAGCCACGCTTTACCGAAACGACAATCGCCTTCCAGACATCTCCGAAATGACGACCGTCGACTTCGTCGTCGTCGTCCTCCTCCTCCTCCTCCTCCACCACCCCGGCGTCTACCTCCTCCTTCCCTCATCATCCTTCTCCTCGTCGGCGTCGGCCGCATCTGGGTCGCCTCGCAGCCCGAATAGCAGACGTTCTCCGGACGGAGCTGCGGGGCGCGCGCCAGGTCTCTCACTTTCTCTCTCTCTCTCTCTCTCTCTCTTTCTCTCTTTCTCTCACTCGCTCTCTCTCTCTCTCTCTTTCTCTCTCTCTCTCTCTGTCTCTCTGCCTCTCTCTCTCTTGTTTTCTGCCCCAATGGTCGTCGAGGACCTGATGACTTCTGCTGCCCCTCGGCCCGCGGCTGTCCGGATGTTACCTGGGCGATTGGGTTTAACCACCTTGACTCGATCTGTCTGGCTTTCCCCGCGAGCCGACGGAAGAAGAGCCGTCGGGCCCTCCGGGACCACCCCCTCGGCGAGCACCGAGGGGCGAGGCCTGAGACCGAAGGAGAGCGGACGTAGGTGGAGATGGCCAAATGCCATGGAAGACGCTCAGCGCCTTGCCTTCTGGCTCCCGAGGGGACGCGAGAGCTCATGGGAGGGACGCATCTTCTGAAGCGGCGCGGCGTCGAAGCACCCATCCAGAGCGGCAGGTTTTTTCTAGTTTGGGATATGTCGCGGAGGACGCTGGTGGGAAGAGAGCGTGTGAAGAGGCTGAGCTGACTGGCAGAGAAGATGTGGGGGTCGAAAGTCATCTGATTATCGCCAGCGCCATCCGCAGTACTGGCAGCGTGCCGGATGACCCATGCGTGCCAGTGGGCGATCGTGAGGTGGGAGAGAGCGTGATCCACCGCCGCTTTACTGTGGAAAATTGCCGCCCTTTTCCTCCGGAACCCGGGGATCCCCCCCCCCTCCGAAAATCCCCCCCCCCTTGCTGGACCCCCCCCCTCCCCCCCCCCCCAAAACCCCCCCTCCCCTAACCCCTCCCCCCCCCCCCGAACTCGAAAAGCGGGGGGGGTCACTACCGGTTCGAACCCCCCCCCTCTCGAAAACCGGAGGGGGGGGTCACTACCGGTTCGAACCACTGACCTGTCCCACTGTTCCCACCACTGTCCCCACTGTCCCCACCACTGTCTCCACTGTACCTCTGTCCCATTGTCCCACCGCCGTCCACGCCACCGCCTTCACCACTGTCCCCACCACTACTGTACCCTCCACTGTCCTACTGTTTCCACCACATTCCCACTGTCCCCACACCACTGTCCCCACCACCACCGTCCCCACCACTGTCCCACTGTCCCCACTGTTCCCGCCATTGTCCTCACCATTGTCCCCACCACTACCATCCCCACCACTGTCCCACTGTCCCCACCACTGTCCCGCTGTCCCCGCACCACTGTCCCCACCACCACCGTCCCCACCACTGTCCGCACCCCCCCTCGGTTTTCGAGGGGGGGGGGGTTCGAACCATTAGTGACCCCCCCCGGTTTTCGAGTTCGAGGGGGGGGGGGGGGTTCGAACCGGTAGTGACCCCCCCCCCTTTTCGTGGTGAACTGGGGGGGGGGAGGGGTTCGAACCTGTAGTGCCCCCCCCCAGTTTTCCGAAGGGGGGGGGGGAGGGGTTCGAACCGGCAGTGACCCCCCCCGGTTTTCCGCCAGCAGCGGTAGAACACGCTCTTTCCGAGGTGGACGACGACGGGACAGGCGGCGTCAAGCAGGGCGGCCACGCGGCTGGCAAGAGCGAGGTGAGCGGCCGTCGAAGCTGAAGAAGCGACCGTCTCGGTCGCCGCGTTTGCGACAACCCTCTGTTTGGGCGGGGGGGCGTCGGCGGGGACAGAGGCACTATCAGACCGTGGCCAGTTCTTGGCCTTCGTTCTGTACAGGGGTGCAGAGGCTGGGGATCATTCGCTGGCGCATGCGGCGGAACGGCAGTACACAGGGCCTCCAGAGGCCTCCAGGGGCCTCTGGCGGGCGAAAAGCTCCCCAACACCTCTAACCTCCTTCATCCCCGATCCTTGATCCTCGTCGACCCTCTTCGATCCTCGATCCTCGTCGATCTTCGATCCTCCTCGATCCTGCGCGACACACCTCGATCCTCAGTCATCCTCGACCCTCCTCGATCCTCAGCGCTCCTCGACACTCCTATCCCCCGCGACTCTCCTCGATCCGACACTCCTCGATCCTCGATCCTCCTCGGCACTCCTCGACCCTCCTTCCTGCTCGATCCACGATCCTCCGCGAGAGGGAGGTGTGCGGTGCCTTTGCCTCCTCGCCCGCAGCGGCCTTCTTGGGGACCTGGGCTTTCTTGGCTACATCGTCCGGTTCGCCTGCGGGCGCCGCAGCGGGGGAGCTGCCAGGGAGGAGGAGGAGGAGGAGGAGGAGGTGGAGGAGCAGGAGGAGGAGGAGGAGGAGGAGGGGGAGGGGGAGGGGGAGGAGGAGGAGGAGGAGGAGGAGGAGGAGGAGGAGGAGGAGGAGGAGGAGGAGGAGGAGGAGGAGGAGGAGGAGGAGGAGGAGGAGTCCCAGGGGGCGGTTCCTCCCTTTGCACGACGTGTCCGGAGTTCTGTACCGGTACATCCGCCACCGTGCCGCCGGGCACGTACAGCACTGCCACTACTCATACACGAAATTCGCGGCGCGCGTGGGCGAGGACAGCATTGCGCCCGCTCTCGTACGGCCTCGCTGCCGCTGCCGTTTCCACGCGATTCGGCGAACGCGGGACTCAAGATGGCCCAAGAGGCCCCCAAGACGCCCCAGGAGGCCTCCAAGAGGCCTCACAAGAGGGCCTCAAGAGGCAGGAAGTCCTTGATTTGTCCTGCAGTTTTTGACGGATTTGGGTGTTCTCGCCTTTTCAGCTTTCCGACATTCCAAGATGGCAGGACGGCCCAATGGGCCCCCAAGACCACCACAAAACGACCCAAGAGGCCTCCAAGAGGGCCCCACGACGGCCTAAAAGCGCCCCAAGACGGCCCAAGAGGGCCCTAAGACGGCCCCAAAAGGAGCCCAACAGAGGGAGCACGAACCGAAAGTCCGAGCCTTCCGCCTCAAGAGGCCCCCAGGAGGCTCCAAGAGGCGCCCAGGAGGCCCCAAGAGACCCCCAGGAGGCCCCCAAGAGGCCCCCAAGAGGTCCCCAAGAGGCCCCAAGGGGCCCCAAAATGGCCTCCAAGAGGCCCCCAGACAGCCTCCAGGATGCCCCCGAGAGGCCCCTACGAGATTCCAACGAACATCCATTAGACTTCGTAGCCACAACCTAGGCGCGTTGGCGTAATGGGCCGAAAGCTATTCGATAATCCCATTCCTCCACCTAGCTGGCCGATTGCAAACCCATCTGGGGGGTCCCATCCGACCTACCAGAAAACAATCCAACGTCACGGTGTTTCGTCTCAACATGGGCGTTACGTCGTCCATGTTGCAAAATGCATGGCGATAGTGGGACGGGGCGCTGTCCCGCCCGAGAGGCCGAAATGTCGCTCTCGCCTCGGCGCCGCGCCCACTTGTCTGGAGAATGGAGCTCCCGCTAGGGCGCGGCACAGATTTCCCGCACGCCACCTCGTCGACGCGCGAGCGGGCGGAGGGCGCCGGGCAGAGTTCGCCCGAAAGGGGCGTTCCCGCCTCGACGCGGCGCAGACCTAACACTCGCCAATTTGGAAGGGGCTGCGCGGGTGGGCGACGTGTCGCCCTCGCCCACAGCCCCCTGAACATTTCGCTCCCAAGTGGTGTCCTGCGGGGCGCGACACATTGCTCGTTCGCCGAATTGCGCGAGAGCGACAGCGGCAGCTGGACCGCGCGTGAGCGGGCGAAGTGCCGACATCGCCAAAGCGCCGCCAAACTTGCGAGCGAAAGGGGCAGTGCTGTGTCAGCACGGCGCATGCTGCGTCATCGGACATGTTACCGCTCCCGCCCCTGCGCGGCACGCGTGGCTATCCCTCCGCAAAGTCGTCGGAAACGGGGCCGCGCGCGAGCGCCTTCCACTTTCGACGCGAGGTGGGGACGCGTTCCGATCCCAGTATCAACCTGTGCCACCATTGATTCGTATAGTGAGGGAGGGAGCCCTTTGACCCGCTCGACCTTGCTACCTTGATCCCCCCTTTTCCTCCTCCTCCTCCTCCTCCTCCTCCTCCTCCTCCTCCTCCTCCTCCTCCTCCTCCTCCTCCTCCTCCCCGCGAACCCACAACTTCCTCCTCCTCCTCCTCCTCCTCCTCCTCCTCCTCCTCCTCCTCCTCCTCCTCCTGGGGGGTCACTACGGGTTCGAACCCCTCCCCCCCCTCCAGAAAACTGGGGGGGGTCACTATCGGTTCGAACCCCCCTCCAGAAAACCGGGGGGGGGTCACTACCCGCTCGAACCCTTCCCCCCCCACCCCCCCACGCTCACCGCCAGCAAACGACCCCCGGGTCCCTACCACCGTCCGCACCACGTCCCCCACTGCTGTCCCCAACACCACTGTCCTCTCCACCACTGTCCCCACTGTTCCCACCACCGTCCCCAGTGTCGCCACCAGTGCCCCCACCACCACTGTCGCACTGTCCCCCCTGTCCCCACCACTGCTCCCACCACCGTTCCACTCTCCCCACTTTCTCCACGGCCCCAACCACTGTTCCATTGTCCCCACTGCCCCACTGTCCCACTGTCCCCGCCGCTGTCCCACTGAGCTGTCCCACTGTTCCCACCACTGTCGCCACTGTCCCCACCACTGTCCCCGCGTACCTCTGTCCCACTGTCCCAGCGCCGTCCTCGCCACCGCCCTCACCAGTGTCCCCACCACTACTGTACCCTCCACTGTCCCACTCTTTCCACCACATTCCCACTGTCCCCACACCTCTGTCCCCACCACCACCGTCCCCACCACTGTCCCACTGTCCCCACTGTTCCCGCCATTGTCCCCGCTGTCCCCACCAGTGCCCCCACCAGTGTCTCACTGTCCCCACTCTCCCCACCATTGTTCCACCACGGTCCCACTCTCCCCACTTCCCCCACGGTCCCCACCACTGTCCCACTGTCCCCAGTGCACCCACCACTGTCCCATTCCCCGCCGCTGTCCCACTGTGCTGTCCCACCGTCCCCACTGTCCACATCACTGTCCCACTGTCCCCACTGTCCCCACCAGTTTCCCCACTGTACTACTGTCCCACCACTGTCCTCACCACCGCCTTCACCACTGACCCCACAACTACCGTCCCCATCACTGTCCCACTGTCCCCACCGCTGTCCCGCTGTTCCCTCACCACTGTCCCCACCACCACCGTCCCCACCACTGTCCCCACACCACTGTCCCACTGTCCCCGCACCACTGTCCCCACCACCACCAGTCCCACCACTGTCCCAGCACCCCCGCCATTATCCAACTGTCCCGAGGAGCGGGGATCGTTTGCCGGCGGCGAGAAAGGGGGGAGGGGGGAGAGGGGGGTTCGAACTGGTAGTGTCCCCCCTCGTTTTTTTTTTTTTTTTTTTTTTTTTTTTTTTAAAAAAAAAAAAAAAAAAAAAAAAAAAAAAAAAAAAAAAAAAAAAAAAAAAAAAAAAAAAAAAAAAAAAAAAAAAAAAAAAAAAAAAAAAAAAAGGGGGGGGATTCGAACTGGCAGTGACCCCCCCTTTTCATGATGGACTGGGGGGGGGATTCGAACCGGTAGTGGTCCCCCCTAGTTTTCGAAGGGGCGGGCTGGGAACCCCCAGTGACCACCCCATCGGTTTTCCGCCAGCGCCGGTAGAATACACTCTTTCTTAGATTGAGCCTATGAGGGGGAGGGGGGGGGCTGAAAATCCCCCCCCCCCTTAGTTTTGAGCCACGGGCCTAAGACGGCCCCAAGAAGCCTCCCTGACCCCCCCAAAGAGCCCCAAGAGGGCTCCAAGAGGGCTCCCAAGCCCCCAAAAGAGCCCCAGGAGGGCCCCAAGAGTGCCCTAAGTGGCTGGGCGAGGACCCCCAGAAAGACCCAAGACTGCTCCAAGAAACCTCCGAGAAAACAACTCCCAGGCGGTTGTTACGCTGCATGCTTCTACATTTCCCTGATCAAGGCAACTCGCCTGGCGATCGGTTTCTGGATGGACTGGTGGGGATATGTTTTTTTGGTTCGCGAGCGCGCAGGGGTGCCAGGCGCCGTCCAGAAACGCGGCTAACAAGCAACGGCTACAATTCCGCACGAGAACGCACAGGAGCGGGCTACGCTGAGGCTCAGGAAACGCGGTGAACCAGGAAGAGCCACTGGTCGAAGTGCAGCGCCCAAGTGGCGAAGTGCATGAAGTCCACGTACTCGACGACCACCGTGACGCAGCCGAAAAGAAAGATGAACAGCGACATGCAGGCGCTCAACAGAGAAGGCTCCGGATCGCCAAGCACCGACAAGGGTCGGAGCAGGGGCGTGGAAGCGGCGGTCGCGCCACCACGAGCGGGGGGACAGGGAGAAGGCAACGCCAGGACGGCCCAGGGGCAGCAGAGGCGGGGGACCAGCGGAAGAAGGCCGCACCCCTGCGCTGGAGGCGGCGAGAGCCAATGCCAGGGACAATAGCCGACCGTGGGGGAGGCGACGTGGGGGAGGACCGGGAGTCCGTCAACCCCGGGCGTGCAGAGGCAACGGACTCAAAGCGAGCCGCAGGCCCGGGAGCCCTGGGGAACCCCGAAATGGGAGGGGCCAGCAGGACTTGTGGGGATACTTTTCCGTCGCGGCCGCAAGCGGAAGCGCAGGCGGCGTCCGAAGTCAGCCCGGGCTACGCGCCACGCCTAATTACCTAAGCGCGCGAACTAACGGCCGCCGAAACTGCCGCCGAGGGACGCCGAGGACTGACGCCGGGGACTGAGGCAGAGCTGCAAAAGGTGCCAGGTGTGCCAGGCGGCCGAAGTGCAACCGTTCCGGGGGCGAGACTACCGGGAAGGCGAACAAATTGACCTTGTCGCGCCAGGCGCCAGAGGTAAACGAGCCACCCGAGCTAAGCACGGCGTAGCATGGGGCTGAGCAAGCAGCCCACCGCACCTGTGTCGCATGACCTCAGGTGGTTGAGCGAGAAGGCTAAACCACTCATGAGCAATCCACGTGGAGGTGCACCTCACCCTTGCAAGGCGGGAGCACTGGCGGGGATACGTTTTTTGGTCGCGGGCGGACGCGGATTCGCAGTCGCCGAGCTGAGAGGTCCGGGCCACGGGCTTGTCAAATTAGCAACGCGCAAGCCTAAAAGCACAGCGGCCGGGCCCGGAATCAGAACCTACCGCTGGTGGAGCCGCAGGCTGAAGGGGAGCTGGCTGAGCTGACCGCAAAATGCCAGGGTAGCTGATGCACACATGCGAGTGAATTGGCTCCTGCACGCCAGGAGAGGTCGTGACCTGTTCTGTACCAACAGTCCACACGTCCGCCGAGCGGGGCGGTGCCACCAGACGGGCGAACCCGGGAAAGCGGCGTGCAGCCAGGAGAACGGAGCCCGAGAGGTGCGAGCGCACACGAGCTCAAGTGGGTACCGTGGGAGGAGGTCACCCGGTACGCAGACGGACCTTGTCGCCACAGGGCGCCAGGGGTCAAGGCCACAGCTGTGGCGAGGTATGTGCCATGAGGCACTGGTGGGGATACTTTTTATTGGTCGCGGCCACCAGCGAGCGCGCAAGCGGCGAGAGAAGTTGTCCGGGCCGACAGGTGGGGATACTTTTTGATTGGCGGCTCCAAGGAAGAGTCCGAGAAGCGGGGCGGGCGAGTCTGGGGCACAGGGCGAGATAATTGGTTACGAAGGCGCCTAGGCCAACGTAACAGGTGCACCTGCAAGAGGCAAAATGCCCCCCATTAAGCTGCTAACCACCCGCGAACGGGAAAGCAAGCACCAGACTGGAATAGACGGAGAGGAGTCGCACAGTGGCGTCAGCTCAGACCATCCAGTCCACAGAGAACAAGCTGGGGCAGGGCAGCCAAGTGGCAGGACAGTGGGCACGTGAGGCCGCACCGCTCACCACTACGAGGCGAGAGAGGTGGGAAAGCGTGGGCAGAAGAGAGGGATGGCCAGGTAAGCCTCACTCACTTGGACTCCTGTGCGCGATCCGACGTGAGCCACCGACCGATGCATTGACGTCGAAACAGCCGCAGAGTCTGCACCTTGACTGCCTGACCCGGGGCGTCGGGGGAAACGGCAGCAGGTGTGGCCGAGCAC
>CAUYUJ010013447.1:1038607-1053607 GCA_963575745.1 Prorocentrum cordatum
GCCAGGAAGCATCCAGTGCGCTCCCTAGTGGTCCCCAGAGGCCCCCAACAGGACACATGAAGTCCCCCGGAAGCCCCTAGAGCCTAGAGGCACCAAGGGCTTCCAAACTACATGCGGTCCACAACCCATGCACGGTGGCGGGTTGGGCCGAAGGCCACTAGCAATTGTACACTGGCTCATTGTCATCCGATGGTGGAACCGACTGGGTTCCCTCTGCTCTTAGTTACTCCTCACGCAGCACGGCACTGCTCAAACGTCACCTTCCCTGCCCATGTTACAGCCCTCGTCGACGTCCTCACTTCCGTCGCAAATCAAGGGGTCGGCGAAATGGCGCAAGCCCCTCGAAATGAAAAACAAAGTCGCGCGCGCTCGCGCGGTGCGCTGGCTGGCCGCGCGGGCCTGCGTTCAACAGGACGATGACAAAGATCGCGATGCCCTCGACGTAAGACCTGCGCCAGAGGGGGGGCAGGGAAGAAGACGGCACTGGCGGTGCGCCGAGGGAGGAGTGCGAGAGGGGGCAGGCCTTCCAAGAGGGCGGCGGAGTCTCTCGGAAGCTCCCTGACGCTCTGAGAAGCCCTCTGTGGCTTCTGAGAGGGCCGGGAGAGCTTCTCGAGTGGAGGGCAAGAGAACGGGGACCACGACCAAAACGGAACGTGGGAACGTCGTGTCGATCTTGGTCACAGTCGATCCTTGGTCAGCGTCACGTCGTGGAGCCATCCTCGAGACTCGGCGACGGCCGACATGGACCACATGACTAAGATCGGCACCGACAGAGTCCCGCGACATCTGGGTCCTGTTCCCCTTGCATCTTCCCTCGATCAAAGGACTCTGGCCTTCTAGGAGTCCTCCGAGGCGGCCCGCGCCTTCTGCCTTCCCCCCCCCGGGCGCGCCGCCTAGAGCAGGCGCCGCCCGGCTGCCTCACCGGGAACGCGCGGCGCCGTGTGCCGGGGTCGCACGGCCTGGCTTGCACGGCGCCGTGTGCCGAGGTCGCACGGCCTGGCTCGCGGGCCCCAAGGCGGGCGGCGAAGGACAGCACTCGGGGTGCTCATCCAAGTCGTGCGAGGAGGGATCAATCGGCGAGGTCGGGCGTGGCCCTGGAAACCCGCCTTGCGCGGGTTGTCTTGAGTTTCAGTGCCGCCAGTGATCCTGACCCCTGGCCGTCCCTGCAGGTCCCCCTGAGGCCCCCAGAGGCCTCTGCAGACCCCAGGAGGCCCAAAAATTACACCCCCAAAGCGCAGGAATATTCTCTAAAGACCTCCCCCTCGATCTCAATCTTCCCCACCTTCCCCACCTCCCGCAGGGGTAGGGTTCGGGAGTGGTCGATAGAGGCAGGAAGCACGAACCGAGAGGCCATCCCCCGCAGCGGCACACCGATGTAATAATCATGGGAAGAAGAGAAGAAAAGAGGAGAGGGCAACGAAGTAGGCCGCGTGGAGAGGGACGGAGAGGGTTAAGCGGGAAGGACAAGGAGGAGGAGGAGGAGGAGGAGGAGGAGGAGGAGGAGGAGGGGGAGGGGGAGGGGGAGGAGGAGGAGGAGGAGGAGGAGGAGGAGGAGGAGGAGGAGGAGAAGAAAGAAAGAAGAAGAAGAAGAAGAAGAAGAGGAGGGTGAGGAGGAGGAGGAGAAAAGAGAAGCAACCCCAAGCAGACGGGCGGGACCCGGGGCCAGGAGGAGAGGGGGGCCGCCTGCGAGAAAAAAAAAACGCGCACACCACGACCGCAACTCACGGCCAGACCTGCGCTGGCGACCCTCGAGGCTCCAGGCTCCAAGGGCGCTCTTCGTGGGCCTCTCTCTGGCCTCCGGAAACCCAGGGAAGCGTCCAGAGGCTTCCGCGTGGCAGGCAGCCAGAGAATGGGAGGAGAGGAGAGGGAGGGAGAGGGAGGAAGGAGGACGACGAGAGGGGGAGCAGGGAGGAGAGGGAAGGGGAGGGAGAAAAGGAGGGCGGACGACGAGGATGGAGGGAGGGGCGGAGGAGGAGGACGAGGAGGAGAAGGAGGACGAGGAGGAGGAGGAAGAGGAGAAGGAGGAGGAGCAGGAGTAGCAGCAGGAAGGGGAGAGGGAACGACGACGACGACGACGACGAATGCACATCGGAGGTGTGCGGAGGGCAGAATGCAGCGACGTGCCTAAGGCGCAGCAGTCCAGCCGAAGAATCGGGACAGGCCCAACCCTCACCGAGTGAGGGCTTCGAATTCGTGTCATCAGGATGAGGAGGAGATGGAAGATGGAGGGAATGGAGGGGAGGAGGCAGACAGCAGGAGGCGGAGGAGGACACCGACGAGGAGGGAGGTCAGGGAGGAGATGAGGGAAGAGGTGGAGGAAGAGCAAGAGCAAGAGGGAAGACGAAGCTGAGAAAAAGGAGGGAGGGCGACAGCGAGGAGGGAGGGCAGGGATGTGGGGGGACGAGGAGGAAGAGGAGGTGTTGACGACCAGTAAGAAGAATCCGACGCTGCCTCGCCCTACCCTCTTAAAGAACGATGGCAGGCGGGCGCGCTCTCGCAAGAGGGAAGCCCCGCCTCTACCCCCTGCTCCCGCTGCAGGGACGGGACCGGGGAGGAGGGGGGCGGCGGGGCGTGGAGGAGGGAGACAGAAGGAAGGACGGAAGGAGGAAGGGAGCATCCCGAGCCGCGGGTGCTCTGCGCAACACCCCCTGTGGACATGATGTTCTTGTTGTCGGAGCCAGTGCCGTTCACCTGGCGCGCCCCTTGCAAGCACTGGACCCTCTGAGGCCTCCCAGGGAAACGTCGTCATCCTCATCGCTGTACTCGTCGTCGTGGTCTTTCAAGTCCTCCTGCTCCTCCTGTTCCTCGTCCTACTCGTCGTCCTCGTCCTTCTCCTCCTCCTCCTCCTCCTCCTCCTTCTGCTCCTCCTCCTCATCATCCTCCCCAGAGGCTCGGAGAGCTCCGACTTGGAGATCTGGACCTCTCGCTGAGGCCCTCCCCAAACGTGCTCCAATCCCCCGAAAAGAAAACCAACCAAAAAAACCCTCAGTGGCCTCAAACCAGCGGGCTGGACCATATTCCCGCATGCAAGTGCGCCGCGATGAGAACCATCGCACGCACGGCATGGCCAAGTTGGAGGTGCGGTTCCCGAGAAAGCCGGATGCCCCGTCCCAAATCGCCCGTTCCCGAGAAAGCCGGATGCTCGGGGAACGGTCAAGTTGCCACGCAAGGGACGGTACAAAAAAATTGGCACTCAAACTTGCCACAAAAAAGGAACGCAGCGCGCCGCAAACATTGCTACCAAAAATCTGCTCTGTGTCATTATCCGCCTCCCCGTCCTCCTCCTCCTCCTCCTCCTCCTCCTCCTCCTCCTCCTCCTCCTCCTCCGTATCCTGCTCCCCCCTCTTCGTCGTCCTCATACTCCTCTTTCTCCTGCTTCTCCTCCTCCTCCTCCTCCTCCTCCTCCTCCTCCTCCTCCTCCTCCTCCTCCTTGGTCTCCTCCTCCTCCTCCTGCTCCTCAGCTCACTTCCAGAGCGCGAACTCCTCCGTACAGTGCACGGACCCTGCAGCCGCCGAGACCTCTTCAATCCATTGCCTCGGGTTCATGCATGTTCACCCTATCATGCTTCGATATCCTTTCCCGCCGCCGACGCGCTTCCCATGTCGAGGCGTGCGTTCCTTCCAACGTCGGCCTCCCCTTTCAATCCTCCAGCGACCCGCTGTCCAAGCCAGTTTTGTTTCGTACTGTACGTTGCGTCTTCGCTGGGTGCTGCCATCCAGATAACAGAACACGGAGCCAAGATCTTGAGGCGAGGCGACGCGAGCCCTCCAATCGTGTGTAGATACACACCGAAAGTGGGCATCAAAGCGAACGCTTCGAAAAAGCTCTTCGCCCACGTAGGGGCGAGGCCTCACTCAAGGTGGCGCGGCTTCCCGACCCAGGGCCGGATGATCTTGCCTTGGCGGCGGACATGGCAGGAAGGCGCCGCCCGAAGAAGGCAGAGGGCTTCTTGGAAGGGCCCTTGCCCAGCAAAAAACCGTCAAGAAAAGACTCAGGATGACAAGCCAGGCCAGGGGGACTGGGGCGAGATCTCCGAGGGCTCATGTTGTCGCAACCGACAGAGCAAACGACGACGTCGGGGGGTCTGGGTAGGAAAGGGAGGGTGGGTGCTCTGAGGGTCATCGCTTCTCCTCCGGCTGGCGGAACGCCCGACCCCCCCTGGTCACAATAAACGAGGCGACGGCAGCGAAGATCAGAAGCATGATGATGAGGTTGGTCAGCTGCACGATGAACAGCATCAGCAGGGTCGGCTTTGGGGGTTGCCTCCAGGTGTGGCCGATGGGACAGCCGTGCCGTGACACGGCCCTCGCCTTCTTCCCTGCACTCATACAGGACGGTCACACGTGCCCCCTGCTCCCTCCGACTGCCGATCTCACATCGCGACTCCAGATCTGAGGGCCCCCTGGGGTTCCCCGAGGCTCCCGGAGGTCCCCTGGAGCTGAGGTAAGGAGTAAGGAAAAGGGAGCATGTTGAAGAGGAAGGAGGGAGGGAGGGGGGGAGGGAGGAGGAGAGAGGTGGAAAGGAGGGAGGAGGGATGAGACGGGGGTAGAGTGAGGAGGGAGGAGGATGAGGAGACCCGACCTCCATTCTGGAGGCTTGTTTCCTCTTCTGTGGCAACTCATGGGGGCCTCCCATGCCATCTTGCTGACGCGACTGGGCCTGGGTTCCAGGGTCGAACAACGACCCCAATGCAGTCAGGCTGCCTTCTAACCCACAGGAAGAGGTACAACGGACGAGAAAGAGAAGGAGAAGGAGGAGGAGGAGGAGGAGGAGGAGAGGAGCCCAGGGTCAAATTTTCAAGGGGAGAATAAAAGGAAAAGGAGGAGGAGGAGGAGGAGGAGAGGAGGAGAAGAAAACAAGAGGAGGAAGAGAAGGAGTATGAGGAGAGGAGGAGCTTAGGAGGACGAGGAGGAGGAGGAGGAGGAGGAGGAGGAGGAGGAGGAGGAGGAGGAGGAGGAGGAGGGGAGATAATGAGGGGGAGGGGGAGGGGGAGGAGGAGGAGGAGGAGGAGGAGGAGGAGGAGGAGGAGGAGGAGGGGAGGAGGAGGAGGAGGAGGAGGAGGAGGAGGAGGAGGAGGGAAGGCATTCTGGCCCTCAGAGGTCTGGGGCCAGATCGATCGGCTCGGATCGGGCAATCGGCGCCGCCGCCCGGTCTAGCTCGCGGTCAGGCCGACCTCGGGGCCGGGCCCCAAGCGCGCCGCGCGGCGCCCTCTCGGAGGCCACCGTCGCCTCCCTGTCTCCGAGAGGGCCGCGATTCGCGGCCGCGCGCCTCGCGGCGCCCCCCTGGCAACGCCGGCCGACGGAGGCTGGCACAGGCGGGAGCGCTCCCGCCGCAGCGCTGCCAGGACACTACTGCGGGTCCTGGACGCGGCACGGCTGCTGGGGAGTCACCACTCGGCTCAGCACTCGACCGAGGTGATGGCGCTGCCGAAGCACAAGTGGCAGTGCGGCGGCTGTGGGGCACCCGTCCCCAACAGCATGTGGCACTGCAGATGTGGATTCAAGTGGAGACCGCAGAGGACAGCCACAGGCCAAGCCCCAGCTGCAGGTCGTCAGGCCTCAGGCGGCAAGACAGGCAAGAAGCAGAAAGTGCAGCAGGTGTTCAGCCAGGAGCACGCTGCCATCTTCAAAGACGTGGGCTTCCTGACACTGGATGAGGCGCGAAGCTTCAAGGAGTGGAGGGAGCCGCCTGCGCCTGAGCAAGCCGCGCTGAGGGCGCCATTCAAGGCAGCACTGATTGCCAGGGCGAAGCGGCTGCTGGACGTGGTGCAGGCCAACAGGCGGGCGCAGAAGGAGTCAGCACTTGAAGAACAGGAACTCAGCATGCTGAAGACGGCACTACTCATGCTGAAGCCCAAGGGAGTGCAGCTGCCTGAGCTGACCAAGCTGCGCTTCGACATGAACACAGAGTTGAACGCGATCCACGTGCAGCAGAAGCAGCTCCACCAGAGAGCGATGTTGCTGGAGGTGAGGATCGCCAAGGTATATGATCAAGAGCAAGAGCTGATGGCGCAGGACTTGGAGCCTGGCTACACCTCTGAGGAGGACGAGGTGCCCGATGAGCAGCCCACGCAGGCCAGTGCGCAGCCGCCCGCGGCGCCCAAGGGGTGGGCGACGGGAGCTCCCTGGCGCACCTCCGCCACTGGGGCTGCCGCCCATGCTGATCCAGGACCAGTTGCTGCTTCAGGCGCTGGGCAAACGCCGAGAGGCATGTCCCGCCAGCTACTCACGGTCAAGAGGGAGCACACCTCTCAGCCCTCGCCCAGCAAGCAGGTGGAGACGGCGCCGGCGGAGTGCAGCAGGCCCGAGTTCTTCAACCAGGAGGTCGCCCAGGCCATCAGACAGCTCAACCAGCGCATGGACAGCATCCAGTCACAGTGTCAGCAGCAGCGCGCGGCCCCGCCTGCTCCCCCCCAGGCCGCGGAGGCCCAGCAGCTTGCGCTGTCGGCACGCATGCAGCAGGAGTGCCAGGCTATGGAGCTGCGCATGCAACAGGAGTTCCAAGAGCAGAACTGGGGTGTCAAGCGTATGCAGCAGGAGCTGGAGGAGCGCGAGCGCATGTTAGCGATGCAGCAGAATGAATTCATCCAGACCGAGACCGCTCAGAGGACCAGAATGGAGGCGCAGCAGATGGCCATCTCACAGGTCACGCAGCAGCATCAAGTGCAAGACTATCGGCTGGAGACCGCCCTGAGAGCACGCTTGGAGGAGGCCATGCAGCTGGAGGAGACCAACGAGCAGGCTCTGCGCCAGCGGGCTGAACTTCAAGAGCAATGCAGGTTCCTCGCAGAGCGCTCGAGCCAGCTCCAGGCTCAGTCAGACTCGGTTGCCACGCACCTCGACGCCCGCCAGCAAGCTGCAGCCGAGCTGGACGAGGCGAACTGTCGCATCATTGAACAACAGCAACAGCGGGCCTGTGAGGAGCAGAGGAAGTACGAGGAGCTGGAGATCCATGCGCGCCTGAGGTTCCAACAAGCTATGGAACAGCTGGAGGTGGAAGCCCGCGCCGCCCGCCAGGTGATGGCTCGAAGCACCCAGGAAGCCGCGGAGCAGGCAGCCTTGGAGCAAGCCCAGGCAGCTGAACACGCCCAGCAGCGGCACTCCAGTCAGCAACGGGAGGCAGCCATGGCCATCCTGCAGGAAACCGACAGGCTGCGCATGGAGCAGAGGATCCTGTCCGAAGCCGAGGCCGAGCAACTCCACATCAGGGCGCGCGTCCTCAACGCGGACCTGCTGCTCGAGGAGGAGACCATCGCACAGCAGTTCCAGCGAGAGGAATTGGCTCTGCAGCAGGAGGAGCTCCAGGAGGCCGCTGCCAGGATCCACCGCAGCCGAGAGGCAGCTCAGGGGAAGGTGGGGCCACCTCAGGGCGCACCAGACTCGGCAAGTGCGGAATCGCGGGCAGGCATGGCTCCCAGGAATGCCACCCACTCAGACGAGGGGCAACCCTGGGGTGAGACCCCTCCTGCCCAGACGTGCCAGCAGGAAGCCAATGGGACGGATACTCCAGTAGCCGACTCCCCAATCGAGGTATCTCCATCGGCGGAGGCGCCTGCTCGGATGCCTGATCAGTCGAGTGGTGCTGGGCAATGCTTCATTGACTGGCAGCAGGTGCAGGCCCACTGGGGCTCAGTGGCTGCTCCCGCTCAATTCCCGCCAGGGCAGGGCTCCACGGGAGAGTCGCACGACAGCCTTTCCCCAGCTCAGCACTCGGACCAGGGATCCTCGAGTGGGGGGCCTGCTGTCCTCTCCCCAACGCAGCCTGTGGATCCGCGCTGGTGGCTGCCTGGGACCCCAGAGGCAGACGGCGAAGGTTCCGCCTTCGCCAGACAGGAGAAGCTGGAGCAGGCCCTGGCCCTCGAGAGCAGCGGGCGCCGCGATGCTGCCCAGTCGGTCTCCGCCCCCCCGGGTGTTGAGGCCAGCCTGCAGGGGAGGCGGCAGCATCAAGCGGCTCCTGGCAAGCCAGTCAGCGTGGCCTCCAACTCTCCATCACAAGGTAAGGACATCACCGCATCCGCGGGGTCTTCGTCGGCAGGCCTGTCAGACGCCACGCTGCGCGACAACCTCCTGGACCTCACGGCTACAGGAACACCAGTTTTTCGAGGAGCCAGCTCGGCCAGCCGCCCGCCAGGGTCAGCGGACGAGGGCCACGAGAGCGCGGCATCGGCAGGGGGATCATCGACCTGCCAGACCAAGCAGCAGCATGTCAAGCAGAGGCTGCTGCAGCATGGGGCCAGGGGCAAGCTCTTCCAGACCAGGGAGCAGGGGCTGGAGGACCTGCGCCGTGCCAAGGAGGCCAAGGCCTCCCTCGGCTGACCCCGATCAGCGATCGCGCAGTGGCTGGCGTGGGCGCAGAGGCTGGGGGCGGAAGCGTAACAGGGCGAAATACACCTGGAGCTACGCCTACCTCTGCGTGGGGTTGTGGCGAAAGCGTAACGGGGCGAAACACACCCGGAGCTACGCCACCCCCAAGCCACGCCAGGCAAATGACCGAGCGGGCAGTACCCTGTCCCGTGTCAACCAGCTGCCCTCCGAGCGCGACGGAGCAAGGGGCAGCACCGCCATTTTGGCCAGATGCAAGCATACAGAATTCAGAGGTCCCTACACATGGGACCAACCTCCCCGTGGAGCTGGAGCCTGGCGTCACGCTGAGGGCGAGCGATGACATTCAGGACGTGCAGCCTGCTCCACCAGGGCCTGTCACTCAGCACCAGCCGCAACAGCCACCTGGGGATGATCTAGTCCAGGGAACTGCGGCCCATCATCAGCCTGTCGCTCTTCGACCTCAGGCACCTCTACATAGTATTTCTGTTGATAGCACAGCGCCACTGGCCCCAGTGCCTGGCAGCGCGACGCAGCACCACCTGGCAGTTGATGTCCCATCGGGGAGCAGCGGTCAGCGGTCGTGCAACATCGGACAGCTTCGTTCCTTGGTTGATGACATCACCAGGAACATCAATACCTTAGATTGGCAGCATGATATTTTGGGACACGATTTGCATGAGCACACTCGCCTGGCCTTGCAGTACCTAGCCCCAGTCAGGCCGATTGTTCCGCAGACACACCTTTTTTTTCATGGACGCCGCTTTCGACATGAAGGCACCTTCTACGGCCAGCTGGGCAGTGATTCATATCGCACAAGACTCCGAAGGTTTCTCTTACCTTGGGCACCTCGTGGGTAACTACGCAGACTCAGTGCCACCGGAGTTGGGAGCCCCCACTTCTAGTACAGTCGTGGAGCTAGCTGGTATTCTCTGGGCGCTCATTGCGTCCATCGCTTGGCAGGATGGGATGCCTTGTGTGTTTGTTGGGGACAACACCTCCGCCTTGGGGACGGCGGACGGCACCCAGATGATTTCTTCGCATCACGACCTTTCCAGACTGACGTCCATCCTTTGCGAGGAGATCAGACGCCAGAGGTCGGTACGCTTTGAACATACCAAGGGTCATTCAGGTGCACCTTGGAACGAAGCAGCGGACGTGATTGCTAAAGAGGCGGGGCTGCAGCCCAGGCGTAGGCCCTATTTTGATTGCATCACCAGCCTCCTCGCCTACGATCCCGCACTCGAATGGAGCTGGCTGCGCACGGCGAACCCGCAAGATGCAGCAGCCTACCCACCACTGATCAACGGCAAGTTCCAGTTCACAGTCAAGCCGCAAGTTGCTCAGCTGGAACACATCCCAGCCCCAGTACCTACGAGGTGTGTCAACGGCCGCCTCAACCTCTGCGTGTGCCAGTACAATGCTCAGTCTATGATTGATGTCGTGCTCAATCCGAAGGCGAGCAGGAAGGTATCAGGCAAAGGTATTCTTGTCAGGCAGCAGCTGCACCAGCGAGGCGTACATCTGGCGGGGATCCAGGAAACCAGGTGTGCTGCAAGAGCCACGACCGCCAACGGTTATTACACGATCTCGAGCCCAGCGGTCAAGGGGAATCTGGGATGCTCACTATTGCTTTCGACCGAGCTCCCCTACGCCACTCACAAAAGGAAAACCTACTGCTTCCAGAAAAAGCATGCCAAGGTCCTCTTCGGGCATCCTCGGATGCTGTTTGTCCGCGTGGCTGCTCCCTTCTTTGATGAGGTGATCGCCGTTGCGCACACCCCGCACCACGGAAAGGACCAGCAGGGCAACGAGAGGAAGGACTGGTGGAGGCTATTCGAGCTGAAGTGCGACATCTTCAAGCCCTCCATCGTGCTCATTGACCTCAACGGCAGGCTTGGGAGCAAGCAATCCGATTTCGTGGGTACGGAAGGCTTTCGCCAAACCGAGGACGACAACGGCGAGCGGCTCCACGGCTTCGCGACAGAGCGGGGGTTCTTTGTTGCCAACACGCTCTTCAAGGGACCTGCGAGCGAGCCTCAGTACACCTGGAAGGACAGCCACAGCCACACCCCACACCGTATTGATTTCATTCTGTTTCAGGAAGCCTCCTTCAACAGAGTGGCCGCGGTACGTGTCGACCACTCTTTTGACGGCGTGTGCAAGAACTCGGACCACTCCCCTGTCCTGGCGTTCCTCACAGGCAACATCAACGGTCAAGCCAAGGACAAGAATGGAGGCTTCAAGCTGGACCACTACAAGCTCAAGGACCCGATGGCCAGAGACGCTTGCAACAGGGCGCTTGACGACATCCAGCAGCCGCCATGGGAGATGGATGTGAACGACCACTACCATGCCATTCAGTCTGAGATCTCGGCCTGCATTAAGGAATGCTTTGGGGCCGACCGATTCACTCCAGTCAAGAGCTCGATGTCCAGGACCACCATGCGACTGGTGCGCATCAGGAGATATGTGCAGCGAGCCATCAGAAAGCAGCAGGATGGCAATTACAGGGCACTGCAGCTTCTCCGCAACAAGCTCCCCACGGAATGGCAAGACTTCGTCACGGAGCAGGAGACTTGGTTCCAGCCGCTCAACTCGCTCAGATTAGCCTGTTGTACGCTGGACACAGCGGGTCTGCTGTACCAGTGCCGCATCTTCCTGGACGCTACGCTAGACACTTACAAGTCCTTGCTCACTCAGGACAGGGACAACTCCATGGCAGAGCTCGCCAACCACCTCATGGCCACCAAGCACCACAACGACCCAGCCGAGCACTGGAGAACGGCCAAAAAGATGCTCATGTTGGGAGGCAGACCTGGCAAGTGGGGAGCAGTCTACCCTGAGAGAGAGGACGTGGATGGCACCATCATCACAACGGACGAGCAGCTGTGCCTCGCCCGCCTCAAGTACTTCGCCAGCGTTGAGCAGGCGAGGGTCCAGCAGCCCTCGGAGCTTGTGCAACGTTACAACGAGACGGCCCAGCAAATACAGCCGCCGAAGGAGATACCTGTCAAGATGGTGCAGTCACACCATGGGCTAGCCTATAGCTTCAGCAAAGCCAAGTTGCGCAAGGCCGCAGGGCCAGACAAGATCGCCAACGACGCGCTCAGAGCTTGCTGCAGATCCATGGCCAGGCTATGGCACCCAGTCATCACCAAGGCCAACTTCTTGAATCAGGAGCCGGTGCAGTTCAAGATCGGCACGGCCGTGGAACTGCACAAGGCCGGCTCCTCCAAGCCCTTTGCCAACTACAGGAGCATCCTCCTCAACAACACGGTCGCCAAGCATCACCATGCATTCTTGCGCAACTTGATCATTGACTGTCACCTGGATCTTCTACGACAGACACAGTATGGAGGCATCCCACGGCGCAGCACTGCCATGGCCACGCACTCGGTCAAGGCCTTCCTGCATGTATGCCGACTGCAGCAGAAGGCAGCCATCCTGCCCATGATCGATCTGAAGGCCGCCTTCTACACGGTGGTCAGGCAGCACATCGTCAGGGGCCCCACGGACAGGGAGGACCTGGAGGACATATACGAGCAGCAGAACGTCCCACAATGGATGCAGCCCGCGCTCCAAGAGCTGCTCGCTAGGCCGAGCGCGCTCCAGGACAACAGCGTGGATCCAGCATTGCATGCAGCGGTTGCAGAGGCACATAGGCACACTTTTTTCATGACACAGGGATGCCCGCTCACAGCGGAAAGTCGTCGAGGCACGCGCCCTGGTAATGGCTTAGCGGACCTGGTATACAACCTGGGCTTCGCCACGCTGCTGAGAGACCTACACAAGGACCTGGCCGCCCACAACTACACGCTCACACTGAAGCCGGACCCTGCTCCTGTACTGGCTTCTGGCGCTGCAGAACAAGCCGAAGTTACGGATGTTTCCTTCGTGGATGATGCTACGACGCCCTGCGCGGTGGACAGCTGCGACAACCTAGAAGACGCCATCAGGGGCATAGTCAGCATCCTGTTCAAGCACATCTGCATCTTTGGTTTCACGCTTAACCTGGCCAAAACCAAGATATTGATAGGCTTCTTTGGCCCGCGTGCCAGAAAAGCAAGGGCCCGCCTGCTTACCAGTCACCCGGCGTACTTATGGCACGATGGCCTGGACCATCAGTTGCAGATTGTGGAGACGGCGGTCAACCTGGGCACGGTTGTGGATACTAAAGGATGTGAGGGACCCAACATGGCCCGCAGGTGCAATGGGCACTCGGCAGCAGCGGGCCCTCTGAGGATCACGGTCAATCAAATCCAGGACGTTGACAGACAGGTTAAGATCACGCTCACCAGCGCCCTCTGCGATAGTACTCTCACTTTCAATGCAGAAATATGGGGTGCGCTGGGTACCAGGCTGGACTCGCAAGTCGCTGCCAAGTATGTCAACGCCTACCGCGCTGCGGTGGGCAAGCAGCACATACCTGATGGACCTCGATGGCGAGATGAGGAGGTTCTACTAGACGCAGACAAGTCCTCCTGGCAGATCATCCTCCGCACAAGGCGCCTGCGGCATCTCATGCGACTCTTGTTCTTTGGGGACCAGCAGCTACTGCGCCTCGTTGATCTACTCTGGGAAGAGAAAGGCAGCTGGAATGCCCTGATCTGGGAAGATCTGATCTGGCTCGGTGAGTCTGTCTCTACTGACGAGATTCCACTGGAGCAGCGTCAGGACATACGCACCTGGATTGACGCCTTCAGAGTTTGGGAGTATGCCAAGGCCATGAACCTGAGCAAGAGAGTGGAACGCAGAGCACATGCATCTCAGATGGAGTACTTCAGGCATGGCGTTTGGCAGAGACAACTCAGATCTTTGGCCCAGGAGGCGGGGCTGCCACCCCCGCCCTTCGTGGAGGCAGATCGACCCGAACGAGGACAAGGTTTCATCTGCTATGATTGTGGCAAAATTCTGGCAACACGGGGCATGTGGAGGAGGCACCGCACAGTCGTACATGCACAGCGTGATGACGACCGATATATTAGAGGGACGCGTTGCTCGAACTGTGGCAAGGACTTCCACACCCGTGCTGGACTTCTTCGACATCTCAAGTACAGAAGCCTCAGATGTATGGAGCATTGTCGTGCCACAGTTGTTCCATTAAATGATGAAGAGTTGGCAGCAGCTGATGTCGAGATGGCAGAAGATACCAGAAAGCTCAAAAGATGTGGTTTCAGGGCGGCTAAGGCCATGATGCCGCCGAAGGACCCAGACCCATATTGGATTACGACAATACCGACATGGGCCAGCCCTCTCGAGCCAGTCTGCCCGCCAGCAGCACCAGCTGACGAGGACGGCCCTGATCACCAGCAGACAGTGTACCCTTCGACAGTGGACAGACCGACTACGTGGCACTGTAACCTGGTACTCCACCTCTTCAGTGGCCACAGGAGACCCAACGACATCCAGGATCACCTGGAGAAGCTAGCAGCAGAATGGTCAGTCCCCTTGATGGTGCTCTCCCTGGACGTGCAGAACAATGCGGACAGAGGGGACATGACCAAGAAGGAGAACCTCGCGTTCTGGAAGGCAGCCATGCTGGCAGGGCATGTGTGCGCGGTGGTAGGAGGACCTCCCTGCGAAACCTGGTGCCCGGCCAGATGGCTGGATGATGGCAGGGGGGGCAGACAGCCGAGACCCCTCAGGACGAGGAGCAGGCCTTGGGGCATCGGCAGCGTGTCCCAGAAGGAGAGGCAGCAGATCGACCTGGGCAACGCGCTGCTCCGCTCCTGCCTTTTGCTGCTCCTGATCGGCCGCCCGCTGGGCATCACAGGGCTGATGGAGCATCCAGCCCCAGCGCCCTGGAGGCCACAGAGCATCTCCTCCTGGGAGACACCCGAGATCTCATGGGCGCTCGAGCTCCCTGGGGTGGACTACGTGCAGTTGGACCAGTGCGCGTACGGCGCGCGGGCGAGGAAGCCGACGGGGCTCCTGGCGGTGAACGCCCCCGAGCTCCGCCTCGCCGTGGACGCGGACCCCCTGGGCGGCCGCTGCCGGCATGAGGGGGGCCACCCAGCGGCAGCGGGCCGTGATGAGCACGGCCGCTGGCGCACCGCTGAGCTGAAAAGCTATCCGCCGGCCTTTTCGCTTTTGCTCGCCAAGGTGCTCCTTGGGCACCAAGTGTCGAGGCTCAGCCGGGCCTGGGATCCCTGGGGAAGTGACCTGGGGACCTTGGCTTTCCAGGATTTCTTTGTCCCTCTCGATCCATATTTCAATTTCCAGGCGGGCCACGACTGCTATCGTCATGTCTAGTGCTCGCTGTCCCCAGTCGACACGACGTCGACGCTGTCCTAGAGTCGCCAGCAGTGCACGCCCACTCCCTCCTCCTCGGCACAAGGTTTACTACTATCCTCGCCCCTTCCTCCTCGACCTCGAATCGAGTGGGATGAGTCGGTGCCCGAGCACGTCGGGCCACGTCGACAACTTCGTGGCCCTGGCCGAGCTGGAGGTCTTGAACGGTGTAGGCCTTTGCAAAATCCCAGGCAAAATCCCAGGAGGAGGAGGCGGAGGAGGAGGAGGAGGAGGAGAAGGAGGAGGAGGAGAGGGATCTCGCCATCCCGGGTGCGGCAACGATCCAGACCCGCCAGAGGAAGGCCAGGCCCGCATTACGCACGACGCCCTCGGCCACGGGCGACGGCGGCTGAGTGCTCGCCCCCACATGCTGCAGCGGGCGGG
>CAUYUJ010013447.1:1058607-1098607 GCA_963575745.1 Prorocentrum cordatum
CGTCCCTGCCCATTTTGTTTGTTGATCGAGTTTGGTACCACCAAAGGTTCGCCGCCCCTGGCCAAGCCGATCCTGGGCCCAGGATCGGTGCATACAGTGGAGGCCCATGCCAAGAAACACCCTGTTTTTGCATGAGGTTCCCACACAAAAAATCGATGGACGTCCTGGGGTCTCGGGGTTGGGCTTCTTGTGGAAGGTGTCTTGTGGACTGGCCTCCGCTGAAGTGAGGACCAGTTTGGGCCGATGCCGAGGCTAGCCGTGGCCAGAAAAAATGGGCCTCCGTACCCTACTCGGCGTTCCTGGCGGCAGCACGAGGACCGTGCGGCCCCCTTGGGCGGGGCCAAAGGGGGGGCGTCGACGCCCCTCCTCGGCCCAGGGTGGGCCCGAACAGCGGCGGCGGACACGTGTAGGTGCCGCCGCCCTGGCAGAGATGGGTGAGGCCGTGTACTGTACAGGCGGACCGAGGTATATGATGGAGGTCGGTTCGGGAGGGTATCCTAGTGTTTTTCGTGTCTGTTGGATGTTACATGCCGGCTTCCCCTCCCCCCCCAGCCGCCGCCCCGCTGCTGCTGGCCTCCGCCCCCGGCGCCCCCCCGCCGCCGCCTGGCCCCGCTCTGAGCGGGCCCGGCCTCCGTCTCCCATTTGCCACCGCCGGGCGTTCCTCCTCTATCCCCTGCGCATTGCTGCTGCATTCGCATTCGTATGCCCTGCCTATGCTCTTCCGCCAGCGCAGTCACTCTGCCTAGCCGCCGACGCAAAAAGTCTGTTGGATGTTGTTGTGCATCTGGGGGGAGGGAACCCTTGTATGTTCTGTGAGTTTTGGCCGACGGAAGGTCTCATGTTCTTGAGGGATGTTCTGCTGGCCTAGGTCCGACTGTAAGTGCCGTCGCCCTAACAGAGGTGGATGAGGCAGTGTAGCGTATCGTCACGGCGGTGGGCAGACGGCTTGCGACGGCTGTGTCGAGGGAGAGGGAGGGACGAGGCGTGACACGACCCAGTCGATTCCATGTTGCGCGGCGGCGGCTGCCATTGATTCATTTCGACTGCGCACCCCACGAGGGACCCCCTCCCTCGCTGATGCGGCTCGATACGATCCGTTCGTTCATACAAACTATTCGTTCGATCTGCGATTCGCGGCATTCTTTGGACAGACATGGGAGGGGGGAGGATATGCGATGATGGCTTCAGAAGACCATTGGGGTTCTCCCGGGTTGTCGAGGCTCCTGAAGCGTTTTTGATGTTTGAAAGAGCGTGTTCTACCGCCTTGTTTTTTTCTGTGGTTGTTTTTCTTGTGTTATTGTGGCGGAAAACCGGCGGGGGGGGGTAACATTATTACTTTTTTTTTAATTTTTTTTTTTTTGTTTTTATTTTTATTTTTTTTTTTTTTCTTTTCTTTTTTTTTTATTTTATTTTACTGGTTTCGAACCCCTCCCCCCCCCCCCTTGCCGGAAACCGGGGGGGGTCCACTACCGGTTCGAAAACCCCTCCCACCCCCCCCGTCATCATGAAAAGGGGGGGGTCAGGTCACTACTGGTTCGAAACCCCTCCCCCCCCCCCCCACCCTCGAAAAACCGAGTGGGGGGGGTCACTACCGGTTCGAACCCCCCCCCCCTCGAAAAACCGAGTGGGGGTGCGGAGAGTGGTGGGGACGGTGTTGGTGGGGACAGTGGTGAGGGGATAGCGGGACAGTGGTGGGGACAGTGGGACAGTGGGACAGTGGTGGGGACGGTAGTGGTGGGGACAGTGGTGGGGACAATGGTGGAACAGGGGGGGACAGTGGACAGTGGTGGTGACGGTGGTGGTGGGGACTGGTGTGGGGACAATGGGAATGAGGTGGAAACAGTGGGACAGTGGAGGGTACAATGGTGGTGGGGACAGTGGTGAAGGCGGTGGCGAGGACGGCGGTGGGACAATGGGACAGAGGTACAGTGGGGACAGTGGTGGGGACAGGGGGGACAGTGGTGGGAACAGTGGGACAGCTCAGTGGGACAGCGGCGGAGTCAGTGGGACAGTGGGGACAGTGGGGATAGTCGGGCAGTGGTTGGGGCCGTGGAGACAGTGGGGAGAGTAAAACCGTGGTGGGGACAGTTCTGGGGACAGCGGGGACAGTGCGACAGTGGCGGGGCCACTGGTGGGGACAGTAGGGGCGGTGGTGGAACCAGTGGGGACAGCGGTGGTGAGGACAGTGGTGCTGGGAACACCAGTGGGGGATGTGATGCGGACGGTGTTGATGGGGGGACCGGAGGAGTTGCTGGCGTGAGTAGGGGGGGGGGGGGGTTCGAAAAGGTAGTGACCCCCGCCGGTTATCCGGATCCGAAGGGTAAGGGGGGGGGGTTCGAACGGCAGTGACCCCCCCGTTTTTCGGAATCCGGAGGGGGGGGGGGGGAGGGGTTTCGAACCGGTAGTTGACCCCCCCGCGTTTTCGAGCGGGGGGGGGGGGGGGGGGGAGGAGAGAGGGGTTAGGGGAGGGGGGGTTTTGCCTGGGGAAAGGGGGGGGGGAGGGGTCCAGCAGGGGGGGGGGATTTTCGGAGATTTTCGAGGGGGGGGGGGGGCGACCCCCGGGTTCCGGAGGAAAAGGTTGGCAATTTTCCACAGTAGAGCGGCGGTGGATCACGCTCTCTCTGATGTTTTGAAACGCCATCGCGACAGGACCTTCGCGACCTGATCGGGCTCGAAGAGTCAGGGATATGACAGATGTGGCCGAAGGCTGCGGTTCTGACTGATGCGCGGCGTGATGAACACGACGTCAGAGGTTGGGGAAGTCACGCGCGCGGTTCTCGGACGAGGTGGAATGTGGTCTGTTGCAGCATTGGCATTGGCCCGGCCTTTTCTTCGTCTCTCTTAACTCATTCCTTGTCTTGGGTGGAGCTCGCGGCTGGATGACCAGGAAGAGGAGGAGGAGGGGGAGGAGAAGGAGGAGGAGGAGGAGGAGGAGGAGGAGGAGGAGTGGTGGATGAGAGGAGGAGGAGGGGGGAGGAGGAGGAGGAGGAGGAGGAGGAGGAGGAGGAGGAGAGATGAGGAAGTAAGGATGTTGGATGAGGGATGAAGATCATGGGGTGGCAGGAAGAGGCTGAGAAAGGTCTTGAGGAGGAGGAGGAGGAGGAGGAGGAGGAGGAGACACAGTGCATCACACTTTGCGTTCTCCTCCTACTACTCTCATGTATTTTTCCCTATCAGCCGCCCCTGCTCTCGTGATGGCGGAAATCCTGTCAGGTGACTCAGGATGCGTCTGGAGGTCCCTGGCGATCTTCGGTGCTTTGAGATTTCTGGAAGCCCTTGGAGGCCACCAGAAGCTTCCAGGGTCACGGGAGCGGTCAGCAGCGTTCGAAAGCTGGATCCTCCTCCTCGCCTCCTCCCTCTCCCTTCCTCCTCCTTCTCCTCCTCCTCCTTCTCCTCCTCCTCCTTCCTCCCTCCTCCTCTCCTCCTCCTCCTCCTCCTCCTCCCCCCTAATCCCGAGATGCCTCCTCCTCCTCCTCCTCCTCCTACTCTTCCTCCTCCCCCTCCTCCATCCTGTCCCATCTGCGATGCGGCTGGATGTGTATTCCAATTTTCTCCACGCCGACGGCGCTGATGCATCGGCGATGCGCCGTGATCTTCCGACCTCATCTACTCGGACCCCATCTAGGAGCGCCTCCATCCTCTTTCTCCTCCCCCTCCTCCTTTTCCTCCATCCTGTTGCCTTACTGATAACTCCTCCCTGTCGCACCCCGAAACGTGTCGGTAGGGCGGGCCAGGTGTTCCGCCTGAGACTTCCTCACCATGTATCTGATTTTGAAACTTATACTGGCAACAGCTTCACGGATGGAGGGTGGTCGGGTTTCAAAATGTGGTTTTCGCTTTAGCGCCGCGAAGATTCGTTTCGAAAGTTTGCAGCAGTTTTGCGGATGAAGGGCGTGTGGTCTTACCAAATACGGCACTCGCCTGAGCGCCTCGCGCATTCGTCTGAAACGCTTGCAGGAGATGTACTGGTGGAGGGCGGGGGGTTTTCAAAGTGTGGTTCTGGCTTTTGTGCCTTGCATATTCGTGTTGAAAGTTTGTGAGTGTTTCACGGATAGAGGGTTGTTCCTTTTCAAAATGTGGTTCTCGTTTTACCGCCTCGCATATTCGCGGTACAAGTTTGCAAGAATTTCACAGATGAAGGGTTGCTCCTCTTTCAACATGTGGCTCTGGGCCTAGCGCCGCGCACATTCGTGTCACGGATTGAAGGCGGGTGGTTTCCAGAAGGTTGTTCTCGCTTAGGCGCCGCGCGCATTCGCAATCGAGCGTATGCAAGAAGTTCCATGGTGGAGGGCGGCTCTTGTTCAAAATGTGGCCGTCGCCGGAGCGCCGCGCACATTCGTCATTGAACGTCGTCGTGAGTTTCGCTGATGGAGGGCGGGTCGTTATCAGCGCCGCGCACCTTTGCTTCAAGATCTGCAGTAATACGCATTGATGGCGGTTCCTTTTCAAAATGTGGCTCTCGCCGTAGCGTCGCTCATACTGCGCGTTTTTCAGAGCATGACGGATGGAGGGTGGTTCTTTTTCAAAGTGTGGCTCTCGCCTCAGCGCTGCGCACATTCGCTTGAAACGTTTGCACGTGCTTCACGGGTGGAGGGCGGCTTTGGTTCAAACATTGGTTCTCATTTGAGCGCCGCGCACATTCGTTTGAACAGTGTACAAACAATTATGGATTGTGATGGTTGACGTCCCAGAAATGATGGTACCCGGCACGATTTAGGATTGCCAGGGCGCAACAGTCACGCTGATTCGCGGTGCTGCAGTCGCAGACATGGTGTTCTGGCACGATGCAGGATCGTCAGAACGCAGCAGTTCGGTTGAATTGCGGCTTTCAAGTCCAAGGAGTGGTGCTTCGGCACGATGGATGGTTCTCAGACGGTTTTCTTCCAACGGGGCACTTAGAGCAGTGAACTTTGTAGGGACCTATGAAGCTGTAACTTGGAGGAAGGGTTTATTGCAATATCGTTGATGCGTCTTGGGTTTGCACTGGTCCTCTTCCTCCTCGCCCCCCCTCTTCCTCCCCCCTCTCCTCCAATAGATAACTCCACCCTGTCGCGTCCCCTGACGCATCGGTTGGACGGGCTGGGCGTTTCGTCTGAGATTTCCTCACCATGTATGATTCTGATGGAGGGCGGGTGGTTTTCAAAATGTAGTCCTCGCCTCAGCGCCGCGCGCATGCGTCATTAAACGTTTGCAGAAAGTTTGCTGATGGAGAGCGGCTCTTGTTGAAGATGTGGCTCTCGCCTGAGCGTCGCGCACATTCGTCTTAAAGTTTGCAACGCTCTCACGGGCGGAGGGCAGTTCCTTTTCCACATGTGGCTCCGTCGCCTAAGCACCGTGCACATTCTTCACCACCCACCAAACCACCCCAACCCAACCCGAAGGCCTCAATTTATCCTCGATTTCCAGTGGGGGGGGGTCGCGGAACGTTGAGAAAACACATGGAATCCGTACCCCCCCCAACCCGAAATTCGGGTCAAATTCGGGTCTTCGGGTTGGGTTGGGGTGGTCTGGTAGGTAGTCAATTCTTCATAATGTCCACAACAGTTTAAGGATTCGCATTGTTGAAGCCCCAGGGCTGGTGTTTTGGCGCCTTCTGGGATTGTCGGGACGCAACAGTCACGTTGCTTCTTGGGGTTGAAGTCCCATGAGTGGTGTTCTGACGCGACTTCGGATTGTCAGGATGCAAGAATCATGTTGATTCGCGGCGCTGAAATCCCAAGAAACATATTTTGGCACGATTGACGATTCTGAGACGGTTGTTTTCCATCGGGGCAATTCCCGCAGTGAAAATAATCCTGGTGAGGGACCCAACCATACGCAGTTGTGAGTACCGCGTCGTGGGTACCACTTTCGGTGTAGCTCCCTATGGGGCCACGAACCGTGTGACGGGGGGGCTGGAAAGGTGCGGTGGTGCCATGCGGACCCTGCGACTGGGGCCTTCGGTGGAGCTCCTTATTGGGCCACGAACCATGCGGGGTGTGTGCCGGAATGGGTGGCGGTGCCATGCGGACCTTGCCAGTGGGGCCTTCGGTGGAGCTCCCTATGGGGCCACGAACCGTGTGAGGGGTGTGCCGAAATAGGGCGGCGGTGCCATGCGGACCCTGCCACTGGGGCCTTCGGTGGAGCTCCCTATGGGCCGCGCCGCGTCGGGTGTGCCGAAATGGGGCGGCGGTGCCATGCGGACCCTGCGACTGGGGCCTTCGGTGGAGCTCCCTATGGGGCCACGAACCGTGTGAGGGGTGTGCCGAAATAGGGCGGCGGTGCCATGCGGACCCTGCCACTGGGGCCTTCGGTGGAACTCCCTATAGGGCCACGAGCCGCGTGACGGGTGTGCCGAAATGGGGCGTCGGTGCCATGCGGACCCTGCGACTGAGGCCTTCGGTAGAGTTCCCTATTGGGCCACGAACCGTGTGAGGGGTGTGCCAACATGGAGCGGGTGCCATGCGGACCCTGTCACTGAGACCTTCCGTGGAGTTCCCTCTGGCGCCACGAGCCGTGTGAGGGGTGTGCCGAAATGGGGCGGCGGTGCCATGCGGACCCTGCCACTGGGGCCTTCGGTGGAGCTCCCTATGAGGCCACGAGCCGTGTGAGGGGTGTGCCGAAATGGGGCGGCGGTGCCACACGGACCTTGCCATTGAGGTCTTCGGTGGAGCTCCCTCTGGGGCCACGAACCGTGAGCGGGGTGTGCCGAAACGGGGCGGCGGTGCCATGCGGACCCTGCCACTGGGGCCTTCGGTGGAGCTCCCTATGGGGCCACGGGCCGTGTGAGTGGTGTGCCAAACGGGGCGGCGGTGCCATGCGGACCCTGCGACTGGGGCCTTCGGTGGAGCTCCCTATGGGGCCACGAGCCGTGTGAGGGGTGTGCCGAAATGGGGCGGCGGTGCCATGCGGACCCTGTCACTAGGGCCTTCGGGGGAGCTCCCTATGGGGCCACGAACCGTGTGAATGGTGTGCCAGAATGGGGCGGCGTTGCCATGCTGACCCTGCCACTGGGGCCTTCGGTGGAGCTCCCTATGGGGCCACGAACCGTGTGAGGGGTGTGCCGAAATGGGGCGGCGGTGCCATGCGGACCCTGTCACTAGGGCCTTCGGGGGAGCTCCCTATGGGGCCACGAACCGTGTGAGGGGTGTGCCAGAATGGGGCGGCGTTGCCATGCTGACCCTGCCACTGGGGCCTTCGGTGGAGCTCCCTATGGGGCCACGAACAGTGTGAGTGGTGTGCCGAAATTGGGCGGCGGTGCCATGCGGACCCTGCCACTGGGGCCTTCGGTGGAGCTCCCTATGGGGCCACGAACCGTGTGAGGGGTGTGCCGAAATGGGGCGGCGGTGCCATGCGGACCCTTGCCACTGGGGCCTTCGGTGGAGCTCCCTATGGGGGCCACGAGCCGTGTGAGGGGTGTGCCAAACGGGGGCGGTGGTGCCATGCGGACCCTCCTATGGGGCCACGATCAGTGTGAGGGGTGTGCCGGAAACGGGATGATGATGACGATGACGATGACGATGACGATGACGATGACGATGATGATGATGATGATGATGATGATGATGATGATGATGATGATGATGATGATGATGATGACGATGGTGGTGACGACGACGACGACGAAGAGGAGAGGAGGAGGGGGACGACGATGATGATGATGATGATGATGATGCTGATGATGATGATGATCATGATGATGATGATGAAGAACATGAATATGAATCTGATGATGCTGATGCTGAATCTGATGACGCTGGTGATGCGCTGCTGACGATGATGATGACGATGATGATGATGATGATGATGATGATGATGATGAGGCTGATGATGATGCTGATGATGCTGATGATACTGATGATGATGCTGCTGATGATGATGAGGATTCGGATGCGGATGCTGATAATGCTGATGATTATGATGATGCTGATGATGATACTGATGGTGATTATGATGATGATGACGATGATGACGATGCTGATGATGATGACGATAATGATGATGATGATGATGATGCTGATGATGATGATGATGATGATGATGATGATGATGATGCTGACGATGATGATGCTGCTGATGATGATGATGATGGTGATGCTGATTATGGTGATAATGATGCTGATGCTGATGCTGATGATTACGATGATGATGATGATGATGATGATGATGATGCTGATGCTGATGCTGATGCTGATGCTGATGATGCTGATGATGATGCTGATGTTAATGCTGATGATGATGATTATGCTGATGATGATGACGACGGTGGTTGTGGTGGTGGTGGTGGCGGTGGTGGTGATGCTGATGATGCTGATGATTATGATGACGATGATGATGATGCTGACGATGATGATGCTGCTGATGATGACGACGACGATGATGTTGATGATGGTGATGATGAGTATGATGCTGATGATGACGATGATGATGATGATGATGATGCCGATGATGACGATGCTGATGATGGTGATGGTGATGATGATGATGATGATGATGATGGCTGATGGTGCTGATGATGATGTGAATGATGATGATGATGATGATGATGATGATGATGATGATGATGATGCTGATGCTGATGATGCTGATGCTGATGCTGATGCTGATGCTGATGCTGCTGCTGCTGATGCTGCTGATGATGATGATCATGATCATGATTCTGATGATGACGACGGTGGTGGTGGTGGTTCTGGTGTGGTGATGATGTGCTGATGCTGATGATCTGATGCTGATGTGATGCTGATGATGATGCTGCTGATGCTGATGCTGATGATGCTGATGATGATGATGATGATGATGATGATGATGATGATGATGATGATGATGATGATGATGATGCTGATGATTATGGGATGAGGGAGGGGCAGAGAGGAGGGGGATGAGGAGAGGAGTAGAGGAGGAGAGGAGGAGACGCGGGGCGCTGCCTTTTCAAAACGAGGACCGAACACCACATGATGGTTGCGAGCACATTCTTGCAGCGGCCTATGAAGCTGGAGCTTGGAGGGATGGTTTATTGCAACATCGTGGAAGCGTCTTGAGTTTACTCTGGTGCTCCTTCTCCTCCTCCTGCTCCTGCTCCTCCTCCTCCTCCTGCTCCTCGTCCTCGTCCTCGTCCTCCTCCTCCTCCTCCTCCTCCTCCTCCTCCTCCTCCCCTCCACGCCCTCCTTTCCACTCCTCCTCCTCCTCCTCCTCCTCCTTCTCCCTCTCCTCATTTGCCTTCTCCTGCTCCTCCTCCTCCTCCTCTTCCTCCTCCATCCCCTTCTGTTTACACGTAACGCCTCCCTGTCACACTCCAAGAGGTGTCGGTAGGGCGGGTCAGGCGTTTCGCGAAGTTTTCAACAGTTCACGGATGGAGGGCGGGTGGTTTTCAAGATGTGGCCCTCGCTTTAGTGTCGCGCGCATGCGTCCTTACAGCATGCAGCCGCTTGGCGGATGGAGGGCGGGTGGTTTTCAACATGTGGCTCTCGCCTGAGCGCCGCGCACGCTGATTGTACAAAGTCGCCACAGCTCCACACATGGAGGGCGGGCCGTTTTCACAATGTGGCGCTCGGCTCATCACCGCGCACATTCGTCTTACAAATTCGCAGCAGTTTCACGGATGGAGGGCGGATGATTTTCAAGATGTATCTCTGTCGTTAGCCGTGCACCTTTGTTTGATTAGACGCCTGCGACAGTCTCAAGGATGGTGGGTTGACGGCGAGGCATCCCCAACGAGCCCGGGGGCCAATGCAAAACAACGTTTCAGGAAGGTTGGCAGTTATTTCTCAACATGTGGCTCTCGCGTACGCGCCGCGCACATTCGTCTTAAACGTTCATGACAGCTTCAAGGGCTCGTGTGCCTGAGTTCCTAGAAATTGTGTGTTGGTGCGGTTGAGGGTTACCAGGACGCAATAATGACGGTTTTCCGTGGTGCTGCAGTTCTCAGGGCTTGTGTTTGGCGCAGTTTAGGATTGTCAGAACGCAACCGTAACGTTGACCCGCGGCGTTGAAATTCCAGGAGCGGTGCTGTTGGCACCACTGCTGATTTTCAGACTCATGCCCTCTAATGGGCAATTTCCCGCGATGATATCATAACCTTTCAGGGACCTGTGGAGAGGGTATTTGGCGGGAGAGTTTATTTCAACATCGTCCTCCTCCTCCTCCTCCTCCTCCTCATCCTCCTCCTCCTCCCCCGCCCCGCGGCCCCCTGCCCCGCCGCGCGCCCATCGCGCCGCCCCCCGCGGCCCTCGCGGCAGCACCCGAGGGCGCAGCTGGCTCCCCCTTCCCCCAGCCCCTCCTCCCTGCCGCGCCGCCGCGGCAGAGGCGAGCCGGGAGGCCGCCGTGGCCGCCGCGAGGAGGAGGAGGAGGAGGAGGAGGAGGAGGAGGAGGAGGAGGAGGAGGAGGAGGAGGAGGAGCAGGAGGAGGAGGAGGAGGAGGAGGAGGAGGAGGAGGAGGAGGAAGAGGAGGAACCAAGGATCCGATGGGCACCAGTGCCAGTGGGAGAAAGACGGGAGGGGAAAAAACAGGCGAGCAAGCTCGTCGGAGGAGTCGGAGGTCGGAGGAGGCGCGGCGCACGCCCTTCTTCCGTGGGCGCGCCTGCCTGTCGTCCTTGTCGACGATGATGGGCGCGGCGGGGGCGGGGGCGCGCGCTCGCACGCGAGAGCGCGACGCACACGCTCCAGCGTCTTCTCCGTTTCCTCCTGCTGCTGCTCCTCCGACGCATCCTTCTCCAGAAGCTCAAGGGTGGCCCTCTCCCTGGTCGCCTCGGCCACTCGGGCTCTGGGCTTGGACGACAGCCTGGGGGGGGTCTGATGGGATGGGTACTTGCCCGTCTTGAGTCTGGCGAAGTTCTCGCCTCCTTTTATTGTGGGGGGGGGATGACATCTGTTGGCTAACCATCTGCCATCAACAGCGGCACTAAAACCGCACACGCTGCAAAACTACAGGTTAAATTGAGGCAAGTGGTGAGCTCTGTGGGCATCATGCACCTTGACTGAACCTGTGCACATCTCGCCCTGGACAGCTCGAAGTACTCCTCACAGCTCGGGTGGTGGTGGAGGTGCTCCAGGGCAGGGCAAGGCACAACGCTGAACCAGTCTACAGGCAGGCACGATCTAACTGCACACTTTACATCTCCACCGCCCTGCGCACGGCTCAGACCTGCGAGGTGAGTGTCAAGGGAGGAAGAGCCACCCGGACCGGACAATTGGCGTTTACTAAACGGCCCTGGGCGTTGACTAGACAGCCCTGCCCTGCTTGATTCCTTCTTTCGATGGGCGCCCTGGGCAGCTCTTGGGCGCGGGGAGAAGTCGCGGCGGCGCGTTCGGCCCTTGTCATGCTATTCTTCTTGCTCATCCGGTGCTGCGGGGCGGCTAGTGTTGGCTGAGGCGATTCCCCCTCCTGCGCGCCCGCGGGCGCGTCCGCGGCGCAGGCTTTCGCGATTCGGGATTCGCCTGGCCGTCCCGCCAAGCGTGATAAGTGGAGCCAGGAGATCGAGGGGGTGCTGGCGGCAGTGCGAATGTCGCCGGCGGCCGCCTCCAAACTCGCCGGCAGATTGGGATGGGGGTCCAGCGCGGTGTTCGGCAGAGGCGCGCGATGAGCCGCGCGCGCAGGCAGCGTGCGCGAGCGGGGGCGACGGCAGGCGCCCGAGTATACCTGGCACCGCTGTTCTGGCATGCGCAACAGCGGGGGTGGGCGCTGAATTCTCGGCTCCGAAGAGCGCTGGGGTGGTGGCTGCGCTTCCTCCGAAGCGCGCCAGAACGGGCGGTGCCCCTGCGAGTGGGCCCATGCCGACCCCGCTACCTTGTGTATTCCGACGCGACGGGTGGTGGCAGGCGACGTGTGCGCGAGCCCACGGCGCTGGCCCCGCCCAGACTGCGCCGCCGCCGCAGGCTCGCGTGGGTCATCGTCGGACCCGATCGTAAGCAGTATGCGGCGGCCGATGTGCCCGGTCCAGTCAAGCGGTGGGCGCGGCACCGCAGGACGCAGGCGGGAACGCCCCACCGACCGCGCGCAACGCGGCACGCAGCCCCCCGTGCGCGACAGGTCGCGACTTGGGAGCTCGTCGCGGCAGCATGCGCCTTGCATCATTTGCTCTCGGAGTTGCGCGACGCCGAGATATTGATGTTTGTGAATTCAAAGGCGTGGCCAAGCGCGGACCGTCGGGCCGCGCGCGCAATGCCCGTCGGCTGCGGCAGGCCGCGCTCGGTGTACTCTTGCGCGGCACCTCGCGCCAGCCAGATTATAGCGCGCTGGTTGCCGACATCTGGTTCGCGGCGGCTACCGCGCGGTGCCTCCTGAGCGCGCGGTACGTGCCGTCGGCGCTCAACGTGGCGGACGCCCCCGCGCGACCCGCTAAGGAAGCGGCCGAGCTAGCGGCCATGCACCGCGAGGGCATCGCCCGGGTGGCGTGGCCATGGCCCCGCGCGGCGCCCTGGGACTCACGCTAGCAAGGGCATCTGATGGCATGTGAAACGGAAAAGGGGGCGCGAGTGCCGACGCGGCAGGCACGTGGCGACCGCGGCGCGCCGTGAGCGAAGATCCGCGAGCGGGGTGCTCGAGTGTCTGTCGTGCGCATCGCGGTGGGCGCCCGCAAATGTTGCGGGCCCGGTAGGCGCAGTTGCTTTGCAATGTCTGGCATCCAAGCTCGCGGCCGAGGGCGCGACGCCCCCCTCCGACACTTCCGAGTTCTCGGCGGGGGAGACGAAGGACATGTTCCCATGCCTCCGTGAGTGTTCGGTATGCTTTACTGGGGCACTTGTCGCGCGTGCACGGGGAATGGTCCATGATAAAGCGAAGTGACCGCGGGGGAACGCGGCGGAAGCGTTATCCCAGGTTGCGCGCGCGGCGCCACCTTGCCCACCGAGGTGGGGGGGCGCCCGGCCGCCGCGCGGGGCCCGCGGTTGTCAAGGCGGCGGAGGTAATAATCGAGGAGGCCGCCAAGCGCCCGGCGCCGGCTCCGGGCTTGCGGGCGACGCGCCGGCCTGGCGCGGCATTGACCCCTCAATATGCTCTTGCGTTACTTTCGGCGGCGCGGCAGGCACAGCAGGCGCCGCGCCACGGCGCCGCGGGCCCCGTGCGCCGCGTTCGGCGCAGAGGTGCCAGTGCCGTCGCTACTGACAGAGGCGACCCGCCAGTTGACGAAGCTCCAAACAACGCCGCCCGTAATATTCGAATGCGAAGGCGGGAAAACGCACGGGGTGCGCGCAAGATTTGTCATCCGCGCGCGATGGTAGCCAGGCACACTTCGTCGGCGTGCCGAAGAGTTGCGGCTGTCGGGAACAGGGCTGGAGCGCATGCGCCGCATCCAGATGGCCGCGCTGTGGAGAGAGTTCCACGCGTGGAAGCTCTCGGCGTATCCGTATGCCTCAGCGATTGAATTATACGGCCAAGCGTGCGAATCGGCCGGGGCCTCACCCTGGCCGCCGCGCGCAATCACAAGGGGCGTGATGGTGGCGCTCTGCCGCCGCCCGGGTACTCTGTCACATTATTTGCAAGGCATGCGATCTGTGCTGCATTTGCTCCGCGCAGACACGGGTGGCCTGGCGGATGCGCGGGCCCTGGTGTTCGGCGCCCGGAAGGTGTGGCCACCGCGCGCGCCGCCCAGAAGCTCCGTGAGTCCGTCGGGAGGCGGAACCGCCTGGCGCGCAAAGGTTTCGCGCGCGCGCCACGGCGGACAACGTCCGCGCGATGGCAGATTGATTGCGCGAGGCACGGCCGCGCGCCCATCGGGCGACGGGCCGCGCGCGCCGACCGGCGTGGCCTGCGGTCGGCAGATGGAGCGCGGCGACACGGGCGACGCATTCGTCATCTGCTGGCAGTTTTGCTTGCGCTTCGGCTCCGAAGTGGCGGGGCTGAATGCGCCAGCACATGGCGTGATTTCGCTCCACGAGGACGAAGGGGAGCACCGGGTGCAGGTGCAATTCCGCCGCCGTAAAGGCAAGGTGGCGCCAGGCCCGGCGAGCCGCTCGCGCGCGCGCCGCGGGGTCGCGCCAGGGGCCCGCTTCGCGAAGGTCTGGAGGGCATGTGTGTGCCAGCTTCAGGGCAAGCGACTGTGCGCCGTATGCATTATTAGGCGCCAGGTTCGGCCCGGCGAACAGCTCCTGCCGGGCGTCACCTACGTGGACGGGCTGGCTTGCGTCAAGCTCGCCGCTGCCCACCTGGGGCTCCATCGCGCACTGGGGTGGGGGGCGCATTGCTTTCGGCGCGGCCGCGCCGACCAGGCGGGGCCCCATGTCCTGTCTGCCCGAGCTTGCACGGGGCCCGGGCCGCTCGCGCGTGGGGCACTCCGCGCCGGGGGGCCGGCGGCGTTGTTTTTCGAGGGCGGCTGGAAGTCAGTGGCCGCGTTCGGGTGCCGCGTAGGTGGCGGGCGCGGCCTCGCTGCCCGGGCCGCGATGGCACGGCGCGTTACGAAGCGCAGGTGCCCGGCAGCAAAGACGAAGGCCGTGGTGCTAGCGGCCGAGCAGGAAATCGCGCACTCTGATTCCGACGAGGCGCCGCCCTGCAGGCATCGGGGCCGGGGCTCCGCGGCGGCGCCTGGCGTGCAGGACGCGCCGATCGCCGCGGAAGCAGTGCAGGGGTCGCCCAGGCCGCGAGGGAAGCAGACCAAGCATCTGCAGTCTGCACGGTGTGCGCGCGGGCGTCGTTCCGCCGAGCATGCATCGGGTGACGTTGGCGAGGTTGCTCGGCTCCGTGACGCCGACTCGCGCTCCCACCACCGCCAGGCCTGGGCCCGCGCCTGTCGACGGTTGTGCCCTGCGTAAGCGCGGGCCCAGCCTCGACGCGACTTCTTGGGCGCCCTGGGCAGCTCTTGGGCGCGGGGAGAAGTCGCGGCGGTGCGTTCGGCCCTTGTCATGCTATTCTTCTTGCTCATCCGATGCTGCGGGACGGCTAGTGTTGGCTGAGGCGAATCCCCCTCCTGCGCGCCCGCGGGCGCGTCCGCGGCGCAGGCTTTCGCGATTCGGGATTCGCCTGGCCGCCCCGCATTCGGGGATGCGTTTTCCCGCCCACCCGACCCTGCTGCGCGAGCGCAGTGGCGTCGCAGTGGCTCCTGGGTGCCAACTCGCGCTCCCACCACCGCCGGGCCTGGGCCCGCGCCTGTCGACGGGTGTGCCCTGCGTATGCGCGGGCCCAGCCTCGACGCGACTTCTCGTGCGTTTGATATGCGGCTTCGCGTGTCGGGGCGGTTATTTTCGGGGTGGATTCTTTCTTCTTAGAGTGGGCAACAGCACTGACCAGCTTACTCTGTTTTGGGCCCTGGCCTTCCCTTTTCTGGTGGCCTGCCAAGGGTCAACCTAAGGGGCGCTTCTAAGGGCTCTGCGGGTCCTGCGTCTGGTAAGAGTGGCTCGAGAACTATGCTTCTCGGTGCGCGGGACAGGGCGAGCAACCTGCATATTCCTCCGCCCATCGGCCGCCTCTCAGGCCCACCTGTCCGCACACGCACACACATCTTGCCTGGGGTATAAAAAAGCACGTGCCAGGCTGAGAGCACCTGCTCACTGTCTTCAAGGTGGGCGGTCGTCCAAAGAGTGCAGACAGACTGTGAACCTCGTCTCGGGCGCTTTGCGGCAGCGCGGGCAAACCACCTCAACAGAGTATTATTTGTAATCGGAAGAGTAAGCTCGGGAGTGTTGTGCGGAGCCCTGTGCGGTATGCCTTTTGCGCGCTTGTGCGGTGTCTTGTGCTGGCGTCTGGCGTCGGCTTGGCATGAGCGATCGTTTGTTCAGAACAGAGGATGAATATGAAATAACAAGAGGACGAGGAGGTGGGGGAGATGCGGGAGGAGACAATGAGGATGGTGGGAGTGTCGCCCGAGACATCCTTGCAACTCGGAGTTTCGAAGATTTTTTATATCTGTCCTGCTTTCCTCGTCCTCATCATCCTCTTGTTGATTCCAGGGGTCATTCGAATCGATGTCCGCGGCTGCCGATCGGAACCGATTCCAGGGGCAGATTTTGATTATATGATCGAGGTTGCCCGATCCGATTTCTACCCATTCGATGTGTTTGCCGACGTCTGTCGATTTCTTCCGGCCCGGCTTCCCTCCGGGGCAGCGGGGCAAGTCTTCGACGGCATCCCCCTTGAAAGGATTCCAAGAGTCCCACGACGGCCCGGGCGGGCCGCCCTTCAGCCTTCCTCCGCCTGCGTCAGAGTTGCGAGGATGTCTTAGGCGAAAATGAGCTGACCAGAGAATCTCTGAGTTCAGAGTTCAGAGTCCAGAGGATGTTTGAGGCGGAAGTCATTGTCGACCACTGTTCAGGGGCACGTCGAGCCTAAAGTTGTGAACATATCTCAGGCGAAAGTGGCCTGGCCACCTCAGCTCAGGCATTTCAGAACTCAGGCAGTCTGAGGCAAAACGGGACACAACGTGTCCCAACTTTTCGAATGTCTTTGTTGCCCCAGAGCCGACGGCCAGACTTTGGCGGCATGAGAGATTCGTCTGCCGCCCTGGTCTGCCGTGCTCCTGGGAGGGAGCACGGGCGGGGGCTGGAGGAGGACGACGAGGAGTGGGAGGAGTGGGAGGCCGATGGGGACGGAGGGGGGCGGATGGAGATCGCCGGTTGCTGCAGTGGCTCGAACCTTCGAGCGCCCCTCGGGCTTCTTGCCGTGCCCGCCAGCCTATCGTGAGAAATTCGGTATGGCCGAGCTGTTGAACGCATTCTTGGAGTCCGAGGGCCTCGGAAGTTAAGCGCCCCAGAGTGCAGAAAGTGCATGGCTGGTCGCGAGATTGAGAGCAGGGCTGAGTTTTTCCTTCGATATGGGCACCGCCACCGATGTGATTGTGCTCATGGCGCTCGCCACAGCGGTGAAGTGAATGCGCGACCACCCAGGCTGCGGCGCGGCAGCGTGGCTCATGAACGGCATCGCCACTTAGTGCAACGTCAAGGCGGCCAGACTTGGGCACCTGGTGGAGGCTGCAAAAGCAGCCCAACAAAATCCGGAGTTCAAGCAGACGTCGCTCGAGTACACTCGTTCCCAGGGTGCGTGGGCCACGGGCGCTGCGTTCATGATGGACTCGCTCGCTGCTGCGATGGAGTCGCCCCAGGAGGCGAAGGGCGGCGCGGAAGCCGACGCGGCCGTGGGCGGCGCCCCTCGGGTGGCGACGGCCCACTCCGAGGCCCGCAAAGCCTGGGTCGACCAGAAGACGGCCGCGGGCAGCGCGGCGAAACCGCTGGCCAAGTCGAAGCAGGAGGCGCCCAAGCGGGCGCGCGGATATTCGAAGAGCATGGTGGATGGATGCCACATGGCCGAATGCGCCTTCCACCCCTTTCGGCTGAAGGAGCACATGGCTAGCTCGATGCGAGACAGGGCTCCCGAGCAGCGGCGGGCTGCTCTGCGCCATGTTTTCGGCCCGCAGGTGTGACCGCATGCCTCTGCAGAGAACAGCTCGGGCGCGAAGCTGCTCCCAGCGCCTGCGTTCCAGGCTGCCGCGCCCAGCGCCCGGCGCCTGGCTGGCGGTCGCGGCGGGCCCCAGCTGTAGCGGCCCAAACTCTGGCGCCGGCGCGCCCTCGACCGCGCCGTCCTTGCAGGCCCGGTGGATCATTCGAAGCCCCAGCCGCCCTTGCCCCCCGCCGGTGAGAATTGAAAGCGGTTCGGCAAAAGTCGACCTGTTAATTCTGTGCCGCGTGCAGTTTGGACAATGTCTTGACGTTATCGCCGTCGTGAAAAGAAACGTAAAACAACTACTCCTCCTTCCCCTTCCACCGCTCGGTCATGAGGAAAGAAGGTGGGGGCGTTGCCGCGGGTCGCCGATTTTGGAGGGCGCCAGGGATTGAAGCGCTAGTTCGCAGGCCTCGAGGTCGATCTCCAGGGGCGCGGCTGCGGGCCTGGGCGGGCCCGGAGGCGCGCGCGAGGTCCGCGCAAGATCTGCGCGAGCGGCCGCGCGAGAGGTTCCGGCGACGCTCCCCAGACCGCGAGCGCAGGGGCTGGTCAGTGGAATCACTAGTGCGGCCTCTTGTGCGGGCCTTGTGCGGACCTTGTGCGGACCGCCTGGCCGGCCCAGGCCCTTCCAGGAACCCTGGAAGGCCACCCTTGCAGCGGTGGCGCGCGCGGCCTGCAGTTGGAGGAGGAGGAGGAGGAGGAGGAGAAGGTTTTGGCTTGAGATCCGAAGGTGCATATCGATACAGTATCGACTCACTTACATCTCTTCAGGCTGACCTCAGCGCGCGCCCAAGTGGCCCGCGCTTTTTCTTTCATCATGCGTGACATTCCAGAACCGGCCTGGCACAGGCGAGTTCGTGCCTAGCGGCACCAGGCACGCGTCCTGACAGCTGTGCACCAGGCCTACGTTCAGCTCGCGGAGCACCACGGCTCCTTCATGAACAGAGGCAACCAGCAGCAGCAGCAGCAGCAGCAGGGAAAATGGAAGTGCAACAAATGCGGCAAGCTGGTGAACTATTGGCACAATCGATGTCGTTGTGGGCAGTACTACGGAGACTCCAGGCCATATCGCGCCCGATCCCAGAGTCGGAATCGACCAGAGGACGGAGTGGTGCAGAGTTGCATCAAGAGGCTGCCCCCCATGCCGAACAGAGCGGCCAATACCCACTCAGCCTACAGGGCGCCTCCGTCAAGAGAGGCGGACCAGGCCACGTTTCGACGATATGTGGTTGCCTTGATGGAGAAGATCGCGAACATGGCCATCCTGGCCAAGAGAGCGGACAAAACAGCAGACGCAGAGAGACACGACATGGAACTCATGGTGCTCAAGGCCTCGCTAAATTCTCTGTTGCCCGTCAAAGATCAGAAGAAGGACGTGAGCTGGAGGCTCGACAAGGCCAAGGACAGGCTCGCGGCGACCCAGAGCAGGATGAGGGACCTTTCCAACCAGGAGCAGGAAATCGAGGTAGAGATCGCGCAGCTCCATTCCTGCCAGAACGAGTTAGACGAGTTGCAGGACGAGTTAGACGAGGCTCAGATGGCAGCGGTGCCCTGCGCTCCAAGTGGTCCTCCAGGTGCGTGGCCGTGGCATGGGCCGCAGCAGGCGCCGTCATCTCGCCAGCCGCAGCACCAGCCACCGCAGCCACAGTACTTTCATATGCACGGTGATCCCCAGCCCTTCATCAGACCGGAGGGGAATTTGGCACTTGGAGTGGCGGTACCAGAGGCCAGAAGCAGTGCGACGATGCCCATGGCAGTGGATCCCACAGGACCGACCAGCAGCGGCACAATGAACGCACCGCCGCCTCAACAGTTTCCGCTTCAACCAGCTCAGTATTCGGCCCAACAAGAAGGTGTTACAAATCTTCAGATGATACAGATATTGAACGGGCTCGATCAGCGCCAGGTAGAACAGGAGCAGATCATGAACACGCTGGTTGGTTGGTTTCATCATTTCACGTCTCCAGAGTCGGGGCTTCTTGCAGCGGGCATGGGCGCTCGACCGCCTGGAGCCCAATCAGATCCGAAGGCAGCAGCGACAGCATCGGCGGCTCCATCGACCCCTTATCACGCGCACGGCCACTCCAGTGGGATCGGCAGTATCAACTACGCCCCCAGCGGGGCAGGGCACACCCATCAAGAGCGTGAACTTGGTCACCCCGATTGCAGAGAGAGAGAGAGAGAGAGAGAGAGACATCGCAGCTGCACAGCCAGTTCCGTGCACGCCGACTCAGCCGAGATCATGTGCCCCGATCTCGCCAACGGACGCCATGTTCACGCAGGAGGACCCCTACCTGACCAGGATGGCGCCGCAGCGGTCGATCACCGAGGACTTGGCATCATTTCAGATCGAGAAAGAGGTCAGAAGATCGAGGAGGCGCACCAGAAGAAGGAGTCCAACGGAGAGGACATGCCCAGCCTGGGCAGGGCCACCGCCAGGGCGATCGCCGAGGCGGGCAAGGGAGCCAGCAGCCCGCCCTCCAAGATCGCCAAGGCAGACAACGTGACAGGTTAGCTCAGGGGCTTCAGCCAGGCGGACCAGCTCAACTGACTGGTGAAGCCCAGGCAGTCCAACCTACTAGTACGAATTCAAAGACAGTTTATGTTGCTTTCTCTGGCCCCTGTACCCGTTTTGGACAGGTGGGTGTCTCCGCGGGATCCTGGGGGCGCTCCAACCTTTCGGGATCTGTCGGCCAGAGGATTGGGCTTGAGGGCTGCCTCAAGCCTATTCTGAAACAGAAGTGCCGAGTCTCACCAACATCTAGTTCTAGTCATCTCAGACAAGCTTCGAGCGAAGGGACACAAAGCGCTCATAGGCGAATTCGTGGGGGCCACCGTGCAGCAGGGGGGGTGCCGATGGGCGGCGCCAGCTCCACGTCGCCTCCTGATCATCTCAGTGACAGCCAGGGTCAGTGCGTCAACGAGTGTGAAGCAGGAAGTTCCAGTAGCAGTCAGCAAGCGATGCATGACATGCTTCTCTCCTTTCCTTCTCTTGTCCCCATCCATCTACTTGCCAGGGGGGGCTCCTACGTTTATGAAGATCTCACATTGCATCAGCTTGCAGCCACGGGGCTTCTTGAGCGTGAAGCTGAAGTAGCTCTTAGGGCTGATCCTCGACGAGATGAAGCATCTTGTCCAGACGCCGTCTACCTTTTCACCGACGACAGTCTCTACCAATATGGGGAAGGGATGGGGGGATGGGCAGTTATCATGATCACACAGCAGCAACGCATGCTTCAGTATAGGGGAGGCACGCGGGGGAATATTCAGAATACCAACTACATGGGGCGACAGGCCAGTTCTGCCGCAAGCGCGACGCTGTAACTTGCGGCCACCATTTTCAGCTTGTTGTGGGCCATCTCAGCCCAGCCACAGTGTTTAGTCACACTAGACACCGACAGTCTGCCCAGCATCAGAGCAGCCAGAGGGGGAGCGCTGCCAGCTTCGGACAAATATCTTGCCCAGCTCGCACAAGTAGTTTGGGATCTTGCGAGGGGCAAACCCAATCTCAATTTCCAACACGTCAAGGCCCATGATGGCCATCCGTGGAACGTTCTGGCGGATAGCGCCGCCGGGATTACCGCGAGGGGCCTGGGACCTCCCCCCCCCCCCTCTCCCCCGCCCGTGGGTTCAAGCTGTCTCCTACCAAACCTTTCGTCTCTGGGAATGGACGCGGGACCTGGGAGAAGACAGCCACACCTACCCTCTTTTTTCCTTCTCGAATGACACTTGCCTGGTCAGAGGGGCCAGGCCTTCGTGCGCCGATCGGACGAGCTCGGACAGCAGCGCTTCAAGCCCCATGGGAGTTTCAGCCGCTTGCGTTGATGTCCGCGTCGCATCTTTCAATGCCCAATCGATACGCACGCAGCGCAGGAAGGGGCAGAAGGGTAGGGACCGCACCCGCCGCGCTGTCGCTTTGAGAAGTCAACTCTACAGAGATGGCTTGCACATCGTGGGAATCCAGGAGGGAAGGAATGAGAAAAGGGGCGAGGAGGTCAGGGGACTGGTTTTGCATACCAGCAGGACACGTTGATTTCGCTCTCGGAGTGGAGCTATGGCTCAACGTTACCGCCCCTTATGGCAAGGCCAAGGGCAAGGCGCTCATCCTTGATCCAAGGCAGCTGAGAGTGATGTGGTCCTCGCCACTCATTTTAGTTTGCAGGTTGGATGCGCAGGCTCTTAATACCAATATTATGGTCGCGTACGCCCCTCATTCAGGCAACTCCCAACAGGAAAAGGACATGTTTTGGGTCAACATGAGGCACGTTTGCGAACGGTGGCCTCCCCACATCACGTTCATCGACGCCAATTGTAGCCTGGTCCATGGGCCCGATTATGAGTCTGTTGGTCCCAAGGGTCTCCAGGGGGAGCCGTCCAAGGGCTCGGAAAAATGTTGGACTGGATGAACCTTTTTGGGTTCAGAGCGGCTAACACTTTTTTTTGCCCAGACAACGATTGCACCTTCGGCTCCAATAGGGGTGGGGCCACCCACAGGATCGATTACATTGTCACGGGCGAACTCCACTTCAATACTGTCCGAGAGGTAGATATACAGCACCAGATTGACATGGCGCGCAAGGCGGATGACCACTTCCCAGTATGCGCCAGGCTTTCTTGGACTCGCTCAACGCAGGCAGTGAGGCATGGCCCTCCGACGCTTGACCAGAGCAAACTGTCGAAGGATGAGTTTAGGGCCCGGTTTAGCCAGGCTTTGCGCGAGTTTCAGCTTGACAGTTGGCAGACTGACATGAACGAACAGCTTGCCAGAACCAACGAGTACATTAGCCAAACTGCCCAGAGGATTTTCCAGAGAGAGTCCGTTAGGCCTAGGAGGGCCTTCATCTTCGAGCACGCCTTCGCCCTCATCAGAGTCAGGAGGGCCCTCAAGAAAGTGCTCCACAACATCAGGCACCAACGGGGGTTTAGATGCGCATGTGGCCAGGCTTTTTTATATGGCTCACTCCGTGTGCAAGGGAGAAGTGAGTCAAACTCTTAAGCCGCTCGTGCAAGTGGCTCGCTCCTTGTGGGAGGATCTCTCGTCATGCTGGACGCGGTTGGAAATATTGGCCAACTGTTTCCTGTGGAAGTCATGCCCACCCGAAGAGTGGGCCCTCAATATTGTCTCCTTCTTGGCGTCCACTAGACAGACTCTTCTCAAATCTCTCGACCAGAACCACAGCCAGTTTCTGGAGGATCAGGGGAATGCGATCTCGGAAAGTATCGATTGCAGCAATCCCAGGGAAGAGTGGCGGACGGCTAAGAGACTTCTCGCGATGGGAGGACGCAGACATGCCGAGCCCCTTGTTTTCCCCTCCGCACCACCCCAGAAGGCACCCCCATCCTCAGCCCGCAGGATGACGCTGTGGACTTATTGAGACACTTCGCCCAGGTGGAGAGAGCGATGCCAGCCACCAAACAGCAGATCCAGCAAGCTTATAATAAGAGGGGGACTTGTCTTGCTGAGCAGACCAACGTTGACATTCAGAATTTGATCCCCCGCCAGGAGTTACAGAGAGCTCTTTCGAAGGTTAAGGTCAACGCTGCCCCTGGGCCAGATGGGGCTGGGAATGGCGTTCTGAGGATCAACCCTGAAGCCGCGGCCAGGCTCCACCACCCCATTTTGTCGAAAGCGTGTGTTTGTGGCAGAGAACCGTGTGGGTTCAAAGAGGGGCGGGTCACTACCTTTCCCAAGGGCAAAGGTAACCCAGCTCTCGCCGAGGCGATGAGGAGTATTCTTTTGAGCAAATCGCTTGCTAAGGTGCACCGCAAATTCATCAGATCGAGAGTTTGGGCTGTCGATGCCGCCGCGCCCCGTGACACCCAGTGTGGAGGCTGCAAAAGAAGGTCCACGGATGTGGCCTCGCATTACGTTCGGAGCCAGATTGCGGCTCACAAGACCAGCAAGCTCTTCACTGTGGCTGTCTTTCTGGGCCCCACCGCTGCTTTTTACTCGGTCGTGAGGCAATTTGCGATGACTCTGCCAGGGGAGGAGGAGGACTTTGTTGAGGCGGTGCAGCACATGGATATCCCACAAAAGTCTCTTCAGCGCCCAGAAGGCTCTCGACTCCAGCCCCATCCTTGACGGCGCCATTGCAGACCCTCGTTTGCGTTTGCTCGCTCGGGAAACTCAGTCGGGAGCGTGGTGGACCATTAGAGACGCCCCCCCCCCCCCCCCCCCCCCGTGCGTCAGACCCGCCTTGGGCACGCGCCCAGGAACTGCCATGGCCACTGTTTTTTTCAATGTGGCTTTAAGCCCTATTGTGCAGGCCATTGAGCAAGGCATGGTTCGCGAGAAAATGAATTGACAACCTCAAGGCCAACCATGCAGATTTTCGGTCCATGCTGACTGGTCCAGTCGAGACAGCACAGCTTCATTTGTGGATGATCTGACCTCGGTGGCTGTAGTTCCTGACCCAAGGAAGGTGGAGGAGAAGGCGGCCATTCTTGTGGGTCTGGTTTACGAGTCTGTCTCACGATACGGCCTTCAACTCAATGCCAAGAAGATTTTCATTCTCGTTTCCCTTGTTGACAGACACTCCAAGCAGGTGAAGCAAGTTTTCTCCACGCGACCCAGGGGCCTGAAAATCGTTTCGCCCATCTTCAGCGCGGAGGTCCAGGTGGTGAAAAAGATCAAAGGTTTGGGGACTATGCTTGCGGATTCTGTTGGCACCCCCCCTGAAGTTAGTCATCGAATCGCGCAGATGCGGCAGGAGCTTCGCCCCCTCCATGTTGGAATTGGCAAACGGAAAGCCCTTAGCACTCACGCGAAGGCCAAATGCACCGATGCTCTGGCCCAGTCTAAGATGAATTTCAACTGCTGCGTCTGGGAACCAGTCAGTTCCAGGGTTCTTGCCAATCTCTCAGCTGCCCAGTCCAGCGCCTACCGCGCTGCCCTAGGACTTCCGCCCAGCAATTCCGTGGAGCAGCATCACTCCCAGCAAGACATCCTCAGTGGAGTCAACATTCTTGAACAGAGAATTGTGTTGAGGATATCGAGACTCAGATACCTTCCTGGAATCCTCATGGCTGCGCCTGCTCCCCTCCGTGTTCTCTTGGACTGCTTGTGGGATGTGCCTGAGTCGTTGGTCTCGGCGGTCTTGGAGGACCTTAGGTGGCTCAACACCTTGTGTGCCAAGCAGGATGTCCCCAGATCGGGGGAGGCGGAAGACTGGATTCAAGCTGCTAGGGCGGCTCCCAAAAGGTCTGTCAACCTCGTTGTCGCGGCGGGTAGACGAGCTAGGTTTTTGCAGCATCAGGAGCACCATGAGCACATTCTCGTGAAGACGGTTCAAAGCTTGGGTCTGTGCACGAAGCCCCCGTCTAGTCAAACGTTTCAGGAGCTCGACATTTATTTCGTCTGCTGCGAATGCGGATTCGCTTCGAAATCGGAGAAGGGGCTGGCCATCCACAGGGCCAAGAAACACAGAAGCACCAGCGACCCGTACCAATGGGTCACGGGCGCTTTGTGCCAGGTCTGCATGTTTCAGTTCCACTCCAGGTGCAGGCTTGTCAAACATTTAAAGCAGCAGCAAGGGTGTCTCCAGCCGTGGCTAGAGACCCAAAGAAAGGACCCCAGGGACGTCATAGACGCGAGTGTGGACAGGAGTAGGCAGGAACATAAACGCAACAGGGATGGTGGCAGGCTGGAGCACTTTGCCGAGAAGGCTGCTTACAGAGAGCACGGCCCGCCGATCTGTTGCAAGCAAGTCGCAGGAAGACTGAGAGTCGTTGCTGCCCCAGCTACCCGCTTGCCGCGAGCTGACGAGGCACCCACTGTCAGTCGCCCATCTTCACACGCGCCTGGTTTTTTGATTGTCAGCCACGGCGATAGGGCCGACAAAGATTTTCACGAGGCTCTAAGTGCCCAGGTGCGACGCCAGGCGGAGGGCTTTGAGATTTGTCACTGCTCTCATGAGGAACTTTCTGATAACCGAGAGGCGTGGTGCCAGAGAGTCAGGGATGGGGATATCGTGGGAGGGGTGCACTTTCTCCCTCCTCGGTTCTCTTCTGTCTTCCGTGCCTCTCGTCTCCTGCGTGATCGTGCTCATCCATGGGGCTCTCCTTTGCTCTCTTCTCCCTCGCGATCGCTCGTGCAGGGGCAAAACAGATGCATCCAGGATGCCATGGTTATGGTCGCGTGTGCAGTCGCCTCTGGAACCCCGTGGAGTGTTGCGACAGACACACAGACCAGCGAGAGGCTCTATTTTGAAGATCTTCCAGTTGTTCGAGACCTGATCTCGAACCGTCACATTGCACACGTGCGATCTGATCACTGCGCCATGACTGACTCAATGAGTTGGAAAGCATGGTCCATTTTCACATGTTGTGAAGAGGTTAGGAACAGTTTTGAGGAAAGTGGAGGTTACCAGTGCAAGCGTAATATACCTCACCTTGAGAGTGTTCCGTATCGCAACAGTCAACAGGAGTGGCCGACCAGAGCTTTTGACAAACTAGCCATGGCGCTGAGGGGCAGTGCGGGAAGGAAAGTGATGAGGGAGCTGGATCTGGGACTTGTTGCTTCCTGGTCTTCCTGGCGTCCCCAGGATCCGTTCCTGCAGTGATCTCGCCCGTCTTGGGACGGTTGTGGGGTGGGTCGGGAGGGACCCTTGTTGTCACATCTGCCTGTTGCACGGTCAGTCATTTTTTGTTTTGTTTTCTCTCCCTTTTTGAGTAGGCTGCGAATCTCTACGGCCTTGAGGCGAGTAGTAATAGTAGAGGAGGAGGAGGAGGAGGAGGAGGAGGAGGAGGAGGAGGAGGAGGAGGAGGAGGAGGAGGGGGAGGAGGAGAACGAGGAGGAAAACGAGGAGGAAAACGAGGAGGAGGAGAACGAGGAGGAGGTCAGCAGGGGGGGCGTCCGCGCGTGTCGCCGTCGTCCTCGTCGAAAACGGCGACGAAGACGGCGACGAAGACGGCGGCGACAACGACGACGGCGGCGGCGGCGGCCCCGGACATCAGACGTGTTGTTTTTTCCAATGCAGGGCCCGCGGGAACGCGAACTTTCCCGGGGGCAGAGTTTTCATCCAGGGCTGTTTCCCCCGGCCCCAGGACACGCAAACGGCCTCCAGGTGCTGAGTGCCCAACAATCTCTGCGTTCAGTCTGCGCGTGGGGAATCTGGGTCGACGGCGGCGGCAAGCTCCGCGGTGCTTTCGACAACGGCGGCGGCGACGTTGACGACGACGGCGGCGGCGTCAACGGAGGCGGCCGTTGCGGCGGCCGCGCCCGCGCCGGCGGCGGCGGCGGCGCCCGTTGTCAGCGTTCGCACTTAATTATCGTCGGCCGTTCGTGTTCCATCACGATCGGCGAGGCGTGGGTGGGGGGGGCGAAGGATGGGCCCCAGAAGCCTGAGTTGCACAGATGTTTCTGGCGATCTCCGAGGTCAGAATTGCAAGGATGTCTGAGGCGAAAGTAATTAGACCAATTCAGCTCAGGGCGTCTCGTAGCCAGGCATTCCCGAGGTCAGAGTATCGGGATGTCTCAGGCGACAGTGGCGCGACCATTTCAGCCCAGGGCATCTCGGAACCCAGGCTTGCGAGGATGTCTCAGGCCACAGTAGCCTGACCGCCGTGTGGTACAGCATCTCTGAGGTCAGAGTTGCGAGGGTGTCTCAGGCGAAAGTGGCCTGACCACCGTGGGGCATCGCCTCTCTGAGGTCGGAGTTGCGGGGCTGTCTCAGGCGAAAGAGGCCTGACCACCGTGGGGCAGAGCATTTCTGTGGTCAGAGCTGCGAGGAGGCGGCAGTGACTTGACCGCCGTGGGGCAGAGCATCTCCGGCAAAAAACTTTGAGGGCGAACACCAATGAACGTTTCGGCCTTTCTGACCGTGGAGGCCCCCGAGAGGCCCCCAGCGGCTCCCAGGGGCCCTCGAGAGACCCCGAGAAGTCTCCAGCAGGCTCCCAGGAAGGCCCAGGAGGCCCCAGAGAGCCTTGTGAGACATTCCTGACGATCCTTCACGCGGTCCCAAAAGGCTTCATCAAACATCAGAACTGCCCCCAAGGAGGCTTCACGGCCGCCCTTGGCCAAAACAGCTCCCAGTCTCCAGACGGCACACCTTCGCGTCCAGGGAGCGCTTCGAGGGCCCTCGGAGCGTTCAGGAACGGCCCCAGACGGCCTGGGACGGTCTGCGCAAGCCCTCTTGTGCGCCTCGTGCGCGCTTACTCTTCGCTAACTTAGTATTTCTGTGAAGGGCGCTTCCAAGGGCTCTGCTGGTCCTGCGTCTGGTAGGAGTGGCTAGAGAATTACACTTCTCGGTGCGCTGGACAGGGCGAGCAACCTGCATATTCCACCGCTCATCGGCCGCTTTTCAGGCCCACCTGTCCGCGCGCACACACGCACACACCTTGCCTGGAGTTTTAAAAAGCACCTGCCAGGCTGAGAGCACCTGCTCACTGTCTTCAAGGTGGGCGGTCGTCCAAAGAGTGCTGACAGATTGGGGAGCTCGGTGCCGAAGCGCCAACAGTGATCCTGCACCGAAGACCCTGAGTGGGCCCGAGCTGTCTCTTGGCACGACCAGCTCTCCACCTGGCCAAGACAGGCTGACAGTCGGCGACGTAGGTGATCGATCCGTGGAACTGCTCGGAGGGCGAGCGCCGGCGCAGTTATCGCCGCTCTGGGGGGGCAGTCTGCCTGGCGTCCAAGACGGGGGCAGAGAGGCCGAAAACAGGCGCCCAGCCGCCCGTGCCCCACTGGGTGACTGCCACCGCCGGGCCGCACCTACGCCTGTGAGGGTCAGGGTGATGCTTGCCTCCTGAATTATCTCTGACGATAACCGTGGGCTCTTGGCGTTCTTCGGCACAACAATCGCGAATCTTCGAGGAGCCGTGGAAGGCGAGCGGATGGGGCGCGATGGGGGCCAGATAATGTGGGAATGGTGAGCGCCTTGCTAGGCATTCCCCATTCCTTTGGGGCCACAGGAATGGATCACCTTCCCACAGTGTGAGCGCCTGCGCAGTGAGACCTTCTGTGCGGTGGAAATCATGGTGGCCAACGTTGCACTTGCACAGCCAAGCTTGGTGATCGAAGGTCTCGGGCGCTTTGCGGCAGCGCGGGCGAACCGCCTCAACGCAGTAGTCTGCGTCAATCTGTCGCTGCTTCGGCCACTGGCCGCCCGAGACAACGCGCAAGTTGAGACCCTTCAATCAGCCTTCCCCCTGCGGTCCATGGCGTTGAGTTCCAACTGACCAACGTGGAGGCCGGCTCCTTCTTTCAAATCCTCGCATTGCGGATGGTCGCGCGCTCCCGTCCAAAGCTGTGGCCTGATATCCACAACCATGTCTAACAGCAGATCAGTGTGATCAGTGATTGGATTCAGGTCAAAATCTAGATCACCCATCCTAGGGAAACGCCACGCATCGCCCAAATGAGCTGGGCGCTCCCAGCCTCGATCAGGGTAGCCTGGACAGCAGCGATGGGGCCCCTGATGCCACGACAACGTATTCTGCCAGGATAACAGGCGACGTTGACTAGGTCCCAGGAACGTCCGATTCTGGGCTGGAAGGCGGAAAGTCGCTTCCTGAGTTGGAGCCGTTCATCAACGAGCTGCCTTCTGACTTCGAGCGCGGGCTCGCCGACGCCGAGCACGGCCTGCAGGACAGTCGTGAGACGCGTGCCCCGCCCAGCCCCCCCCGCGGCCGTCCTGGCTGCCTGCCTTCGCAAGATGGCCACCTGTGCTGACGGCGCGCCCCATCACTGATGCCCACAGGTCGCCCGTGGAAGCGCTCCGGTGCGCCGCGTTCCCTGCGCGGCCCTGCGTAGGCCAGCAACCTCTGGCTTTTCCTCGCGATGCGGCTGAAGCGGCTGGTGGCTTTGGCTCGTTGCTGCGTCGTTGTCTTCTGAGTTTGGAACCTACCCGCAGAAGCGTCGACTCCGAGACCGACGGCAGAGCTGGGATATACGTTGAGTCGGGCCTGTCCCTCTTCGGGAGGCGTTTTTACCTAACAGCTTTTGCTGATAGGTTTCTAGTGGTCTCAAAAGAGAGCAGCAGATGACTCCACAGGGTGGTCGGGGCGGGACCCGGGGCGGTGCCGCCGAAGCCCAAATCGCTTGGGACATCCTCGCAAAATCGCTCTTGGCGCTGCTAGAACTCCATCCCCGGCGTACATTTTGGATGCCCGGAGCAACTGTAGGCCACTTCGTGGTCTTCGAGTTCCCAGAACTCCATTCCAGGCGTACATTTTGGATGCCCGGAGCCAACTGTAGGCCACTTCGTGGTCTTCGAGTTCCCAGAACTCCATTCCCGGGCCACATTTTGGATGCCCGGAGCCAACTGTAGGCCACTTCGTGGTCTTCGAGTTTGCAGAACTCCATTCCCGGGCTACATTTTGGGTGCCCGGAACCAACTGTAGACCACTTCGTGGTCTTCGAGTTCCCAGAACTCCACTCCTGGGCCACATTTTGAATGCTGAGGCAGGCTGATGCTGCGGCCGAGGCAGGCTGAGGCTGAGGCAGGCTGAGGCTGAGGCCGAGGCTGAAGGCAGACTGAGGCTGAGGCTGAAGCAGACTGAGGCTGAGGCAGGCTGAGGCTGAGGCTGAGGCAGGCTGAGGCTGAGGCTGAGCAGGCTGAGGCTGAGGCAGGCTGAGGCTGACTGAAGGCAGACTGAGGCTGAGGCTGAAGCAGGCTGAGGCTGAGGCAGGCTGAGGCTGAGGACTGAGGCTGAGGCAGGCTGAGGCTGAGGCTGTGACTGCGACTGCCGTTGCCGCTGCGACTGTCGTCGCGAATGCGACTACGACTGCGAGAACAGCAGAATTCGACAACTGGATTTTCATCTGAATCTTAAGGGGAATGCTTTCAGATATGCTTCTACACATCGCTGTTAGCTTGCTTTGCCGGGATAATTTTTGTTTGTTTGTGTTGTTTTTGGGAATGTTGGATATTATGCGGTATTATTTGAATATCTTTAATTTGTTTGCTCAAAATCCGCCTCTATGGGGACATGCCCGACCTAAGTATACGGGGCTGGAACGCCTTTCTCTGAACATCCCAGCAACTTGCTTGCTGAGGGCAGGGCTTGAGGCTGGCGCTCTAGTTTTATCAGAAACCATAGGCCGCTTGGCCTCACAGCCCTCAGAAGTAGCATCGGCCAGGGCGCCCACCTCACCGAGAACCATGGAACGGGTGCCATCTGACCTGCCTGCCGTGTCATCTACGAAGGGACAGGGCCAGGCCTCGTGAGCTCTCTTGTGGGCCTCGTCGATCGTAGAATGCGGAAGCGAGGTGGCATGAACAGCAGCACCTCGAGCAGCGCGATGACAGGTGGGAACTCGAGCTCCCGTGCTGACTGTAGCAGCCAGTCGTAGGGTGTGCCGATGTCAAGAACAATGGGTGCTGCCTCGAATTTGATCGCGCTCCCTCTGACCACGAGCTGGTAAGCTGGGCCTCCTGCCCGGCTCCAGGTCTCGCTAGCTTGTGGGGGCGCGCCGCTCGCCCTGCTGCCGCCCGCAGGCTCGGGAATGACAGCGCTCGCCGCAGCCAGGGGCGCCGTCGGCCACTCGAGTGATCGATCCACTTGGTTGAGGCTTCTCGTCAGCCCCCTGAGGCCTGCCTCAGGCATGGAGGTCATCGTCATCGTCATCGTCATCGTCAACGTCATCGCCTCATCGCCTCATCGTCATCGTCGCATCGTCGCATCGTTGCATCGTCTCGTCGTCTCATCGTCATCGTCATCGTCATCGTCATCGTCATCGTCGGGCCCAGAGCATCCACTCCTTCGGCTTTGTGTGGGGCCCGTCTTCTGAGCCGCGTCGAGATCTGGCCTTCGGTCGAGGGCTCCAGGGTATCGTCCCTGGCCTCTCCGGCCATCTCCTCAGCCGTCCTCAACTAGCGGGTTTACATGTCTATCGGGTCCTGCCAAATCTTCATCCACGAGTCCTTCTTGGCTCGGGGTAGCGCGCTGGGATCCGACGTGAAGGTGCCATCAACAGTTACATCGAGAGGGGATGGCTCAGGGGGTGGGTTACGCGCGTCTATGAACAGCTCCTGGCTTCTCTTTCCACGTGCGCTTGGCCCAAGCCATGGACGCTTGACGAGCACCCTCGCCTGCATCCACCAAAACTTGCAGTGATACCAGATGCATGTCGTTGACGTCGACCGCAAGCCCTCTCCACTCCTCAATGGTGGTGGCCAGGGCCTTCTTGTCAAAGTACTCAGCTTCCTCACCACTTAGTATCTAATGGCCTTTGGCCCATCCTGCCACCGTGCCTGTGTTGTCGGTATGAAGCCTATTGGATGTTCGCTGGGATCTCGTGGGGGGCCTCCCGGGGGCCTCTTGAGGGCCTCTTGGGGGCCTCCTGGGGCTTCTTGGGCGCCTCTTGGGGCCTCCAGGGGGCCTCTTGCTGGCCACGGGGCTCTGAGCGATGAGCTCGTGGCGCACTTCCCCATGATGGGCTGCGCCCTTGCTGCTGCCGGCTTGCTCAAGCTCGGCACGAAGGAGCGGTGGGCGCTTGCCGCGGAGGACTGCGCGGGCGCGACCTGGTCTCACCAAGCGGCGCCGCCGTACAGGTTGGGCGTGCCGCCCAAGATGCCGCTGGCCGCCGCTGTGGAGGTCCTCGAGAATTTCATGGAAAAGCTTTTCTTCTACCGTCAGTACGGGAGCTGCTCCGCGGCAGATGTAGTGGACGCGCTGTTGTGTGACTTTGGGAGTACCTGCTGGGCGTCTCAGTGAAGATGGTGCTGAAGACTTTTCATGCCGAGCGTCGATGTGAAGATGTACTGGGTGGCACTCGGGGGTGTTATCTTGTGGATCCTGTGGACGGCGCTGGCGCTCATGCAGCCGTTCGTGACGATCATCTGGTCGAAGCTGCTCGTGATGGCGCCGAAGCTTTTTATGCAGTGCGTCGTGGTGAAGATATAGTGGATCTCGATGGAGGATTTTCCCCTCGGGATCCCGTGGGTGGCGCTGCAGCTGATAAAGCATTTTCTGAAGCGGTTCGTGCAGATGGCTTGGACGACGTTGTTCGTGCTGATTACTACGGCAGCGCTGTGCGTGCGGATCTCCAGGGGGCTGTGGATGGTGCTGAAGCCACTCATCCCAAACATTCCTGTGGGGATGTATTGGGTGGCGCTCGATGGCGCTATCTTGCGGATCCTGTGGACAGCGCTGGAGGCGATGAAGCATTTCATGCCGATAGTTAGTTTGGACGAAGCTGTTTGTGCTGATTGCCCTGGTGGTGCTGGACATGCTCCTCTTCAGGGTACTGTTGATTCTTTTCGTTGCGACACTCGTCTCAAACCTTCTGATGGTGTTCGCGGAGAGCCTTTCACATCTTGCTTACCTCGCTGGGTTGGAGACTCGGCCTCTGCTTACCTACATTTGTGCAACTGTGCAGAATTATCTTTCATGCGGTCTGTTTGCTGTTTGCTTCTCCCCCGTTTCTATTCGGCCACAGGGGCCGAGGGGGGTGCTAGAACATAGCGTTGCGACTGGGTGAGAAGGATGCGCGTGTTTAGTGGTCAGGCGGATGTCGTTACCGACGCCGTTTGGCTCATGTGACCAAGCAGTGCACCGTTCGTTCATTGCCAGGTAACATATGACATCAATCTGTTCTCGTGCAAATCCTCCTCGGGATTTTGCAGGCAGGAGGAGGAGAAGGAGGAGAAGGAGGAGGAGGAGGAGGAGGAGGAGCTGGAGGAGGAAGAGAGGAAGAGGAGGAAGAGGCGGAGGAGGAGGAGGACGAGGAGGAGGCGAGGGAGGAGGAGGAGGAGAAGGAGGAGGAGGAGGAGCAGGAGAAGGAGGAGGAGGAGGAGGAGGAGGAGGAGGGGGAGGAGGAGGAGGAGGAGGAGGAGGTGGGAGAGGGAGGAGGAGTTCCCCTCCTCCTCCCTCTCCCCCTCCGCCCTCAGCGGCGGCGGCGGCGGCGCTCGCGCCGCCCGCGCCGCCCCGCCGCCCCGAGGCGCGCCGCCCCCGCGGGCACCCTTAGGGCATGGCGCCCCGCTGCGGAGGCCGTCGCGCGCTGCGAGGCGCCGCCGTCGCGCGCCGCCGTCGTGCGCCGTCGTCGGTCGTCGGTCGTCGGTCGTCGGTCGTCGGTCGTCGGTCGTCGGTCGTCGGTCGTCGGTCGTCGGTCGTCGGTCGTCGGTCGTCCGTCGTCCGTCGTCGTCGTCGTCGGTCGTCGGTCGTCGTCGTCGTCGTCGTCGGTCGTCGGTCGTCGGTCGTCGGTCGTCGGTCGTCGGTCGTCGGTCGTCGGTCGTCGGTCGTCGGTCGTCGGTCGTCGGTCGTCGGTCGTCGTCGTCCGTCGTCCGTCGTCCGTCGTCGGTCGTCGGTCGTCGGTCGTCGGTCGTCCGTCGTCGGTCGTCGGTCGTCCGTCGTCGGTCGTACGTCGTCGGTCGTCCGTCGTCCGTCGTACGTCGTCCGTCGTCCGTCGTCGTCGTCGGTCGTCGGTCGTCGGTCGTCGGTCGTCGTCGTCGTCGTCGTCGTCGTCGTCGTCGTCGTCGTCGTCGTCGGCGTCGGCGTCGGCGTCGGCGTCGGCGTCGGCGTCGGCGTCGGCGTCGGCGTCGGCGTCGGCGTCGGCGTCGGCGTCGGCTTCGGCGTCGGCGTCGGCGTCGGGCGCCGTCGTCGGACGTCGGCGTCGTTGTCGTCATCGTCGTCGCGTCCGTCGCCGTGTCCGTTGTCGTAGTGTCCGTCGTGTCCGTCGTCGTCTCGAACCGGGCGACAGGGGGGGATTGGGAAAGGGGGTGTTACGAAATCTGCTGCATGCAGCTGGTTTCGGCCCCGCCGCCTGGGCCCTCGATACGTGGGCGCCTCCCGGCGCCGGGAGGCGCCAGGAAAATCAGCTACGTGAGCTGATTCTCAAACCCCCCTTTGCTGTCCCCCCCTTTCGCCCGGCCCGATCGTCGTCGTCGTCGTCGTCGTCGTCGTCGTCGTCGTCGTCGTCGTCGTCGTCGCCGTCGCCGTCGTCGTCCTCGTCGCCGTTCTCGTCGTCCTCCTGCAGAAAGGAGGAGAGGGGACGGGGAGGGGGAGAGTGTGGACGGGGAGAGGGTGGACAGGACGGGGCGAGGGTGGACGGGGAGAGGGTGGACGGGACGCGACGGGGCGAGGGTGGACGGGGAGAGGCGGGGCCGCCTCAGGGCCGCATGCCAGGCTGCGCCGGACACCGCGCTGTCTTGTCAGAGCTGCGGCAGGGCCTCCTCCGCCCCCCGCGGCTCGGCCACCCGAGGGGGGCGCGGTTGCGCTTCGCGCGCCGCGGCCCGGGTCGGAGGGGCGCCCTTCTCCAGGGCGGCGGCGCGAGTGCGCGAGGATGGCCGCAGGTCGCGCACGCGGGGAGCGGCGCGCCAAGCTGGACCACCCAGATCCTTGGCCCCAGGATAGTGCATGGGTCTCCCGACCTCGGCTGGAAGGTCGTACGCAGTGGAAACCCATGCCAAGGGACACCCTGCTTGCCTCCAGGGTGCCCTGGGTTTCTTGGGTTTCGATGGTTTTGCTACGGAAAGCGTGACGTTCCCACACCAAAAATCCACGGACGCCCTAGGGTCCCAGAGTTAGGTTTCTTGTGGAAGGTTTCTTGTGGACTGGCCTCCAATGTACGCCTCTCCATGGAGCAAGCGGGTCCTGCGGGTAACGGGTCCTGAGGTCTCTGATCGCCTGCGGGCTTCTGGGGTCGTTCCGCTGGCCCGGGACCGGCAGAACTCGACCGATCAGGATGACGAGCTGGTTCCAGGGAGGTGCCCCTGGTCGGGGGCGGCCAGGAGGGGGGTGATGACTAGGGGGGGTGGATATCATGGCGGGGGGCATGATATCTGCCCAGATTTCATGGCGCCTCGTCTTGTTTCAATAGCGATCCTCCGAGTCCATCTACGCGGGCCCCATTTGGGAAGCCTCTGTGTTCGAGGCGGGTCCATCCGTGGAGACAGGAAGCCCCGAGGAGCCCCTATTATTATCAAATCGGGCGTGTCCCCTAATATTATCAAGTCGGGCGTGCTCCTCTATAGGAGGAGTATTTAAAATAGGCAAACGATACCGGTGTGTGCAAAATAAACGACCGTGGCACGCGGAGCGCGCCAGACGGTTCACAGTTGCCTCCACATGACAACCAGATCATCGCACAGCCATCGCACGCACGACATCGTTCGGTTCACAGTTGCCTCCACATCACAACCAGATCATCGCACAGCAATCGCACGCACGACATCGTTCGATTCACATGCCAACATCATCGCATCACAGCCTTTGCACGCACATCTTGGCAAGGAAGATGGTTTGAAGTCTCCCTCACCGCGGCTGGCAAAACATATCACAGCCTCTGCACGCACGTCTTCGCCAGGGAGATGTTTTCATGTGTGCCTCACTGGGCCTGCCCGAATCATATCACAGCCTCTGCATGCAAGGTCTCGCAAAGAAGATGTGGTCGCTTCTTTGTCGCCGGGCCTATCCCTCCCCCCTCCCTCGCCCGCCGCCCCACCCTCCCATCCTCCAGCCTCCAATTCAAAATCGTCCGCACTCGTCCGCAATCCTCCCGCCGGAGGCCTCCAGCACTAGTCCCCAGACGCCTCCGCTCGAACGTGATATCCTCCGCACTCGTCCGCACTCCTCCCGGAAGCCTCTGGGAGGCAGTCCAGAGGCCTCCGCTGGAATTTGACATCCTCCGCATTCGTCCGCACTCCGCCCGAAAGCCTCCGGAGGCACTCCCCAGAGGCCTCCGCTTGAATTTGAAATCCTCCGCATTCGTCCGCACTCCTCCTGGAGGCCTCTGGAGGTGCTCCCCAGAGGCCTCCGCTCGAATTTGAAATCCTCCGCAGTCGTCCGCACTCCGCCCGAAAGCCTCTGGAGATACTCCCCAGAGGCACTCCTTCGCACTCCATTTGAAAATCATCCTCGTTCCTTCTCCTCGTCGCCCCTCCTCCTCCTCCATCCTCCTCATTCCTCCTTTTCCTCCCTCCTCCCTCCCTTCCTCCTTCCTTCCCTTCCCCCCCTTCCCCTCCGAAGTGCAGAGTTGTTCCTCCTTTCTCCTCCTCCTCCTCCTTCTCCTCCTCCTCCTCCTCCTTCGTCCTCCTCCTCCTGATTCCTCATTCCTCATTCCTCATTCCTCATTCCTCATTCCTCATTCCTCCCTCCTCCTCCCCTTCACCCTCCTCTTCCTCCCCCCTCCTCCCCCACTGCCTCCCTCCCCCCTTCCCTCCCCCTTCCCTCCCCCTTTCCCTCCCCCCCTCCCCCCCGAAGTGCAAAGCTGTTCCTCCCTCCTCGTCCTCCTCCTCGTCGTTGTCGTCCTCCTCCTCCTCCTGCCTCCTCCACCTTCCCTCCCTCCCTCCCTCTTTCCCTCCCCCCCCCTCCCCCCCGAAGTGCAAAGCTGACTCGTGGGCCGGGCAGGTCGGTGCTTCCGCCTCCACCCAGCTTTGCTCCATGGGGGGGAGGGGGGGAGGGCGAACGCGATTTTTGGGCTGTAACAGATGAGTGCGAAAATGTGGCCCCACGTGCGGGCGAATCTCATGGGACCGAGAATGTGGCCTCACGCGCGGGCGAAGATAATGGAAACGATACAGTGGCCTCACGCGCGGGCGAAGATAATGGAACGGCCCTGTTTGAGCGTATTCTGGCCCCGCGCCCGTTTCGCGGCACACCCCTCACACGTTTCGTACGACACGCACGATCATTACTTCTAATGCAGAGCGCCATTACCTCATCATACCGACGGATGGTCGTTTTTTATGCACGCCCCGGTAATATCGGGACGTTCTTTTCAGTTTTTGTTTTAAATGTTTTTGGGCATTTGTTTTTCAGAAAAAAATACATCTAAAATCCGCCTGTAGGAGGACATGCCCGACCTAATCCAAATAGGACGAAGAACTTTCGGGACCAACGCGGCACCCCTGGAACGCCCGCGACGAAGCGCGGCTGACGGGATCCACCTCGGGCCCCGAAAACATCCGACTGTTCTTTTCCAGAAAACGTTTGACATTTTCTGAACCTTCCCCATAGAAAGATTCGCACATATTTGGCAACCCTGGAGTACAAAGTCCTTCTGCGTGTGCCGCAGCGCTCCCCCCCCGCGCGCCTGGCGCTCGGCGTCGGGATGATGATGATGATGCTGATGATGACGATAATGATGATGATAATGATGATGATGATGATGATGATGATGATGATGATGATGATGACGAGGGTGATGCTGATGATGATGATGAGGATGAGGATGAGGATGATGATGCTTTTGATGATGATGATTCTGATGACGATGATGCTGATGATGAGGATGATGATGACGATGCTGATGATGATGATGATGATCATGGTGACGATGATGAAGATGGTGATGATGCTGATGACGAGGATGATGATGAGAAGGATGATGAGGTCGTCGGTGGTAATGGTGATGGTGATGGTGATGGTTATGCTGCTGCTGATGATAGTGATGGTGATGGTGATGGTGATGGTGGTGGTGATGGTGGTGGTGATGATGAGGATGATAATGAGTATGAGGATGAGGATGAGGATGAGGACGATGGTGATGATGAGGATGGTGATGATGAGGATGGTAGTGATGCTGTTGATGATGAGGATGAGGACGATGATGAGGACGATGATGATGATGGTGATGATGGTGATGCTGATGGTGATGGTGATCATGATGAGTATGATTATGATGCTGCCGATGATGATGCCAATGCTGTTGCTGCTGCAGATTATCATGATGGTGGTGGTTGTGACGATGATGACGATGGTGATGGTGATGGTGATAGGGATGATGCTGATACTGATGGTGATGGGACGATGCTGCTACCGATGTGGATGCTGATGGTGACACTGATGTTGCAGCTGCTGCTGATGATGTGATCATGGTGGTGCTGCGGCTGATGCTGATGACGGTGATGATGATGATAGTGGTGGGGATGATGCTGATGATGACGATGATGATGATACTGGTGGTGGTGATGGTGGTGATGATGATGACAAATATACTGCTGCTGCGTATGATGATGAGGATGATGATGATGGTGATCAGATGATGGTGGTGGTGATGGTGATCATGATGACGAGGATGATGATGACGAGGATGACGATGATGATGATGATGACGACGATGATGATGATGATGATGATGCTGATGAGGATGACGGTGATATCATGATGATGATGATTACGATGAGGAGGAGGCTGATGATGCTAGTGCTGATGCTGATGCTGCTGATGATGATGATGATGATGATGACGATGATGATGATGACGATGATGATGAGGATGATGATGATGATGATTATTATGATTATGATTATGATGATGATGGTGATGATGATGATGGTGGTGATGATGATGCTGATGATGATGATGATGATGATGATGATGATGATGATGATGATGATGATGATGATGATGATGATGATGAGGGTGATGGCGATGGCGATGGTGATGGTGATGGTGATGGTGATGGTGATGATGAGGAGGAGGAGGGAGGAACGAGGGACAGGAGGAGGAGGAGGAGGAGGAGGAGGAGGAGGAAGAGGAAGAGGAGGAGCAGGAGGAGGAGGAGGAGGAGGAGGAGGAGGAGGAGGAGGAAGAGGAGGACGAGGAGCATGGCTGCGTCAGATCGACCCAAGCGCCGTCAGTTCTCAGTTCTCAGGAGGAGGAGGCGGAGGAGGACGAGGAGGATGGGCAGGATGAGGGTAACCCTCTCGCGCCTGCCCTTACCGCAGCCCTCGCGCTCGCCTTCGGGGCGGCGTGGGCGCTGGCGCTTGCCAAGGCGCGGCCGCGGCCAGGGTGGGCTGGGCGCAGCGCGGGCTCCGAGAAGAGGGTGGGGAGGAAGATAGAACTTCGGTTAAGTCGGGCACTTCCCTCTACAGGAGGAATATTCCCAAATAGTCAAAAAATAGTCTGAGGGTGATTTTTTGACTATTTTTGGCCATTTGGGGGTATTGTTTGACTTTTTTAATTTTTCGTCCATAATCCGCCTGAGGAGGACATGCCCGACCTAGAACTTCAGGGTTCGAGCCTCGAGGTTCGAGATCTGTCACTTTGGAAGCTCCAGCGGGCTCCTCGCTGCCGCGGCTGGATCTCCTTCGAGAGCCCGGCCAGAAAGCACCCCAGGGGAGCTCCGAGGGCAGTTTTTTGATGAAAAGGGAGGGGGAGGAAGAGGAGGTGGTGGGCGCCGGCTGGAAAGCGTCCGCAAGGGAACCAACGCCATCAGGCTAGGAATGATCGGCGGCGGCGCATCTCCCATCGATCGAGGCCACTGATGCCAGAGAGGAGGGTTGAATATCTCTTTCGTTCAGGGCCAAATATTTTTTCAGGGTCGAAAGCATTTTTCCGGATCGTTGTTTTTTTCCGGGACCCGCCGTGTGGGACGTCCTCGAAAAATCCCATTGGAGGGCTGGTTGGTTGGTGCGTCGGTTGGCTGATTAGCTCGCCAATTGCCAGGTCAAAAAGTTGTTACCTGGGAGGTCGGTGCGTTGGTCGGCGGGAAGGTACTGTGTTGCATGGATAAACAATCCTGGGAGGGTTGTCCAGGGGGGGAATTGTCCAGGGGGGTTGTCCGGCTCCTCGCGGGGTTGTCCAAGGGGTTGTCCGGGCCGTGCCGGTTTGCCAGCACACATGCATACCTTAATCATCCATCTCATCAGCAGCTCAAGCCTCCACGGCTCGGGGAGGGTGGCCGCCTGCGCATCCCCCCCGAGCGCCTGGGCCCGGCGCTGGACCATGTATTGTGCGGCTTGAGAGCGGCCGCGAGAAGTTCGTCGTGGCCGTTAAG
>CAUYUJ010013447.1:1114098-1129098 GCA_963575745.1 Prorocentrum cordatum
TCGTCGTCGTCATGATCGTCGTCGTCGTCGCCGTCGCCGTCGCCGTCGTCGTCGTGATCGTCGTCGTCGTCGTCGCCGTCGTCGTCGTCGTCGTCGTCGTTGTCGTCGTCGTCGTCGTCGTCGTTGTCGTCGTCGTCGTCTTTGTCCGCGTTGCAGCCACGTGCCGAGTGTAGATTTTGGTGTTTGCCTTCGTGGCGTTGCCACGCCGACTGCAATCGAGTAGTTATTTTTCGTTGTGCGGTTTGGCAACGTTGCGCGCAAAGTCATTTTAGATGTAGCTTTCCGGCCTGTCTTCGCCCCGTTGCGAATAGAGTGGCGGTGTAATTGTTCCCGCCCCGTGGCGTTGCCGCGTGGCGAGTATAATGTAATAGTTGTTTTCGCCTTCTAGGCGTTGCCACGTGGCGAGTAGAGTGGGCTTGTTCGCGCCTGCATCGCCACGTGATGAGCTGAGTGGATGTACACTTCTTGTTCGCGCCCTATGTCGTTGCCACGTGGCGAGTGGAGTGGGATAGTATGTTTGTTTACCTCTCAGGCCTTGCCACGTGGCGTTGCCATGTCTAGAGTAGTGTGTAGTAGCATGTGCTCCTTGCCCGCTTCGTTGCCACGTGCCCAGGCGCTGCCTCGTCATTGTCGATGTCATTGTCGTTGTCATCGTCGTCGTTGTCGTCGTCATCGTCGCCCGTCGTCGTCGTCGTCCATCATCCGTCGTCGTCGTCGTCGTCGTGATTGTTGTCGTCGTCGTCGCTCGTGTCGTCGTCGTCGTCGTCGTCCGCGTTGCAGCCACGAGTCGAGTAGATTTTGGTGTTCGCCTCCGCGGCGTTGCCACGTCGGTAGTTGTTGTTTGATGTTCGATGTGGCAGCGTTGCGCGCAAAGTTATATTGTATTTTGCTTTCTGGCCTATCTTTGCCCCGTTGCGAATGCAGTGGCGGTGTAATTGTTCCCGCCCCGTGGCGTTGCCACGTAGCGTTGCCGCGCGGCGAATATAATACAATAGTTGTTTCCGTTCTAGGCCTTGCCACGTGGCGAGTAGAGTGGGCTTGTATTTGTTCGGCCCGCGCGGCATGGCCACGTGATGCGTTGAATTTCGTGTTCGCTCCCCATATCGTTGTCACGTGGCGAGTGGAGTGGGATCGTATGTTCGTGGCGTTGCCATGTGGTGAGTGTCACATTTGTTGCCGCCCCGCTTCGTTGCCAAGGGTCGAGTACAGTGGAGTAGTTATGTTTCGCCCCTCCGCGCGTTGCCACGTGGTGAGTACAGTCCCCAGTCGCTTCCACCTGGCACCTCGCGTGGAATATTGGTTATGTCCGTCCCGCAGGCGTTGCCACGTCGCGAGGAGAGTGGAGTAGTACATTTGTTCGCCCCCCAGGCTTTCGCCACGTGGCGAGTACAGTGGAATAGTTTCAATCTCCGCCCCGCACGCGTTGCCGCCTGCCGAGTAGAGGGACGAGGGAGGAGGAAAGAGGAGGGAGGAACGAGGAGGCAGGGGGGGTGATTAGGAGGAGGCAGGAGGGAGCAGGGCGGAGGGAGGTGGAAGAGGAGGAGGAGGAGGAGGAGGAGGAGGAGGAGGACGAGGAGGAGGAGGAGGAGGAGGAGGAGGAGGAGGAGGAGGAGGAGAGGGGAGGAGAGAGGAGGGAGGAGACAGGAGGGAGGAGGGAGTTCAAGGGAGAGGAGGCAAGAGGCAGGATGAGGAGGGAGGAGGGAGATCGTCGTCGGACGAGGGCATGAGCGCTAGGCTGTGCTCCGATTGACACCGGATTGCCCTTTGGGGGGGCAAGGCATCATGCAAAGTATTTGTTGAGGTACCGGGTGGGGGGCGCAAGCATACTGCGCCCCTGGGGAGAGCGAATGTGGGCAGCCCACGACGAGAGAGCCTGCACCAATGTGCGCGCATCTCAGCTGCACTCTAAACAGGAGGACGAGACAGATCTAATCAGGAGGGCGACCCTCATGGAGAGGAGACGACTGGACACCGTACTTCTTGCACACCTTGCGATATAGCATGTTCTCCGAGCCCTCGTGCTTGGTCAGCCAAGAGTCGATCCTGAACAAAGAGTTGGGGTCGTACTGCGAGAGAATGTCCGAGATCCTTCGCTGGCAGATCCCGTGGCGCTCTCCAGATCGTGCCGAAACTGTCGGCGGCGGCTGCGGCATGTCGGGCGAGGAGGGAGCTGCTGCGGCAGGGCGCATGCCCACTTCCGCTCCACCAGACACACTGTCAGCAGCTTCCCGAGGGACTGCGTGCTTGCTCATCCCCTTGGGCACAGCCGTTCGACCGCGGGCGCGGGGACACCGAGAGCCGTGAGCAGCGCGTCCAGCTGCATCGTGGGGGCCTCGGGCGCGAAACCTGGTGGCTGCCAGATGCTTGGCGGAACCGCTGGGGCATTGACAGAGGCCACGTCGATCTCGGCGTCCGAGTGCAAGCAGTGCTTGGTCAAGTACGTGACGTTCTTCGTCCAGGGCGCACGGCCCACGCGCGCACAACATCCCAATCGGCGAAAAGCAGCGCGTGTGAGCCTCGGGGAGGTTTCCAGATCCGCCTCGTGAGCGCGGCCAGCCGTAGCATGCCAAGAGCGAAGGCGGCGGCCGACGCGCATGGCAGCTGTCCCGATGGACGGGGTCCTGCAGCAGGAGCCGGGACGGCGGCTGAAGGACCTCGGAACCGGGACGGCGGCGTGAGCCGAGGGAGAAGGGAAGAGGTTGGAGGGAGAAGAGGAGGGCTGGAGGCGTGGGCAAACGAGCGAGGAGGTGCAGGAGGAGGAGGAGGAGGAGGAGGAGGAGGAGGGAGGAGGGGGAGGGTGAGGTGGGAGGTTCGGAAGGATGACGCGGAGGACGAGGAGGAGCGAGGAGGAGAGTTGGAGGACGAACGAGGACGGGAAAGGAGGGGGGGCGGAAGGGAGATCGTTGAGGGGCGAGGCGGGGATGGTCTGAACTGGTGTGCTGGACTTGGCCCCTCTCGGATTTTCGGGTTTGGGTTCGGTCGGAGTTTCGGGTTTCGCCTGTGGGGGGATTTGCGGGTTTCGCTTCTTTTCTTCGATTTTCGGGTTTCGCCTTTGATTGTCGGGTTTCGCCTCGAACAGTTTTCGGTTTCGTCTTGCTACCCGTCTGCCTTGGGATGCACTCCAGCAGCTGCGCCTCGCCTGGAGTGCTCCACGGGTGCTCCAGGGGTGCAATACCCCTCCCCATCGGAACCAGAAATCCTCATCTTTCATTGATTTGTCGTCTTTGCTATTCTAGACGTTGCAACACATTATTTTGCGGCGTACCCCCAATTTTGTTGCCTGTCGCCTCCGCAGGTCGGGAGTTTGGGTCCTGGCTTTTTTTTTTTGCCACCAAAAACACCAGACAAACACCTCCCACCCCCAGCCAGGACCCCCTGGATCATTGTCTTCATTCCCGAGCCCAGGTCCCCGACGACACGATTTTTTCATGACGTGGACCCCCAGAAGTCTCGACCCATTGCCCGGAACCGGTTCTTCATCCCGAGTCGTTTTTCGACAGCCCCAGGGCCCAGCGAGGGCCCCCAGCGGCCGAGCATCGCCAAAAACCGCCCGTCGCCGAAAAGCCGGGGGAAGGCCCCGTGGTCCAGGACCCGCTTCCCACAGGGCCCGCTTCCATCCTGCGAAGCTAGCGGCCTCCTAGGCAGATGGGGTCCGAGTAGAAGGGGTCCCCGCCTTTGCGAGGTCAGCGTTAAGCCGAGGATTTCTGTGGTGGCCAGCCGTGTTGCCACAGTGTCCCGCGATGGGGGTCGTTCGGCCGTTCGCGCCAGGGCGCCGAGCTCCGCAACATAAAACGCTTGCGCGCGCAAAAACCGATAAATTGTGGGGCCCTTCGGAAGATCGCGCCACATCACCAAAGCATCGCCGATGCATCGTCGACATCAGCGCTGTTTCGGCGACGTCGGCGTGGAGAAAATCGGGGCCCGCATCGAGCCGCATCGGCGAGGCATCAGCGGTGCGGCGCGATCCGCCGACCCCGCCTGCTCCGACCCCATCGGGGGGGACCGGACAGGCCACCCTCAGAAGGCCCGGGGGGCGTCCGAGAAGCACCCCGCCGCTTTCCGAGGAGGCCTGCCCCCCCACCCGGCCGGGGCGCGCCGCCGAGAGAGTGGCGGGCGGCTCCCGGAGGCGGCCGTCCGCAGCTCGCCCCTGGAGCCCGCGGCGGGCAGCGCCGAGGACGCGGGGCCCCCGAAGAGGCTCGGGGGGTGGGCAGAGCCCCCCACCCTTGACAAGTCGATTCGGGAATCGTCCGCTCTCGGTTCGCGAGGACGCCGCGGCCGTCATTTTCCAGGCTTGCGCCCGCCAGGTCTGGGCCAGATGTCGTCTTCGCGAAGCCACGTTTTACTGAAGGGGGTTCTGTCCATCCCAGGGGTCGACCTAAAAGCGGTGCGGATGCGAGATCGTGGGCCGTGCTTGCGTTTCGGTGCTGTTCTGCAGCGGAGGCGGGCGGAAGAGAACGCGAGGGAAAACGAGCATCAAACGAGAACGAGCAACGCTGAGCACGAAAGCAACGCGAAGATGAAAAGCACCGTCGAGGTCGATGCCCCGCTCGGGCCCCCGCGCGCCGCGCCTCGGTTCCGTCCATCCCCGAGAGACACCCCACCTTCTCTTTCTCACAGCTTGCGTCTTCGCCCAGCTTCGGGCCCCGGGACCTCCGCAGATCGACCCAGCTCAAAGAAGTGGCGCAGCACGGGGGGGGTCCAGGGCTATGTTTCTTGTCTGTTTGTTTGTTGTTTGTTCGTTTGTTTGCTGGTTTGTTTGTTTGTTTTTGTTATTTCTCTTTTTATTGTTTTTTTTATTGTGGTTGTGGTTGTGGTTGTGGTTGTTGTTGCTGCTGCTGTTGTTGCTGTTGCTGTTGCTGTTGCTGTTGTTGTTGCTGCTGTTGTTGTTGTTGCTGTTGTTGTTGTTGTTGAACATTATTAATTCTAAAGAATAATTATTGTTGGGACCCCTGGTGCACGGCCCCCCTGCGCCGCCTAGGCCGCAGCTACATTTTCATCATTTTCGTGAGGAAGCCTCAGGTAATTCGATGTGATCAAGATCCGGTTGTTTTGTTCCCCCCCGCTTTCCCTTGCAAACAACACTATAAATGACATTTCTTGTTCTAATATAATCAAATTTCAAGAATCCCTTGCAAAAAAATAAGGTAAAGTGGACATTCGCGCGCGCAAGACGAAATCCTTCCAAAAGCTTAGTGTTCGGAGCGATTTTAACATAAAAACATCAAAAAACCAATGGTTTTTCAACAAAAAATGTCAAAATCTCATCCCGCGCGCTCTTGCGGATTCGTAGGAAACCAACACTTTTTAAACATTTCTGTCAAACGGGCTTTTGCGAGCAATTTTTTCGAACTTCTGCGACAACGGTTGCGCACCTGCCAGGGCCATCATCCCTGTCAAATAATACCATGCGGGACACATTCGTTTTTTCTTCGCGCGCGCACGCCGAAATCTCCAAAACCATTGGGCTTCTTAAGAATTTTAGCACCGCGCATCATAAAATCACACGAATCGCACCGTAGGTCCTCGAAAAACACCTGCACGACTTTTCAAAATTTCCACCCGCGCGCGCTGTCCGAATCCTAAAACAACCAATGGTTTTCCAACATTTATGTTACATGAGCTCGCGCGAGCTACTTTCGCACGCTCTTGCAACGGGTGTGGGTTCACAAGTTGTTAATTAAGCCTTGTGGGTTCACAAGGCTTAACAACTTCTGTGGGTGTACGAACGTAGGCTTAACAACTTCTGTGGGTGTGTACTCCACGCCAGTGTAGTAGCCACGGTCGTCCGCAGGCCACGAAGTGAAGTGTCCGAACGTCATAGGGCGGGAAGCTGGGTGTGGTGGTGGCGAAGAGTCGTGTGGATATTTGGTAGAGCTTGCACTGCCCCCCCACAAAGTGGGGGTATTGGCTGGCGTCGCATGAAAACCCTGGCACTGGTGAGAACACTGAGCGTTCGGGTAAAGTGATTGTTGAACATTATTAATTCTAAAGAATAATTATTGTTGGGACCCCTGGTGCACGGCCCCCCTGCGCCGCCTAGGCCGCAGCTACATTTTCATCATTTTCGTGAGGAAGCCTCAGGAAATTCGATGTGATCAAGATCCGGTTGTTTTGTTCCCCCCCGCTTTCCCTTGCAAAAAACACTATAAAATGACATTTCTTGTTCTAATATAATCAAATTTCAAGAATCCTTTGCAAAAAATAAGGTAAAGTGGACATTCGCGCGCGCAAGACGAAATCCTTCCAAAAGCTTAGTGTTCGGAGCGATTTCAACATAAAAACATCAAAAACTAATGGTTTTTCAACAAAAAAATGTCAAAATCTCATCCCGCGCGCTCTTGCGGATTCGTCGGAAACCCAACACTTTTTAAACATTTCTGTCAAACGGGCTTTGGCGAGCAACTTTTTCGAACTTCTGCGACAACGGTTGCGCACCTGCCAGGGCCATCATCCCTGTCAAATAATACCATGCGGGACACATTCGTTTTTTTTTCTTCGCGCGCGCACGCCGAAATCTCCAAAAACCATTGGGCTTCTTAAGAATTTTAGCACCGCGCATCATAAAATCACACGAATCGCACCGTAGGTCCTCGAAAAACAGCTGCACGACTTTTCAAAATTTCTACCCGCGCGCGCTGTCCTAACAACTTCTGTGGGTGTGTACTCCACGCCAGTGTAGTAGCCACGGTCGTCCGCAGGCCACGAAGTGAAGTGTCCGAACGTCATAGGGCGGGAAGCTGGGTGTGGGTGGTGGCGAAGAGTCGTGGGGGTAGTTGGTAGAGCTTGCACTGCCCCCCCACAAAGTGGGGGTATTGGCTGGCGTCGCATGAAACCCTGGCACTGGTGAGAACACTGAGCGTTCGGGTAAAGTGATTGTTGTTGTTGTTGTTGTTGTTGTTGTTGTTGTGGTTGTTGTGGTTGTTGCTGTTACTGTTGCTGTTGCTGTTGTTGTTGCTGTTGTTGTTGTTGTTGTTGTTCCCCACATGCTTCGTGGGGTTCTGGTTTTCTTCCCACCCGCGCCGCACCCGCGTCTCACCCACACACGCCCTCCTCCCCTCCTCCTCCTCCTACCCCTCCTCCTCACGCACACAGCACAGCGCAGCGCAGCGCAGCGCAGCACAGCACAGCACAGCACAGCACAGCGCAGCACAGCACAGCACATCACAGCGCAGCGCACACAGCACAGCACAGCACAGCACAGCACAGCACAGCACAGCACACACACACACACGGCTTGGCACGTGCGGCACATTCTCGACGCCATAGGGGTCGTCCACGGCACAGCAGGCGTGGCAGTTTTGCACAGCACACCTGCACGTGCGGCACATTCTCGACGCCATAGGGGTCGTCCACGGCACAGCAGGCGTGGCAGTTTTGCACAGCACACCTGCACAGCACAGCACAGCATAGCACAGTACAGCACATCGCAGCACAACACGGCACGGCACAGCACAGCACATCGCAGCACAGCTCAGCACAGCATAGCACACAGGGCAGGCGCGCAGGGCACGGCACGGCAGAGCGTGGCAGGGGTGGCATTGTCTCGACACCACAGGGGGTGCGCAGGGGGTGATCCCTGAGCTCGGCCGCTATGCACGACGGTTGTCCAGGCACAGCAGGCGTGGCACTTTCTCGACACCACAGGGGGTGCGCAGGGGGTGGTCCCTGAGCTCGGCTGCTATGCACGACGGTCGTCCAGGCCCAGCGGGCGTGGAACTTTCTCGACACCATAGGGGGTGCGCAGGGGGTGGCCCCTGAGCTCGACCGCTATGCACGACGGTCGCCCAGGCACAGCAGGCGTCGCAGGGGGTGGTCCCTGAGCTCGGCCGCTATGCGGACGGTCGTCCAGGCAGCAAGGCGTGGCCATTTCTCGACACCAATAAGGGGGTGCGCAGGGGGGGTCCTCTGAGCTCGCCGGCTCTGGGCACGCGCCGGTCGTCCTGCATAGCAGGCGTGGCACTTTCTCGACACCATAAGGGGTTGCGCAAGGGGGGTGGTCCCTGAGCTCTGCCGCTATGGAAAGACTGTCTTCAAACACAAAGCAAGAGGCGTGCAAACTTTCTTCACACCACAGGGGGTGCGCAGGGGGTGGTCCCTGAGCTCGGCTGCTATGCACGACGGTCGTCCAGGCACAGCAGGCGTGGCACTTTCTCGACACCACATGGGGTACGCAGAGGGGTGGTCCCTGAGCTCGGCCGCTATGCACGACGGTCGTCCAGGCACAGCAGGCTTGGCACTTTCTCGACACCACAGGGGGTGCGCAGGGGGTGGTCCCTGAGCTCGGCCGCTATGCACGACGGTCGTCCAGGCATAGCAGGCGTGGCACTTTCTCGACACCACAGGGGGTGCGCAGCGGGTGGTCCCTGAGCGCGGCCGCTATGCACGACGGTCGTCCAGGCACAGCAGGCGTGGAACTTTCTCGACACCACAGGGGGTGCGCAGGGGGTGGTCCCTGAGCTCGACCGCTATGCACGACGGTCGTCCAGGCACAGCAGGCGTGGCACTTTCTCGACACCATAAGGGGGTGTGCAGGCGGTGGTCCCTGAGCTCGGCCGCTATGCGCGACGGTCGTCCAGGCACAGCAGGCGTTGCATTTTCTCGACACCATAAGGGGGTGTGCAGGGGTGGTCCCTGAGCTCGCCGCTATGCACGACGGTCGTCCACGCACAGCAGGCGTGGCACTTTCTCGACACCATAGGGGGTGCGCAGGGGGTGGTCCTTGAGCTCGCCGCTATGGACGACGGTCGTCCAAACACAGCAGGCGTGGCACTTTCTCGACACCACAGGGGGTGCGCAGGGGGTGGTCCCTGAGCTCGGTCGATATGCGCGACGGTCGTCCAGGCACAGCAGGCGTGGCACTTTCCCGACACCAGAGGGGGTGCGCAGGGGGTGGTCCCTGAGCTCGGCCGCTATGCACGACGGTCGTCCAGGCCCAGCAGGCGTGGAACTTTCTCGACACCATAGGGGGTGCGCAAGGGGTGGTCCTTGAGCGCGGCCGCTATGCACGACGGTCGCCCAGGCACAGCAGGCGTGGCACTTTCTCGACACCATAGGGGGCGCGCAGCTGTAGCATCATAATCGTTATCATCATCAAGAATTGTAGCCACCCTGGCTCATGCGGGCTCACACTGCTGGATATGTGAATGCGGACGGCCGCCGGCGACTCTCCGTCAAAGGTACGGTCCCCGTCATGGCACCTAAATGCGCAATGTCTGCTTTGCCACCGCCTTGCGAGCAGCTCAAGAAATCAATGCAAGATATGGGCGCTGAGGTGAGCCTGGATGGTTTGCGAATATATGTTTTCCGGCATGGGAACGCACGCCTTGGTACGCGGCGCATTTGATGCTTACCACCGACAGCTGGGGGTCGTCGCACCTCGTCGTCGCACTCGGGGGCGCTCCTGCCCTCTCCGCTCTACCTGCCCTCGACCATCCCTCTCCTCCCTCCTGCTGCCACTGCTCCTCCTCCTCGGAGGCCTGGGCGCCGCCGCCGCCGCCGCCGCCGCCGCAGTCGTCGTCGTCGTCGTCGTCGTCGTCGCCGTCGTCGACGATTGTTGGAGTGACTCATCTGGTTGGTTTGGCTGGTCTGCTTGATTGGCCTGGCTGGCTGGTCTGATTACTTTGGCTGGTTGTGGCTGGAATGACTGATCTGACTGGTCTGGTCAGTCTGGCTGGTCTGGCTCAAAAAGGCGAAGCGGGATGTGACATGGTTTGTGAACGCACGTGACATAAAATAAGTATGTGGGTTTCCTCGGTAGCGTAATTGTTGTTGCTGTTGTCGTCGTCGTCGTTGTTGAACTCTCGTTGCTGAATAATTATTGTTGATCCCCCCTCCGGTATTTTTTGATTGAAGTGCCCCTCACGGCGCTCGCACCCGGTTTTCAATCAGGGAAAGTCTTTATCCTCAAACCGCGTTGTTGGCCCCCGGGTAACAACAACAACGGCTCCCGCCTGAGACTTCCTCACAATTTAGCCAGGACCCCCGCTCCCGCCCGAGATTTCCTCGCATTTTATTCAGGAATCGCGCTCTCGCTTGGGATTTCCCTGTAATTTATTCAAGAATCGCTCTCGCCGCGCTCCCGACACTCAGGCACCCAGGCGTCGCGCTCACGCTTAGGACTCCCTCACAGACTACTTAGGTATCGGGATCTCGCTGCCTTTCGTGGCCCCCTCGCTGCCCTTTGTGGCCCCCTCGCTGCCCTTCGTGGACCTGCTGCAGCCCCTCGTGGCCCCCTCGTTGCCCTTCGTGGCCCCGTTGCAGCCCCTCCTGGTCCCCTCGCTGCGTTTCGTGGCCCCGTTGCAGCCCTTCGTGGCCCTTGCTGCCCTTCGTGGCCCCGTTGCACCCCATCGTGTTTTCTCTCTGCCCTTCGTGGCCCCGTTGCAGCCCCTCGTGGTCCCCTCGCTGCCCGTCGTGGCCCCGTTGCAGCCCTTCGTGGCCCCCTCGGTCCGGGGGGGGAGGACGCGGGGGGTGCAGGATGAGGGGGGACTGGGAGCCCCTGTGTGCCCTTCGTGGCCCCGTTGCAGCCCTTCGTGGCCCCCTCGCTGCCCTTCGTGGCCCCGTTGCAGCCCTTCGTGGCCCCCTCGCTGCTCTTCGTGGTCCCATATACGTATGCCCTTCGTGGCCCCCGCTCGTTCGCGCCCGTCGTGGCCCCATATGCATGCCCTTCGTGGCCCCGTTGCAGCCCTTCGTGGCCCCCTCGCTGCTCTTCGTGGCCCCGTTGCTGCCCTCAGTGGCCCCGTCCTTGCCCCCCGCGGCCCAATATACGTATGCCCTTCGTGGCCCCCGCTCGTTCGCGCCCGTCGTGGCCCCATGTGCATGCCCTTCGCGGCCCCGCTGTCGCCCTTTGTGCCCCCCTCGCTGTCCTACGTGGCCCAGTTGCTACCCTCAGTGGCCCCGTCGTTGCCTTCTGTGGTCCCGCATTGTCTGCCATTCGTGGCCCCCGCTCGTTCGCGTTCTTCGTGGCCCCATACGCATTCCTTTCGTGTCCCCGCTGTCGCCCTTCGTGGCCTGCATCGTGCCCTTCGTGGCCGTGCTGTTGTTCTCTCTCTCGCTCTCGCTTTTGCTCGTCGTCGTCGTCGGCGTCGTCGTCGTCGTTGTCGTCGTCGTCGTCGTCGTCGTCGCCGTCGTCGTCGTCGTCGTCGTCGTCGTCGTGGTCGGTCCCCTGTCCGTCCCTCTTGGGGTCGGGTTGCCGCCGATCAGCGCTGCCGCTGGCCAGGCCGACGGTCCGCGGCCGCCCCGCCGCTTGCCGGGGCGCGGCCTGCAGGGAAGAAAGGTATACCCCCCAAAAGGGGTACGATCAAAGACGAAGAGGGCGGGTATCGAGGGTTTGGGAAATACGCGTCAACGGACACTCGAGCAGATAAGAGCGAACAGTCTTGAAATGATTGTTGTTGTTGTTGTTGTTGTCGTTGTCGTCGTCGTCGTCGTTGTCGTTGTTGTTGTCGTTGTTGTTGAACTCTCACTTCTGAAGAATAATTATTGTTGATCCCCCCTGTCCAGTGCACATTGTTTTTTCGATTGACGTGCCCTTCCCGGGGCTCCCACTTTGATTTTCATCAAGGAAAGTCTTGAGGGTCAAACTGCGTTGTTGGCGCCCGGTTTACAACAACAGCGTCTCCCGCCTGATACATCCTCGCAGTTTATTGAAGAATCGCACTCTCGCTTCGGACTTCCTTGCAATTTACCACCGGATCGCGGCTCCCGCTTGATACTTCCTTACAATGTATTGAAGAATCGCGCTTTCGTTTAGGACTTCCTCGCAACTTCCCGCCGAATCCCCGCTCCCGCCTGATACTTCTCCACCGTTTATTCAGATACCGCTCCTCGACACTTAGGAATCGCGCTCCTGCTACATATTGCTTGGCGGTTCAAGCAGATTTTACGCTTCAACGACCCGCCCGCTCGACCCGCCCGTCTGGGCCTGCCGGCCCGACCAGCCCGTTAGGGACTGCAGTCGCCGCTCGCTGCCCTTCGCCCGCCTTCGATGCCCCTCGCTGCCCGTGCTGGTTGCGCGGTCGCCTTCGCTCGCTGCCCTTCGTGGCCCCGTTGCTGCCCTCAGTGGCCCCGTCGCTGCCCATTGTGGCCCCGCATTATATGCCCTTCGTGGCCCCCGCTCGCAGTCGCCCGTCGTGGCCCCATACGCATGCCCTCCGGAACCGCTTGCCGGGGCCTGGTTTGCCTGCTTTTGAGACGCGCGTGTTCCACTGGCCGAGGTTCTTCTGCAGGCTTCAAATGAAGGCCTCCCTCGACTAGGCCCCCTTGGCGTTTCCGCAGGTTTTCGGAGCCTCTGGAGCTGTTCGGTGGTCATCGAGGCCATTCCGAGGCCCCCCAGAGGTCATAGGAGGCTTTCGGGTGCCTTCCAATCCCCCCGCGCCTTGTTTCCGCACCAGTCTCCGCTCGTATCCACCTGCCCCCACTTTTCAACGTTCTTGCCCAGCCATTTTTATTCTTTCCCTTTATCTTCATTTTGATTTCGTTCGTATTCCATTGTGCTATTGCTCAGTTCTTCGCATTCCGCCCGCTCCTCCCCGGGCCGCCCCGTCCCACCCCAACAATATCCACCCCTCCCCGCTCGCATTCCGCATTTCTCCCAAATTATTCCCATTCCCCCAGATTCCTCCGCGCGCCCCCCGCTTCTCCGCGCTCCTCCCGGTTCCTCTTTTCCACTCCTTGCCGCTCCTCCCCCCCAGACCCTACTCTTGTCCACTCCGTCCCAATCCATCCCACATCCCCGCGCCCCTCTCGACGCGGTTGCAGTTCTTACTGTCCTTCCGCCCCGCTCTCCCGACATTCCGCCTCCTTTCAGGGTTCCACGAAATTTGTTTATGGCGCCAGTTCGCAGCTGCACATCCCCCGTGGGGGTGTCCACATATATATATATATATATATTATATATATATATATATATATAATATATATAAGTAAACAAGGGGGTGGTGCGTGGCGCTGTTTATTGGCGCGACCCATGGCGAAACTTATTGTTAGCCTGTGTTGGAGTGGCCGGCGCAAGCCATGGCGCAAGTTGAATCGCCACCCACAGCGCAAATCATCGTCATCCCTCCTTCTCGCCCCTCCCCTCCCTTCTTCCGATCCCTTCGTCCTCAGTCCCCCCCCGTTATGTGTTGCCCTTCGTTTTCAAAGGCTTCACCGACCACGCGTGGCCGGGAATGAATATACCCCCCAAAAAAGGGTACGATCGAAAACGACGAGGGCGGGCATCCAGGGTTTGGGATATGCGTGGTGAATGACACGCGAGCAAATAAGAGCGAACAGTCTTAGAATGATTGAACATTATTTATTCTAAGGAATAATTATTGTTGGGCCCCCTGGTGCGCGCCCCCCCTGCGCCGCCTAGGCCGCAGCTACATTTTCATCATTTTCGTGAGGAAGCCTCAGAAAAGAGGGTGTGTACAGGATCCGGTTGTTTTGTTGTAATCCGCTTTCCCTTGCAAAAAACAATAGAAAAATGACATTTCTTGTTCTAATATAATCAAATTTCAAGAATCCCTTGCAAAAAATAAGGTAAAGTGGACATTCGCGCGCGCAAGACGAAATCCTTCCAAAACCTTAGTGTTCGCAGCGATTTTAACATAAAAACATCAAAAAACCAATGGTTTTTCAACAAAAAATTGTCAAAATCTCATCCCGCGCGCTCTTGCGGATTCGTAGGAAACCCAACACTTTTTAAACATTTCTGTCAAACGGGCTTTTGCGAGCAACTTTTTCGAACTTCTGCGACAACGGTTGCGCACCTGCCAGGGCCATCATCCCTGTCAAATAATACCATGCGGGACACATTCGTTTTTCTTCGCGCGCGCACGCCGTCGTCGTCGGCCGCGGGGCCCTGAATAGTAGCCACGGTCGTCCGCATGCCACGAAGTGAAGTGTCCGAACGTCATAGGGCGGGAAGCTGGGTGTGGGTGGTGGCGAAGAGTCGTTTGGAAATTTGGTAGAGCTTGAACCGGCCCCCCCACAAAGTGGGGGTATTGCCCGCCTCCTATGAAAACCCTGGCACTGGTGAGAACGGAGTGTCCCCACGTGCTAGTAATTGTTGTTGTTGTTGCTGTTGTTGTTCCTCTTGTTGTTTTTGTTGTTGTTCTTGATTTTGTTCCTGTTCTTGTTGCTGAATGCTGATTAGTAAGCAATGATTCGTGTTGGACCCATTTCAGGCGCCCTGGCACTCTCGCCGAGGCGCCGGCTGCATTTTCATTCAAAATGAGGCTCACTCTCAAGCGGGTTGGGGGGCCGCCAAGACCGGCCCCCCAACAACAACAATGCCCCCGTTCGAGACTTCATCCTTTTTTGCTTAGGGTCGGTGCTCTTGCTGGCCGCCGACAGCAGCCGTTTCAGCAAAACCATCGCTCCCGATCGAGATTTCCTCGCGTTATACCTTGGACAGGCGCGCTAATTATTGTTTCTCTCATCGGCGCCGCCCCCCAGCAACAACAACGTTCCCGCTCGAGACTTTTTCCTTTTTTTACTCAAGGCGGTGCTCTTACTCGCCGCCGACAGCCCCCGTCCGGACAAAACCAGCACTCCCGCCCGAGACGTTCTCCCGTTTTACGCTGGACTGGCGTTTTTTGTTCCTCCTCCTCCTCCTCCTCCTCCTCGTCCTCCTCGTCCTCCTCCTCCTCCTTCTCCTCATCCTCCTCATCCCCCTCTTCCTCCTGTTCCGTCATTCCCCCTCCCTCCTCTTCCTCCCTTTTCCTCGTCCCTCTTCTTCCTCTTCTCCCCCCCTCCTCCTCGTCCCTCTTCCCCCCCGTCTTCTCCCTCGTCCCTCTTCCCTCCTCCGTCCCTCTTTTCTCCCTCCTCCTCCCTCCCCCCTTCTCCTCCCTCTCCTCTTCCTCCTCCTCCTCCCCTACCTCCTCGCTCCTCCTCTCGTCCTCCTCCTCCCCCTCCTCCTCCTCCTCTCTCCTCCTCCTCCTCCTCTCCTCCTCCTCCGCCTCCTCGTTTTCCTGCTCCTCCTCATCGTCCCCCCTCGTCCTCCTCCTCCTCTTCTTT
>CAUYUJ010013447.1:1136598-1139098 GCA_963575745.1 Prorocentrum cordatum
GTGTCGGAAACAATCAAACAACACTCACGCGTAACAGCATTCACGCGTAACCAAATTGTTTGACCCCCCCCCGCACCCGAATGCAATGTTGGTTTCGGCTCTTCCAGGTGGATTGTCCGAGCGGTGATGTGTAAAGAGGGAGTGCTGTTTATTCGTCCCTCAACCCAAATGTTGGGAATCTTGGAACTTGTGTCCACTTATTGCCAAGGCCTTACGGCCGGTGCCGCCGACCCTGAAGGGGGACGACGAGGACCATGACGGCGGCTGCGGCGACGACGACGATGCTGACGTGGGCCAGAGGGATGCTTCTTGGTGTCTCTTCGGAAGTCTCTCGGGGGGCTCTGGGGAGAAATTCTGTGGGGAATCCTGGAACTTGTATCTATTTATTGTGAAGGCCTGACGGCCGGTGCTGCCGACCCTGAAAGACATCGACGACGACGACCAGGAGGGGGAGGAGGAGGAGGAGGAGGAGGTGGAGGAGGAGGAGGAGGTGGAGATAAGGAGGAGAGGAGGAGGAGGAGGAGGAGGATTACGATGAGGAGGAGTAGGAGGAGGAGGAGGAGGAGGAGGAGGGAGGCGGATATATGGAGGAGGAGGAGGAGGAGGAGGAGGAGGAGAAGGAGGAGGAGGAGGAGGAGGAGGAAAAGGACTCTTCTGTTGGGAATCCTGGAACTCGTGGCCATTTATTTGTGTCTCCCTGGGCCCCCCGAGGAGAGTCCGCGCTGGGCGCGCTTCCTCGCGGCCCTGTGCGCCGCCTCTCCGCCCACCCGCCGTGGCTGCGGCGGCTGCGGGTGGGTCTCGCTCACCGACCCGGAGATGCCGGTGGGCCAGTCACTCTCCACTGAGGTTTCTCCTCCTTCCTCCTCCCTCCTCCCTCCTCCCCCCTCCCCCTTCCCTCCTTTCTTCCTATTGTTCGTCTTCTTCGCCTTCGTGTTCTTCTTCTTGTATTTAATATTTTCATTATTCTTATTATTCTTTGTAACTGTTATCATTACTACTATTATTGTTCGTCTTCGTATTCGTATTAAGACTAGTATTATTATGCTTATTCTTTGCTTACAAAAACTGCTCTTAGTAGCATTTGTCTTACTGTTCGTATTATTTGTATTGCTTTGCTTCCTAGTGCAATCGGTATTCTTATTACTCTCCTTCATGATATCAGTATTGTTGTTATCAGTATCGTTAGTATTAGTAGTATTGGTTTTCAGCTTATTATTCTTTGTATTCCTTACAGAGCGAGGCGCCCGCTGCGGTCTTCTACGACTTCCAGGCGGCATTCCCGTCGCTCGCCCACGACTTCTTGATGCGCACGCTCCGCCAGCTGGGACTGCCGCCGTCGGTGTGCGGATTCGTAGAGAGCCTTTATTGGGGGCACGGCTGCAAGCTTTCCGTTGGAGGCCGACTACACCAAGGTTTGCGGATTCAGGCAGGCATCCGGCAGGGTTGCCCGCTATCGCCATTATTGTTTGCCGTTGTTGTCGACCCACTGCTCCGGAGATTGGCAAGGGCAGCGCCTGCGGCGACAATCCGTGCTTACGCAGATGATCTCGTGACGGTGCTTCCTGATTTGGGTGGGGCGCTTCCTTCGCTGGTCCCCCTGTTCAGCACGTTCGCGGCGGCGTCGGGCTTGCGGCTAAATTTTCGGAAAGTGGTTGTCGTGCCGCTCGGCGATCAGGCTCCCCAGGAGGTCTTGGCCGACATCGCCGCCCGCTTCCCCGCGTGGGGGCTCGTGCAATGCCCGAGCTGGGCGAGATATCTCGGCTTCGTCCTCGGCCCCGGCCGCGAGGAGCGGAGCTGGGGCACAGCCGTGGAGAAAGCTCTGGCGCGCGCTCGCCTATGGAAGAACATTGCACTCGGGCTGCAGTTCGCGGCTGTGGTCTACCGCGTCTACATCGCCTCCACTTTGGGCTTCCTGCTGCAGCTGGACGCATTGCCCGCCAGCTGGCCTACTACCGAAGCTCGCTTGTTTCGCGCGTTGGTGCCGGGCCCTTACAATCGGTGCACGGCTTCGGATTTCCACGGCCTGCGAAGGGATTTCGGGTTCCCGCAGGAGTTCGTTAACCTGCAGCTCGTCTCCCTGGCAGCGAAGTTCCGCGTCCTGCACAGAGAAGCTGGCGCTCAGGGTTGTCTGCGGTGTCGTGCCTGGCTCCGGAGACTGGCGTCAGCAGAAGCCACGTCGCCGCGCATTGTGCGCGGGGCGAGATGGTCTACTTGGTTCGAGACGTCGTTTTGCAATTTGATTGTCTCGGCAGCGGAGAGCGTCCGGCAGGCTGGCATCTCCTTGGCGATAGCGCAGGAGCGAGCGGCGGGCTCTGCGGTGCGACCGTGGACGCAGGCACAGGCAGGCCGATCCGTCACGGGGCTTCAGCGTGCGACTTGCGACTTGCTGCAGGAGCGAGACCAGCGCAGCCCTGAAAGCCGAATGCGAGCCAAGCTTGAGCAGTGGGTGGTCCCACTATTTCCCCGGCTACGTGCGCAACGTGCCGTGGCGATGCTGCGG
>CAUYUJ010013447.1:1144098-1218138 GCA_963575745.1 Prorocentrum cordatum
AACATCTAATCTAAATCTAAGCTAAATCTAAGCTAAGGCTAAGTTGATGCTAAGCTAAAGCTAAGCTAAATCTAAGCTGAAGCTAAGCTAAAGCTAAGCTAAAGCTAAGCTAACACTAAGCTAAAGCTAAGCTAAATCTAAGCTGAAGCTAAAGCTGAAGCTAAGCTAAAGCTAAGCTAAAGCTAAGCTACAGCTAAGCTAAAGCTAAGCTAAAGCTAAGCTAAAGCTAAGCTAAGGCTAAGCTAAAGCTAAGCTAAAGCTAAAGTAAAGCTAAGCTGAAGCTAAGCTAAAGCTAAGCTAAATCTAGCTAAAGCTAAGCTAAAGCTAAGCTAAAGCTAAGCTAACGCTAAGCTAACACTAAGCTAAAGCTAAGCTAACACTAAGCTAAAACTAAGCTAAAGCTAGGCTAAAGCTAAACTAACACTCAGCTAAAGCTAAGCTAAAGCTAGGCTAAAGCTAAAGCTAAAGCTAAAGCTAAGCTAAAGCTAAGCTAAGGCTAAAGCTCCCAGGGGACTGGGGGAACCGCGGGGCGGGGACTGGGGGAACCGCCCGGGGCGGTTTCCATTGCCCAGCCCCTTTAAGCTAGAGAGTAAGAACCCTTCTAGGCAGAGCCTAGGTAGGGAAATGGGGGGAAGACAAAAACCCAGAAAATATGGGAACATATGGGGAATCGTTTTATTTGTGTGTATTTATTTGTGTGTCCTGGGGCCCCTTCAACGACGGCGACGGCGCTGGCGACGGCGACGACGACGACGACGACTGCAACGGCGACGACAATGACGACGATGACGACGACGACGACCATGGCGACGGCGATGGCGACGATGACGACGACGGCGCAGGACGACGACGACGGCGACCGCGACGACGTCGACGGCGACGGCGACCATGAGGACGATGGCGACGGCGTCGACGGCGCCGGCGACGGCGACGACGACGACGACGACGATGGCGACGGCGACCACCGACGACGACGACGTCGACGACAGCGGCGGCGGCGTCGGCGGCGGCGATTGCAACGGCGACGATGACGATGACGAGCGTCGACGGCGACGACGGTATTCTCTTCCTCTCCTCCTGCCCTTCTCTCCCTCCCCGTCCTGCTGTCTTGCAAACGCTAGGGTCGATTCATGCGCGCTGTTCAAGCACCCGTGAGTATAGACTCGCGGGTCAAACAGACAACATGTCGTCAACGGTGTGCGTATCGTGGCCTCTCCCTCGGCGGCCTCGGCGGCTGTGCTGGCGCTGCTGTCGGACGCCGCTGCGGCGACTGGATCTAAAGGGAGTCTTGCGTTTCCCTGGGCCTCGTCGTCGTAACCACCGAGGGGGAGGAGGTTGTCGTGGCCGTCGAGGAGGATGAACAGGATGTCGTCGTCGTCGTCGTCGTCGTGCGTTGTCGCCGTCGCTGTCGACGTTCTCGTCGTCGTCGTCGTCGTCGCTGTCGCACGTCGTGCGTCGTGCATCGTCGTCGTCGTGCGTCGTGCATCGTCGTCGTCGTCGTCGCCGTCGTCGTCGTCGTAGTCCCTCGTCGTCGTCGTCGTCGTCGCCGCCGCCGCCGCCGTCGTCGTCGTCGTCGTCGTCGTCGTCGTCGTCGTCGTCGTCGTCGTCGTCGTCGTCGTCGCCGCCGCCGCCGCCGCCGTCGCCGTCGTCGTCGTCGACGTCGTCGTCGTCGTCGTCGTCCGTCGTCGTCCGTCGTCGTCGTCGTTGTTGTCGTCGCCGTCATCGTCGTCGCCGTCGTCGTCGTCGTTGTCGTCATTCATCGTCGTGTTCGCTGCCGCCGCCGTCGTCGTCGTCGTCCTCGTCGTCGTCGTCGTCGTCGTCGTCGTCGTCGCCGTTGTCGTCGTCGTCGTCGTCGTCGTCGTCGTCGTCCGTCGTCGTCGTCTGGCGTCGTCCGTTGTCGTCGTCGTCGTCGTCGTCGTCGTCGTCGTCGTCGTCGTCGTCGTCGTCCGTCGCCGTCGTCGTCGTCGCCGTCGCCGTCGTCGTCATCGCCGTCGTCGTCCGTCGTCGTCGTCGTCGTCGGCGTCGGCGTCGTCGTCGTCGTCGTTGTCGTCGCCGCCGCCGCCGCCGTCGCCGTCGTCGTTTGCGCCTCATGCGTCGTGCGTTGTCGTTGTGCGTCGTGCACAGTGGTCGCCCGACAGCAGCGCCAGTACCGCCGCCGCGGCCGTCGCCCCCCTCATTGCCGGCCACACGCAGAAGGGGGTATGGGGGAGGGGGGCAGGCCTCTTAGAAGCACTCCTGCTTCTGAGAAAGCGTGGGCCTCATGGAAAGATGTGCGGCCGGCGCCTTCTAAGAAGCTTGCCCCTCTAAGAAGCTTGCCCAACTCCCCCTATTCCCCTGCTCGGCCCCGAGTCCCTCACAGATCGATGCGGTTCGACTTGCGGCGCAGAGAGACAGATGGGGTCTAGGGCCCCAGTCGTAGTTTTTGTTGTGTTTGTTTCGCGACGTCGGATCTCAGGGGAAGGCTCGAGTTCGGCGGAACTCGGGGTTGTTGATGTTTTTTGGCGAGCCCGTCTTTGAATTTTGACGGCCCAGTGCTCGTGGGATGTCTGCAGCGGGAGCTCGCGTCAGATGCCAGACTGGGTCTCGTCACTTTCCTAGCGGCTCCGTGGGGCCAACCCGAGTCACCCGAGCTGGAGTTTTACGTCCCCCCGAGAGGCCGTGGAGGAGGCTCTGGCATTCCTGGCCGGCACGGGCGCCGAGGACGCGGCGGTGCCGACGGCCCCCGCCGCGGCAGAGGAGGCCGCGGCGGAAGTCGCCATGAAGGATCGAGCTTCTAGGATCGAATTTCAAGGAGTTTGTGCGTCTGGGGCCTTTTCTGAGTCTCCTTGAGCGTCCTCGTCGCCACGGCTGGATTCCCTTCCACGTTCTGGTCGGCACGCACCCCAGGATGGGTCTTGGACTGATTTCGGCCGCCGAGCCGGGAATCGCGACGAAGACATGGGGTCCTGAGGGAAACGGGTCCCGAGTTTTATCGCTGTTTTTGGCGTACTGGAGGCCTCCACGGGCCCGCGGACTCGGGAATCGGCTCGGGACGGAGATCGCTGTTCCAGGGAGGAGGATGAGGAGGAGGAGGAGGAGAGGGAGGAGGAGGAGGAGGAGGAGGACGAGGTGGACGAGGAGGACGAGGTGGACGAGGAGGAGGAGGAGGAGGAGGAGGAGGAGAAGGAGGAGGTGGTGGAGGTGGTGGAGGAGGAGGAGGTGGAGGAGGAGGAGAAGGAGGAGGTGGTGGACGAGGGGGATGATGATGATGAGGAGGAGGAGGAGGAATACAAATAATACGACTTCTATCATTGATAATAACTGTAAAAAGGAACAGCAATAACAACAATGATAACAAGAAGAGGAGGAGGAGGAGGAGGAGGCGGGGAAGGCCCCGGGGTCCAGGGCCCGCTTTTCTCAGGCCCCGTCTCCCCCTGCGACAAGGAGCGGCACCACCCAAACACACTCATACGATGCGCCTTGGCCCTGCAGGGGCGACGGGCACGCTCGGAGATCTTCAAGCATAAGCTCCGCGGCGGGTTCTTTTTTGGCCATGCCGCTCGGGAGACGAGATGCCACGAGAGCATGTGCTGTACAGTGGAGACCATGCAAAGAAACACCCTGCTTGCCTCCAGGGTGCCCTGGGGTTCTTGGCTTTCGATGTTTTCGCCATGGAAAGCGTGACGTTCCCACACCAAAAATCAATTGACGTCCTGGGGTCTCAGGGTTGTGTTTCTTGTGAAAGGTTTCTTGTGGACTGGCCTTCACTTTATGCTTGGGTCGGATGTGCGTCTTTAACAGAGGCACGTAGTACCATGCATCTTTGTGCGTCCCAGAGGAGGCCTCCCCTGGGATCCGACGCGGCGAACACATGCAACACCGCAAAATATCGCGTGATGGCCGCCGGGTCCGAAACCAAGGGGAAACCGCCCGGAGGGAAAAATTGGATTGCCCGGTTCTCAGGGTCCACGCCAAGGACTTTTTGCGGCGCACGCAGGCGGGATCTGGGGAGGGGGGAAGGCTTCTTAGAAGGAGGCTGCTTCTTGGGAGGCGCGGCCGGGCGCGGCCCCTACATCTTTCGATGAGGCCGGCCCCGCGCCTTCTCATTAAGAAGCAGGGGTACTTCTTAGGAGCCTGCCACCCTCCCCCTCCCCCCCTCCCCGGACATCCGACGTCTCGATTTTTTCAAGACAGGGGCCCCCGACATCCAGGCCACTTCCCCAGGACCGGTTTTTCAACCCGAGTCGTTTTTTGACGGTCCCGAGGCCCGGTGAGGGCCCCGAGGGGCCGAAAACGGGGAAAAACCTGCCCGATTTTTTCGAGACGCCAGATGTCTGGGCCTGCGCGAGGCCGAAAACGAGGGGGCGGCGGCCGTGGCGGCGGTGCTGGCGCTGCTGTCGGATGCCGCCGCGGCGCCCGCGGCAGACGCCGCCGCGGCGCCCGCCTGCGCGCCGGCCGCAGGGGGCGGCGAGGCGTGGGCCGCGGCGCTGCTGCGCGCGGCGCTGTGCCGCGCCCTGAAGCGGCGCGCCGCTGCGGCCGAGCGCTTCGGCGACGCGGCGGCGCTCAAGGCCGCGGAGGACGCGGCCGAGGACGCCGCCCGCTCGCACGCTGAGGCGCAGAGGACGGCGGCAACGACGACGACGACGACGACGACGACGACGACGACGACGACGACGACGGACGACGACGACGACGACGACGACGACGACGACGACGACGACGACGACGACGACGACGAGGAACGACGGACGACGGACGACGACCGACGACCGTCGACCGACGACCAACGACGACGGACGACGACCGACGACCGACGACCACGGGCGACTACCGACGACGACGCCGAGCACGCCGCTGCAGATGTCGCTGCTCGTCCTTTGGGGCCCTCGCTGCCTGGGCTGGGTTCTCGTCAAAGTTTCTGGCCAGAATGCGCCCCAGGGTATCGGCCTGCGACCACTTGCGAACCCTGCCCTGAGGGGTCCAATCGACGCTGGGGTATCGGACAACTCCGCTGGGATTCAATTGGCCGCAGACATCTTTCAAATTGTTGACACTTCGCGTATCCCCACCAGTCAAGTGTTATCAGCAGATGTCAGGTGCTCATCCGCGCTGCTGCCAACGACACCATGGCTGGTGCCTTTGGTGGGAATGCCTATCTCAGGTCCGAGAGCTCTGAATATCGCATCGTTCCTGCCACGGCATCCAGGGACGGAGCACACAGGGCACCCCAGATGCCGCGAAACGTACGAGAACACTTGGACAAAGCAAGAAACCAGGAGACCAGCCAAACGCATCGTGCGGCTATCCACCCACACGTTCTCGCCATTCAATCCATCGATCAACACGGAGTCCAAATCGGTCAGGAGCAGCACCGGTACATGTGTAGCGACCTCGTACAACACAGTAGCGAACACAACGACCGCAGTCGCAGCCCGCGCGGTCAAGGTAACCGCACGTACACCACCTCCGTTGGCCAAGGCAACATACGGCTTTTGACGCGGCTGTGGCCACATATTTGCTACCACGAACCCACCAACGCCATGCAGCCCCCCCCAAAATCACCGAAGACTGGCTGTCGGAGAACAGTAGCCGCTTCCTGTCTTTTCTAGGCGACGGTCACTGTGAACCGTCGCCTCCTCGCGGGAGACATGACAGCGAGGCCGCGCGACGAATGGAGCTCAGCCTCTGTCCAGGGGAACTCTCAGTTCTCGCCATCGCAGCCGGCGGCAGTCTCATAGTCACCACAGCAGGTGAGCGTGCCGTGCTGCACTATACATTGCCCTCGTGGACCACCGTGGCTGTCCCTTCGGCAACGCAAAACCAGTCGGCCAACAACTCCAGTTTTCGCCCCCTCACCACCACTGAGGCCTGCCTGGCCATCGGCCCTGTCTTCATCTTTTTGCACCCACCGAGACCCCACCCAACACGCCCACTCCTGTCCAGCTTGGACTCAGCCTCCCTCCGACCCTCAGCACGTCCAAAGTGACAACCAACGTAGCGACACCCAGCCTTCCCCCGAAAGAGGCCCCGCGCGCCCAGTTGTCGATCCGTCGCTCGATGCCCTGTTCCCCGACGCCCGGCGACGATGCCCTCCCCCTCCTGTACTTGTCCCTGCCCAGGAAGACGCCGTCGCAGCGGCTAGAGCCCTTCTCAACCAACATGAGATTACGCTCCACGACCAACAAGTACATGACTTCGCTCGAGCAATTGTTGGACGCTTGGAGATAGAGGAAAGAAGAGCCGCCGCAGGAAGCCGGATGCATATATACTGCTGGGGCTTTTTCACCATACTCTGGTGGCTCATTCAGCAGACTGGCCCCATGCGGCTCAAGAGAGACCATGCATACCAACTGCTTCAGGACCACGAAATCACTGACAACTTCTATAAGCAAGCACCGTTCCAGCAATGGCTTGCGCCAGCTGGTGAGGGTGACCCGCAATGCACGTTCGATCTCTTCCTTAACTTCCCTGGAGCGCGGGGGGATCTTACACTGGTCACGTCCCACTAGGTCGCGGCCAACGTAGAAGAGGCCAGTACGGTCCTCAACGACAGAATCAGAAGCGCTGGCGCTGCCGACCGACGACGCCCCGACCCACGGCGCGCACCCAGACGCAGGATTCAGGCAAGTGGCCCCCGCCAAGTCCATGCCTCCACGACTCAACCCGCACCGCCGACTCAGTCAGTTCCCGCCCTCGACGCGCGGCCCCGACCTTCGCAGCAGCAACCTGTCATCCCGCACCGATGATTCGGTCAATCCCTACCCCCGCCATACAGCCCCGACCTTCCCAGCAGCGACCTGTCACTCCCGCAGCTTCCTCCAGAGTGAGCGTCCCGACCTCTCCGGGAGACCGTGCCATGGCGGACGTCCCCCCCCGACGTCTCCCCCGCCGCCCCTCCCACTCCCGCTGAACCCCATCCACTGCATGGCGACCCACCCCCCTCCTCGCTTAACAATGGTACGCAAACCACCCCGCAACCCCCGGCTGCCTCTCCCACCCAGTCTCCAGCAGCCGAGGCCTCCCCTAACGGGAGTAACCCTGCCACCTCTGACCAGGTTCATTCCCTAGCTCCCAGCTCCCAGGCCACGGGCTCCTCGGCACACGCGACGCAGGGCACTGATCGAAGAAACAGATTGTCGCCTCTCCCTGGCACAGGCGAGATTGATCCTGAGAAAAGCCCATTCGGCAGGGCCGGCGGAGGTCCAGAAGGACTGAACCTCCACTGCACCATCAACGCCGAGTGGAACGCACTTCTCAAGGACACGAAGCGCTACTTTGGCCCTTTGACAGAGGAGGTTAAGACGCCACAGTTCAAGGACAGAGTTGAGAACATCAGCTCCTCAAAGGACTGGCAGACTGCCATGCCGCTCCTCATCTGGGGAACCACGATCGGCCTACTCCGCGCACCAACCAAGAGGCTTCTCGAGCAATTTCGGCTGAGTGAGGAAAATTTTAATTTGCTTGACAGCCATTGGAACGAAGCTCGCCTACCTGGACGGGGTGCGGGGGGCGACCCATATCATCATAACTCCAAGCCGAAGTTGGCGATCGACAGCGACTGCGGCATGCTTCGGAACAACCCTGGCGACCCCACCTCGCCAGACGAGCCTTGCTCACTACTGCCCTGGGCGACCGTGCGGGGGATTGCCAGCCAAACTGCTCTCAACACCGGGGCGCCACTTCTACGTGCAACGAGTTCTACAGTTGGACGACAAGAACATCCCAACCGACAGGCCGCCACAACCAGCCCCAACCCCCTTCGCTAACGGCGCTGCTGCGACGTTCATGCCGAACATTACCAACCCCGCCAATCATGATGCAACCCAACCGGAAACGCCAGTCACAGTCACGGGCCCCTAAAAGAGGCGCGCAGCCGCCAATCCCTCGTCAGCCGCGCGCATGACGGGCGGCAAATCGGATTCCATCGCCCGCGAAAGCACCAGCGCGAACAAACCGGGCCCCAAGGGTGGCTCGCGATTAATCAGCTGCCACGCCGACTGAGGCGGATAGGCGCGGGGCGAGACGTCTTGCCTCAGCTTTGGCACAAACGGTGCTTTCTCCGATGGCCAAAAGAGCGGCGCGACCAGCCAGCAGAGCGGCGTCAGCAAATGCACGTTCGGTGCGACAACGGCCCGCCAACGAGGTCGTCGAAGAACTCAGCTCTCCCCCGAATCCAAGCGATCTGCCGCAGTGCGCCTGGTCGAGACACGCCGACCCAACCGCTGGAAGAGCACCGGCGACACCCGAGGACCCGATACCTGTCGCTTACCCCCAGGCAGGCTTGAACTCGCAGATGGTCATAGACGCGATTCATGACCTCGCCAGACAAGGGGTCTCTGTAGCACGCGACATCGGGGTACACGACGGCCGAGTGACTGGCCAGGTAACCCCAGCAGCGCAAGCTTCCACGAGCGACTTCCAACCGCGACCTGACCCAACCATTCTCCACAATGGCCAGAACACAGGCGACCTCAGCGCTTTACTAACCAATCAAGGAGGGCGACAGGGTCGCCCGCTGCATTTGGTCTCTTTGTTTGACGGGTGGGGGGCAGCCAGGTGCGCAGCGGGGGGCCTACTATGCATCGAATGGGACGCGCTGATCTCTTCTGCACCTCCAACCTCGTAAAACACGACATCGAATGGGTCACGCGGCACTGGGGGCGCCCTGAGACACGGGCGCGGGACGGCGGACCGCCGCGCCGAATCCTCGCCTCGGACGTGTGGGACCTCTTCAGGAGGACACAGGGTGCTGCGATGACGGTGTGGGGACATTTCGTCTCCACCCTGGAGCCCAACGCCCTCCTCCTGATCGTTGGGGGCAGCCCGTGCAACAATCTGTTACGCGCAGGACGGCCTTGCCGGTGACAAGTCGGTCCACTTTTTCGGTATTCCCCTGGCGTGGTCCCTCGCCAAATGCTACCGCAACGACATCACTACACGCGTGGTTTTTGAGAATGCGGGCTCCACGCGCAAACCGCACTGGGAAGCCATGCAGAGAGCCATGGGCGAGGTCCCAGAATCGACGCGGGAAAATGGGTGGTCAGCCCGCGAGACATTCTATGGTTTGTCTCCTCCCCTAGGTCCGACCTCGGCCTGCACTTCCCAAGGCTTCCCCCCCTGGGACAACGAATGGGCCTTCCATTTTGAAGGTGCAGATCCGACATGGACCAGGTCTCGTGGGGGCCCCGACGAGGTGCTACCAAGTTGCTTCAGTTGCATCCCAAACATCTGCTCTATCACTCCAACTGCAGCCAACCATGGCCGCGCGATGGGGCTTGCCAACCGAGAACTGCACGACGCCGTTGGCAATCGCATTGGCCCCCGATCCTTTCAACAAAGGATCGCTGGGCTCCTGCGGGACGCATGCTTTGCAGCAGAGCCCGGAGTCTACGGGGATCACCGAACACCGTGCGTACTCGACATCCAGGCTGGCTTTGACCGTGCTTTCGCATTTGCCAAGCAGCACTGCAGGTTCGATCGGCTTTCCAGATCACCCTTTCCAGAATATATACGACTTTTCTTTGAGGCTGGGAATGTCATTCCACCTCTCTGCCCACCGACGGTAATCCCCCCCTAAACAACTTGGGCCCCCCCCCTCCCACGACGGGGGGCCTTGGGCCCCCCCCGACGGGGCAGCGCTCGCGCTGGCTGCCCGCAGTCGCGCTTGGAAAACTGCGGCGCGATCTTTTTCTACTCGCCTCCTCGCTCACCATGCTGCCCCTGTGCGCTCGCCACGCGCCCTCTGGGCCGCGCTCCGCAGCTCTCAGTGGCAGAACCCCACCTGGCGTGACCTCTGCGCCGATTTCGCTCTCGACGACCTGCTCGCAGGTCTACAGAGAGCTCGTGACACCGGGGCACCACGCCTTGCATGCTGGAGCGTTCGATACCTACGAAGCACCACTGCGCGCAATAATTCAATTAACATGCTGTCCTGACTCGAGTCACCACCAGGGAACGCGCCTGCCTTCTACGAGAGACTCCCTGGTCTGAACACGAAAGTGGCGTCTGGGCTAGCCTCTTTCCAGCGCGTGCCCTTGTCTCCACGCTGGCGTTCAGGGGGCCTGGGGGCGGCCTCGCAGGAGGAGTGGCCGTCTTGATGCCCTATGGAAAGCCCCTGCTTGCCTCTGGCACACTTGTCCCAGGATGCGCTGTATGGGCAGACGTCGATGCGCAAGGAACGCGCGTCAGGCTCATCAGTATTTACCTACCGCCGTCACTCAAGAGTGAAACCATAGAAGGGCCCCGCGAGGCACTCGAAACGCTCGACGATGGCCCAACTTTCTGGGGGGGAGACGTCAACCTGCAGTGCGAAGACCCACGCTGGGGAGAGGTTGAGAGCGCGGCTAATCTCCGTGACCGCCTTGCCTCCGCCAGCTCAAGTATCGCGCGCGCAGACGGGCCCACTCGCGCCGACCGCGACAGCGATTCCGCCATCGATTTAATGGCATGCCCCACGGTGTCACTGGCGGCTTATCAGACTAGGAAGGTGTGGGGGCCTTCCCTGTCGGACCATGCCATCATGCATCTCGATCCTGACGGCAGTCGCCCTGCCAGACGTGACCACGCACTCGCGCCCGCAGAGTTCCGAGGGCTCCCCACCGAGGCCCACGCCGAGCTACGTCGGTTGTACACCTACCTTGAGAAAACCTCTGCCGTTCCGGAGGTTGACCTCGCTGGCTTGATGCAGCCCGTCGACTGGACTCGGCCTGCGGGCTTACTACCAGACCAACGCGATCTCCACGACGGCGGCGACGAAAAAGTAGACACCCAGCCACATCTGCCTTAACAGTCAGAGAGAGATGAGTTCACCCCGCCCTATCTGCCTGCTCTGGTTATGCTGCGGAGATTCGCGCTCTCGTCGGGCCTGCAGCAATGGTGGAAGCCGTGGGCCAGGAAACGTAAACATACCAGCCCGGGAGCACTGCTCGATCTAGCGGCTCGCGACACTGGCACACTGCAACCTGACGGCCCCCTAGCCGATTGGTTAGAGCGCTCCGGCTGGGACGGGGGGGCTCGCCCAGGCGCGAGCCAGCCTGTGGCTCCGCTGATGGGACCTAGAGATGCCCCAGGAACGCGCCAGCGCCTTCACCCCGTCTGAACGGGGACCAGGTGCCGAGCGACAGCCCCTTGCGGCCCATTTCAAGACTGGCAGATAATTTTTCAAAGACTGCACAACGTTACCGGCATCCGGGACAATGACAGCAATTGGGCCGAGACGCACGCCGAAGTTGACCAAATCCTGATCTCTGACCGTCCCTTCTGGATGGCAGCCCCAGGCCTTCCACCCTGTGCCGACGATCTTCTCGACCGCTACTTCAGGGACGGAAAGACCATGGCCCTTGACCGCGCGCCAACCCCTAGACGGGGGCGGTTTGCTTCACTGGTATTAATTCCTGCGCGCAGCGCGCCAGGCGTGGACGGAGAGTCTTATGAAGTTTACCATGCAGGCGCAATATTCATTGCCTGCCTGATTGCACAAGCGTTGTACGTCGCTGACCAGAATCTACACGATATCGCTGCCGTACTTGGTCCCTCGGTGGATCTTCTCGTGTGGATAGGAAAGAAACCAGGCGCTGAGCTACCAATTGACATGCGACCACTGCAGTTGCCTACCTGCCTTCGGCGTCTCGTCGGAGCCACCTTGGCCGACCTGCTTGGACCCCAGATTGAGCCACTGCTCTCCCAGGATCAGGCGGCCAAAAAAGGCGGACAATGCGGGCCGACCATCAGAACTGCCGCAGAGCATCTCGGCCGAGACCCACGCCCGGCGCCCCCGCCAAGCGACGCCTGGGAAATAATGCTCGGCAGACACTACACGGCAACAGAGGGGCACATACAAGAATGCACGGCAGGCCTCGCACCCGCACCGAGCACAGCAGTCATTTTCTGCGACCAAAACAAGGCCTTCGAGCGCCTCTCCATGCATTGGATTGGTAAGTTGCTCCAACGCTGAGGCCCCCCCGCATGCATGCGTCACGTGCTCACTGCCCTGTTTGCCGACAGTAGCGTGCAAATGAACAAAGGGAAATGTCGCGGTCCCAAGCGCAAGCTGATGCGCTCAGATGCGCTCAGTAGGCATGGGAGAGACTGCGTCTCCTATCTTTTGGTGTGTTGGCTACGACCCCATCATCGCAGCCATCTCCGATGTCACCAGAGACAGCTGCCCCATCTTCGTGAACGACCTCGCCGCCCTTCTCCAGGATGCGACACAGACACTCGGTGCTACGATAGCTCTTGCATGGGCCTCGAGAGCTGCTGGGCTACTTGTCAACTGTCACGCATGCTTCGGGGTTGAAGTGCAAGGGAATACAAGCGTACTAAGGCAGCCCCTTGACGGCGCGCCTGTAGATCTGGAGCACACACCGGGCGGCGCGCCCGACTGTGCGCGGCTTGCCGGGCTCCCGGTCGGACTATTCTGTCGGATCATCACAACCAGTCTGGGCGACGCACTTATCTGCTCCGCCTGGCAGACTGCATGCCGATGCAAGTTCAAGACTGCCGTAGTACCCGCTGGCCACCACTCCTGGTGGAAACCAGTGCTCGACCATTCCCCGTTTGGCAGCCGCTGCGTGCGGCCAACGTGGCCATATCTTGACGCATGCATCGCCTCGGAGTCTGGAAGGATCCATGCCACCCCACGGTCGTTTCACACTGGAGCAAGCCGCAGCGCTCATCCAAGGCACATGGCAAAAAGCTTTTTCCAAAATCCGCACTCGCAGCACCACCCTCCGCCTCGCCAACCTCTCTCCCGCGCGCGCTGCTGCTGCCTGGAATTCGTGCATTGCGTCCGTCACCCCGTGCCCTGCACACTACTTCTCACCAGATGACCGCATCGAGCGGGACCTCCGTGCGCAACTCCGGGTCAGTGTCGGGATGGCCGGTGCCACTTGGATCCACGATGTCATATTCACCGGGGCTGGGATTCTCTTCCAGGTACCAGGATCACCCAAATGTCCGGCCGCGCTGGCGCGCGCGGTGGCAGCACGCGGGCACGTCGCGAATGACATCTGGGGCTTTACACCAGCGCAGAGACGGGCTCGGCTCCGCTGGAATCGCATTGTAGGGTGGGCGCGGAACTACCCCTCACACTGCGCGCCCCCTCGCCCTGGCTCTCGAGTCATGACAGCAGGCGCGGCCGCTGATATCATTCTACAAGTACACGACAACCCAGCCCTCTGCCATGGTCAAAATGCTGCGCGCGCGGTTTACATTGCTGCCTGGCACCAGCTACACGGACTCCCGATGCAGAAATGGCTCAGGCAAACCAGCGCAGACCGCAGGTGGGCAGCCGGCATCGGTGTCGGATGGGATCTATGTCACCACGTCCCCTCCCTCACGGCTGCGGTTCACGGACGTGCTCCGCTTCCTCTCCGACGAGATGCCGGGAGCAGCGAGACGAAGGGGAGCCGCAGACAGACTCACGCACGTCTGCTACAACTGCCACCGAACAGCACACAGGATTTGGCACGCCGCCAGCTCCCAACAACACGGCCACGCCTGGTGTCACATTTGCTTCGGAGAATGGTCCAACCAGATCACCCTCTGGGCCGCGCTCCTGAACGAACTGCTACCGTTGGAGCTCCACCGGGCAGCGCATGCCATCAGGGGCGACAGAACCACCCGCTTTCAGATTCCGCTCACCTCTGACTCGTATGAGGTCTGTCCGCTGTGCGGTATAGGCGAGGCAACTACGGGACACGTGTGGACATGGTGCACGGCAGTCGCAATGGCCTGGGACTGGGTCAGGCAGGAGGGGGGGCCGCTGAATCTGGGAAGGGCTGTTATGACAACTGGGCCACATCAGCAGATGGCAGCTAGAGGGGTGCATCAGACTTCATTTCGATATTGCATTAATCATGCGCTCACCCCCCCTAACACCACAGGAAGGTTCGAGGTTGATCGTGCTTGGCCATGGAACAGGCCGAAGACTATGAAGAGATGCCCCCACCAGCGCGTGAAGGCCAGGATGTTGAAACTGCAGTCTGGACTCCTATGGAAGAGTATTGCGCTGCGTGTGGCCCCAATCCCCTGCCTCACCGCGCGATGCGCAGCTCAGCTACTCCGCGCGCCAACCGCGCTGCAGAACGGGCGGGGGGGTCAAATCAGGAGTCTGCCTGTCTTTAGCCGCGCAGTAGCCTCCGGCGAGCACCTTGCTACCCTGCATGCACATCATCACATAGCGGGCTGGGTTTTACCCGGGCCTGGCTGGTTCCCATGCCCACGCACCGATCCCAGGCCTACAGCCGAGTGGACGCGCTGGTACTGTCGCCTGTGCGACACCCACGTCGCCACACTCCATGCCACGCAAAACCTCGAGCGGGGAGTAGAGGTCACTGTCAACCACTCTCCCTTCCCTAACCCCGACTCCACCTCGCGGCCGTGCGAGGTCACCTTTGACGGCGGCGCGCGCACGTTCGGCGACCACAAGGTCGCTGGAGGCGGCGCCACGCTTTGGTATCACAACCCAGAGACTGGACGCCCCGACCTCGTCGGAATGGGCATCGTGGCCTTGCCCAGCTCTGATAGCGCACAAGCAGCCGAAGTGGCGGGATGCAGAGCAAGGCTATCACTTCTAAGCTTCACAGCGTGTCGCGGGCAAAGAGCACGTGTTGTTGGCGACAACGTCGGTGCCATCAGATGCGGGGCAGGCGCAGCCAGGTACAGACGTCTCACGCTCTGCCAGCAAGTGGAGACAGGCCTTCGTTCCGCTGAGGATGCCGGGTGGGCGCTGACTTGGCGGGCCGTGCGAAGACGTCTCAACAAAGCTGCTGACCGCCTTGCCACGCTGGGAGTCTTCTGGGCCCACACGCTGCGCGAAGCTGGCCCACATGCAACCGCCATCCTCTTCCACTGTGCCTCCGCCGCCCCTCCACTTCCCCCCTTTTTTTCTGTCTCACAGGTGGGCCTCCTGGGCGCTGCTGGCACTGCAGCCGCGGTGGGCGCGCTGGAACGCCCGTGAGCCGTTTCGGCTCAGGGGGCGCGCGGTCGGGCCCCTCCCCCCCCCGCCCGCTGTCGCCTTGGCCAGCGATAGCTCACCGGGATCGCGCCTACACTGCCCTCTCCACTGGTCCTACGGCTGCAGCGGTTAGCTGCCACAACGGGCATGGCCACTGAAGCAGTATGGGGCAGCAGCGGGAAAGCACATGTCTCGGCTTGCTTTCTGGCGCTGGGGCCAGGCGACCCAAGTGGACCGCGGCGGGGCACCGCCACTGGACAGCCCATGTTCGAGTTCCGTTACATGCCGACGATGGCTTGGGGACACATGCAGACATGGGGATGGCTGTGCGAGTCCTGCCAGATGCACGCGAGGGATTTGCGCACTTCTGTGGAGAAGGACGGCTGGCCAGATCCGGGTCAGTTCGACTCCGCTGGGAATCTGTGGGCGCGCACCATCGGCACATGCACGGACAGGGTCACCGGGCACCACGTCACACGCCTCAAGTGGGATCAATTGGAGCCCGAGTGGAAGGCTGCGCCAGTCGACTGGGTGGAACGGGGACTACCGGGTCCTTGGATTCCGATGTGCCGCGGCCAGGAAGTGGTCTTCCCACCAGACTGGGACCATGTCCCAGCCCTCTACCTCACGACCTACCAGGAGTCCACGGCTCTGCCACCACTGGGAGCAACCGGGAACAGAGATCAAGTCCTCCCACCAAACAGTGCCTGGGCCCCTGGAGCAACGGCGCATCCTCGAACACGGAATACCAGGACACCGAGTGAACCCAAAATATTGACCGCCGACGACATCTTTCGCAACGGGAAGGCAGCGCAAGCAATGGCACCACCTGGGCCCTCCGGCGGTGCCTTGCCAGTCGCCCCCCCTCAGGAAGAGGCCGGCTCGGTACTCGGCGCTGGCAGCCCAGGTGCCGCTGCGAGCGCCGCTGGCCCTAGTCCCCACGGCGCACCTGGCGCTGTTCCCTGCCGGCCAGTCTTTTGGACGCAGGGCAGTTCAGGACAAGCAAGTGCGCCGTCCAATCCTTTCACCGCAATGGGCGTCGTAAGCAACGGGGGGCCGGAGACCGCGGTTACAACGGGTCGCGGACGGGGTGCCGCTGCTGAGATTAAGAAGATCTACAGTTCCCAGTGGAACCACGGAAGACAGGCGATCATTCCTTCGATTCCCATCGGAAGGGTCCCCAGTGGAGTCACTCTGCCCAACGCCTGGGCAACTGACGTGAAGGAACACGTCGCCAGACTCGCCCGGGCGAGTCAAGTTGAAATGCGTGCCAGCTTGGGCCCAGACTACGACGGGAAGACCAAGACTCGTAGGGACTTGAATGCCAAGCGCACCTGCGCCTTAGACGCTTGCCTGGAACTGGTGACACCAGCGTGGCGACGCTGGTTCATTCAGGATTACAAACTGGAGGGCTGGATCGAAAAGAGCGAAGCCACGGACTACTACGTGGTCAGCTGGAACACCGAGTGGCAGCTGACAGCTGGCTGCGGGGAGGATGGAGTACGAGCTGTGCTGCTGTCACCCAACACCGACGAAATCGCCTGCCTCCGCGTGGTCTTCCCGCGCTTCCCCGGGCGGGCCACCCCAGACGACGAGCGGGGGCTCCATCCGCATTGTCGCGTCTACCCAACCAATGTCTTCCTGGTCAATCACGACAAGGTCGACGGGCCATTGCACTGCACCTCTGCTGTAGCGCCCCTGCCTGAGAAGACAGGCGCGGCTCACTACTGCGCCGACATCGCGCCCGGTGCGATCCAGCATGAAAAGGTCAAAACCGCCCTGACGAACATGTACCACTCCAACGTCCACCGGGACGATCTATGAGGGGCACCGCTTGCTGTGTTGCCATACGCGCTGGCCTTTGCGACAGGCGGCAACGGGAAGAAACAAAGGTCCAGCGACACCTACAGGAGCGCACTAAGCGGATACTTCCTGCGCCTCCGAAGTCGTGCAACCGTCGGGGGCCCGCTGCTTGATCCTGATCAGTTTGGCGACCAGGGGGGCAGGCCGGACGCTGTGGAATCGATCGCGGACGCCGAAATAGACGAACACCCAGGCTCGGTGTGGCAGCGAGCCAACAAAGTGCCCGCTGAGGACACCATCAAAAGTGTCATTGCAGCGCATGACCTCAGCGATGACCACGCGCAGGCACTCCGCTCATCCGTCAAACATCTCGTCACGGCGGTGCAAGGCTCACCTGGCACAGGGAAAACACGTTTCGCTGCCGCACTTGCCAGGCTTTGGGCACATGTCGCGGAACTCGGTTCCACTGTTCTCGCCGTCGCTGGCTCCAACACAGCAGCAGACCAAACAGCCGTCGCCTTCGAAACAGGACACAGGGGGGCGCCTCGTCAACTTTCCACAACACCCGAGCTGTGCTGCATCTCTAGCAGAGGATGAACGCATTACACATCCTGACGCTCACACATTGTCGGCCACCAGTCACTATCGACGCGCATGGAACATCGAGCCCAACAGGTCCAACAAGAGGAAAGGGTGGCGGAAGTTTGAAGACGACCTCAGCAGCAAATGCAGCATTATCGTAGCGACCCGCGAAGGCTCCTGGAGGCTCGACCAGCCCAGCGCACCCAAGGTGATCCTGGGTATCACCGACGAGGCTGACCAGGTCAACGAGGTCTGCTGCCATCTTGATCGGCATCATGGTGGACTGGTGCTCGCATTGTGCTTGTGGGAGATCCCAAGCAGCTCCCGCCCACAGTACAGTCCCGGTACGCAGAATACTTGGGGCTACAAGTATCCCTTTTCGCGAAAATGTAAGACTCCCTGGGCGAGGACAGTCCTGCCACAGTTCTTCTCACAAGGTGCTTCAGGTCCACCCCGACGTCCTTGGCTTCTCCAGGTTCGCTTGCTACGACAGGAAGATCGAGTCAGGCCTCGTAGCACCACTACAAGACCGCCCCATCGTCAGCGGGCTTCCGTGGGTCATGCGCCGACCGCTGGACAACGAGCGGCTGGAGACTGTCGCCAAAAAGCTAGGACACGACGTGGACGAATTCAGAGGCGAGATCTGTTACCTACACACCGAGGGGATGACGCCTGGAGACGTCCACCGTGTGCTCATGAGTGATAATCCATATGTGGACATCACCTCTAATGCCAAGAGTGGCTACGCCAACATCCACGAGGCTGCCACTTGCCTCGAAGTGGTTCGCGCGCTTGGCCCCACCATGCGTAATTCTGGGCTAACTGTCAAAGTGATCGCCCCCTACGCTGTACAGCGGACCGTTCTGTACGGCGGGTGGCCACAGGGCAAGAGTGGTTTCTGGAAGAACGCCGCGCTGGCTGAATCGAAGCAGGGTAATAAAAAAAAAGCAAGGCACTACAGCGGCATCAGAGCCAAATCCACCGGGTCAGTCATCCACTCCCTTCTCCCCATTCTATTCCCGACCACGCGCGGTTAGCGCGCGCGCCCGCTCCGCTCCTCCTGCCAGCGCCTCTGGCCTGGGCGCCGGCTGCCCGCTCGATGCCCCCCCGACAGCCGACGACTGGTTGGCATTTTCGTTCAAGGGATTGGCCGGAACGTTCCCTGACCTGATGGAGACTGGTCAGCTCTCCCTCTCCACTATGGACGCCAGTCCGGGAGGAGAAGCTGGCATAGTTATTTACCTTGCTACGCGCTCCAAGGTCCTACGACTGGGGTTTCCTCGACGCGCCAAACAGGACCAACGTCGCCCTGACCAGAGCTAAACGGCTCGTGGTCCTCATCGAAGACCGGCGGATGTTCGAGGCTGCGACCGAGTCTGCTCTTCGGACCCTCGCCGAATACGGCATGGCCGCAGACCTCTGGGTGAGACCTGCCTCCACTGAGCCTTGGGAGGAGCGCAACAGCGCATGGAAGCCCCTTAGCCCACTAGCTCACTGGGATGCAATTGCTGAAATCGGGACCGCAGCAACCCAACCGCAACAACACCGTGCGCTGCACCCAGCATCGGTTAAAATGCGAGGGGATCAAGCCAAAGGTTTCGTCTACCGCATCGACAGACCGCTACCGGAAGGGTTTGAATTTGGAATCCCGGCAAAGCAGCTCATCAACTCGCTAAGAGCGCTGCTGGCCTCACCCGCTCTCTTTCCTGTCCGCTACCTTGTTTCTGGCCTTCGCCCGCACGCCCTCAGCCTTGCACAACTTCCCAACGATCCCAATCTCTAAGCCACAGAAGATTTATCTATGATGTTACGGTTGGAACTGATGCCGGCAATCTGACATGCAACATTTTCTGGGCGTGCATGATGCGCGCGGTCGGGCTTGGCCACAAGCGGGGCGACGGCAGCACCTCGCTCCCGGTGGCCAACCTGCCTCAAAGGCCAAAAGGCTGCCTACAGAAGCGCGCATCCAAGGACTGTCGGGGCTCGCCAGCTGGCATGGACAAGCAGCTACCCACGGTATGGAGTTCGAAGACGACACAGTGTCCAATGCGCCAACTTCATCCAGGGATGAGCGGCCTGGAAAACATCATCACAGGCGACTGCATGCCTACTGACCCCACCGCGCGTGCTCAGACCTGCACGGCCCTCGTGATGATGATGCTAGCGCATCGGGAACCCAGGACCTGTCTCTTCCCCTTCTCCGAACAAGAAGGGGCAGGTGATATCGCGGAGGCCGTCCTGGGCATATGCAAACCTGGCAGCTCAACCGGCACCACATCCGTTGGAAGGGACCTTCATTTCCGGACGCACTTTGGTTTGACATGGAAGATTCCCAATCGCGATGACCAGAACCTGCATCGGATATTGACTGACGCGCTACGACAAAGGGGCGTGCTTAAAAGTACCAGCCACCATCACGATGTCTCGAAACAAGCAGGGTGCCCCACAACGTTGGAAGAATGCAAGCGCACCGACTTTCACATCAATGGTATCTTGCTGGTGATCGACTAGCTCATCGAACCGCTCCAATTACCGCTGGCTCGTACTAGCGACCAACGTGACAACGAGACAACCAGCTGCACCATCTGCCGGCTCTACAAATCCATCACAGGGAATCAAGCATCTCGGGGGCACGCCGGACCAGAAGCTGCACTATGCGGGCACAGGGCCAGCGATGGACCAGAAGGACCTTCTCATACCTGAAACCCCTACAGCGAAATTGGGCGCCACGGTGACACCGAAAAGGCTTCGAACAGGAGACCTGCGCTTCTCGGCGTCACAGAACACTGCCAGCTTTTACTGCGACGACTGTCAGAGAGGCCCCTACACAAACATCGAAGGCACCTGGGGGGACAACCGTATGCGCCAACGTCTGGCTACGGCAAGGATTGCAGGGTAGCACGAGGGACTCAACTGCCGTTGGATGTGCGTTGGGTGCTGGGTGGGTAGCCTCGAGAAGCAGGGCGCTGATGCCCCCGCAGGTGACTCGATGCGCGGAAAGCTGGCCAACCTACGGAAAAGCATGCCCAGCAGGACCGCGGCCTTCAGTCTGACACCGCCTGTGCACCTCCCGACCGGGCGACCTCCTTCTCACACCTGACTCGGCCAACGACCCCGAGGTGGCAGGCGTGCCAAATCACGCAACGCGACCAGACGACGACCGCTTCGGCACAGAGGGGCTCAGGTCTGGGGTCTACAGTGCTACTTGCGACGGCTGCCCAGACCCAAGCTGTTATGCACTTGGAATCACGGGCAGCCAGCGGTCGGGTGCTTCGTCTGGCGACCGACTCCTGGCAGGGAGGACGCCGAGCAGTGCAACCTACCTCCCTGGGACAACTGGATCGACTGCTGGACGAGCGGCGAACGGAACGCTGGGTGGTACTGCGGGAATTGTCTTGCTCACACCTTGACGCTGCTCCATCCGTCATCAACCGCATCCTTGCGCGTGACGCGCCATTGATGCATCCAGCCTCCCCCGCAGCACGGACATCCAGGAAGACAAAAGATTGCGCGGGGGGCCTCGCCCTAGCACTTGGCAAAACACGAGCGCAGGTACCGCGCGGCGACGACGACGATGGGTGCCGTACACCATCTGAGACGTCGCCACTACCCGCACCCAATCTAGAACGAGTTGATGCAATCAAGGAAATGCTTCCGAACGTCAAGATCCCGCAACTGCCAGGCGTGGCCAACACCAGGCTCGACCTCTTCCAGGCATGGACTGACGACAACAGCGGCGCACAGGGACGCGCCCCAGTTCAAATGTGCCTGCACCTCAGACGTATCAACGCAGTTGCCAACGACATTTTCTACGTGCTTGCGAACCAGTGCGGGGTGCCAGACAAAGGGTTGGACGTCAACTGGCTCACCGTTCTGGCCTGCTCCACCCTGGCCTGGACGTTCCCTCCGACGGGACTCACTACCGACGGATTGGTGCCAGGCGCGGAATGGGATGGTAAAAGATGGGCCGCTGGACTGGTCGTGAAACCCCTTTAGCGGGAAGGACGATCGGCTAAAGAAGCTGCGGGCGGCACGCGTCAACGAAACCCTCCACGGGGGCAAAGGCCCGAGGGCCCACAGCACAGACGAATTTGCTCACTGGCTGGCCAGACTTGACACCGAGGACGCCCCCGACCATGTGATACGACTGGACAACGTTAGCTTGGGAACTTGGGCAGATGCATGCGCCCGCGCGGGATAGGATCTCGGCGAATCGCCTTGAACCGTACCACTGCAACATTCAACATGTCCTTTCAGGAGCGTAAGGAGCGAATTGCCACGTTGGCTTGTGACGCCAAGGAAAACGTCCTTGCCCTGTGCGATCCTGGCTCACAACGGGCACGCGACGAGGAGAAGAGGCTGGATATTTTGATCGGCGTAGGCATGAACGCCTCTCTCGGGAGGCATTTATTTCCTGCCCACCCTGGCGCGGACTCAAGCGGCAAGCCAGTGTCTCGACCCGAAGGTATACGAACTGTGACAAGAAATATCCGAAGCAAGCCAGACAGCGAGCCTGCTGCCGCAACAGATGAACACAGGGACTTGCACGGCGACGACCCGGACTACGACCCGGATGAGGTGGGCGAGCAATCTCAAGCGGACGCAGCAAATGAGCCCGAAGGAAGCCCAGCAACAAGCGATGGTCGCAACACCGAGACAGCTGACGACGAAACATCCAGCGTCGCAGACGACAGACCCCCGCTGCCGAGGAAGCAAGATCCGCCACACCAGGCCCCTCCGGAAGGGTACGTGCGAGGCTGGGATCCGAGCAGCAGACGAGGACAACGAGACGGTCCCACTCAGCACAACGCTGACGACAGGACTGGTTCCTCGCGCGGATACAGGGACCAGTGGAGTTACGACAGGTCCTCAGACCGCCGGGCCACGCATTCTCGCGACGACGCCTGGCGTCGCCAGGACATGCGCACGGGAAACGACGGGGGAGATTCAATCATGGCATATGGGTACCCTTCTCCAATAACCCATTGTCCATTTACGAGCCCAAGAAGAACGACGAGTCCAAGATGTCCAGGGCGCCACTGCGCACGATCGACTCACAACACTCCTGGGAGTCCGACAGCGTTTTCGTCCTCAGGATCATGAGTTAGACAGCATGTTCAGCGACCTGTGGTGTGCACGCTGTACCATATCTTGCCTCACTAACGCCCAGCCGACCTTTGACCCAGCACTGCAGCCGCCAAGCGTGCGCCGGGTTTCCTCGACGCCTGGAGGACTGCAAACTACGACGTGTACCGCGCCGACCATATCCTGCGCGCCGAGACCAGCTTTCGCAGCCCAACTGACAGGCTCACGGCTGTCAATAACGCCTCCAGCTCAGGAGCTGCCAGCAGCAGCGTGGCCGCCGCCTCCAGGTCCCACGCAGCGGGAGAGTACCCGAGCAAGTGGAAGGCAAGACGAAGGACGGACCCGATTCACTGGGCAAGGCTGGGAGGAGGAACCGAGTTACCGAAAGCCCATGGAGTTCGTGGCACGAGAAACGGCATCGCTAGTAATGTTGGGCGTGGGGCATCACCCAGTTTCGACGTGATATGGCTCTGGCATCACACTTGGTATGTGGTGCGCCATGCGACTGCATTGCTAACTCGCTCTCGTGTGCTTGCGGCGGTTAGCCGCGTTCCCCTGCTATCCCTTCCCTTCTGCCTCCTTCGCAGTCACTGCGGCTCAATGCTGGCGTCAGACTGGCAGCCCACCGTGATTGCCCCTGCCAAGCGTCCCATTGAAGAGCGCCCGGGGTGCTTCATCGACTGTGCCTCCCTGAGGGCTCTTGCAGTAACTAGTGCGTGGCTGAACAAAGAAGCATGCATTGCCTACACCCGCTGGCGCATATGGGATGGTGTGCTAGCTCAATGGAGGACCTCATCGTCCGTGACTGCACGCTATTTCGCGGCCGAAAGAGCCCAGCTTGTCCCAGGACTTCGCGTGAAGAACAATGGCAAAATGGTGCCAGTGGCGGGTTTACTGAGGTAGGCTTCGATGCCGAGCGCCTGGCGTGCGCGCCAGAGTACACAGGGTCATGGTGAGCTCTCCTCGTTCTTTTCCTTTTGCTTCAGCGGTTAGCTGACTCCCTCTCCTGCGTCATTGGGATCATGTATTGCGCCGGGGCTGGGTGGCGCGGTGCCTACTGGCTGCCTTAAGTCGGCGCCGCCCCCACCCCCCTGCTGATGACCGAAAGGGTTCAGTGGGCGTCGATGCTCGCGTCTCCTCCTTCCTATTGCCGCAGCGGTTTGCTGCCGCAACGGGTTGCCTACCGTGCCTGGCGTGCACTTCCCCTCCTCTCCCTCGTTTCACCGGGTTTATCCCGCGCGGCTGGGGTCGCCGCCAATACTGCTGTCCGATGGTGCTCTGACAGCCTGAATTCCATGCAAGGTTCACACTGGGAACGGACGGTCAGGTGGCCCCTGACCTGCTCCTGTCTGGTGTCGGCCTCCACTGGTGACCGGGGGGGTTCCGTGAGGTCTCGCTTCGTATTCCATGCATGACCTCACTGAGGATGGGCGGCCAGGTGGCCCCTGGCCTGCTCCTGCTTGGTGTCAGCCTCCACTGGTGACCGTTTGGGTTCCGTGGGGTCTCGCTACGGTGCCGCCCTCTTCGGTGCAAGGATTTCGGCATGCGTGGCTCTGGGCGCCCGTCGGCTGCTTTCTTCTACATGGACTTCGCTTTCGACCTGTGCCACCAGGTGTACATACAAGAGGATCTGCCGTTTGCAGTCCTGCATGTGACGAGGCTGCCCCCTCTTCACTCCGGCGACGACACGATGCTGTTGTGTCATCTACGGCACGGATGTCGCCCTGGAGTGCCTGTCGGACCTGCTCGTTTTTGCCGGGCCCTATGCCGACTCACGCCGGGTGATCGACCTCTGCGTGTGCATGGTCGCGCCGCCGCGCCATTTTGGCTGCGCTTACTTGATGGTCGCCACTGGGATTTCCACGCCATTAGGTTGGGAGTGCCGCTCCTAGTGCTCCTTCTGAGTGGCTGCCCGCGCGCTCGCCTCGCTTGCCCCTGTCTGCTCTTGCTGCCTAGTCGCGGCCCGGCTCTTGATCGGACGGCTTTCGACTTGCTTCGCGAGCCCGCAGACCAAAAAATATCCCCACCAGTGCGCGCGCTTGGCAATTAGTTCTGCTCGTAACCCGACCGGCCTGTGACGCCGCCGGCGCCTTGGCCTGCGGTTGCGACAAAGAAGTAGACCCGCCAGTGGAGCCCTTCCTGGTCCTCCGCGCTTTTGAGGCGCAGTGTAGTTCGCTCCTGTGCGCTTGGTGCGTAATTTAGGCCGTTGCATTGTTGCTTCGTTTTGACGGTGCGCGGCTGTACCGCTTGCGCTCGCGACCAAAAGTATCCCCGCCAGCCATGGCGTTTCTCGCCTCTGCTTGTTTTTTTTAGCTAGTGGCACGGCCTGCCCCTGCTTGCGCGGCGTTCGACCGGCTTCGCGCGCCCGCGTGCCAAAAAGTATCCCCACCAGCCCATCCAGGATCGATGCCCAGGGAAACTGAGGTGATCAGGGAACTTGGTCAGCATGCAAAATAACAAATGGCGGGGGAAACCGTCATATACCCCAAAATGGGGAGGATGGAGTCGTCGTCGTCGTCGTCGTCGTCGTCGTCGTCGTCGTCGTCGGAGGAGGAGGAGGAGGAGGAGGAGGAGGAGGAGGAGGAGGAGGAGGAAGAGGAGGAGGAGGAGGAGGCGGAGTAGGGCGAGGACGACAAGGAGGAGAAGGACGAGAAAGAGGGACAGTTGGGTACTTCGGGCATTCTCTTGAGGTCTCTTATGGAGTCTCTTGGATGCCTCTTGGGCGCCTCTTGGGGCCGTCTTGGCGCCTCCTCGGGCCCTTGTGAGGCGCTCTTGGGAGCTTGAGGGGCGCTCTAAACAAGAGGGGAGTTTCAATTAGGGTCCCCCCTCGGGAGCCCCAGCCCCCAAAAGTCGCCTCTTCGTGCGCTCTTGGGGCGCTCCTGGAGCGCTCTTGGACGCTCTTGGGGCCGTCTTGGGGCTCTCTTGGGCCTCTCCTTGGGCCCTCTTGGGCCATCTTGGAGTCATCTTGAGGCCTCGGATTGCCATCGGAAGCGAAAAGGCGAGAAGGCAAACATCATTGACTGCCCCTCTTTTTATGGAAGAGTGTGTTATATATATATACATCTATATAGAGAGAGAGAGAGAGAGAGAGAGAGAGAGAGAGAGAGAGAGAGAGAGAGAGAGAAAAAAAAGAGAGAGAGAGAGAGAGAAAAAAAAACAACAAAATCCGGTCTTCGGGAATTCCTTGGAGGTTTCGGAGGCCTCTGGGAGCCGTCTTGGAGCGTTCTTGGGGCTTCTTGGAGCATCTTGGAAACCGTCTTGAGGCATCTTGCGCTACCTTGAGCCATCTTGGAGGTCATCTTGAGCTTTCCGAGGCCCTCGTGGAGCCGTCTTGGGCCATCTTGGACGCTCCAACGCCTCGCCGCCCCCCCCGTTCAGGTCCAGGGGAGGGGGTGGGGGGGAGGGGTAATTAAATTAAACCCCCTCCCCGAAGGGGAAGAAGAGGGTTGGAAAAGGAACGCCCTTAGACCACCTACGCCCAGAGGGCTGGTGGGATTCTGAACCCCAGCCGGTTTTTTCAGAAATCTAAAACCTGCAGGGGTAGGTATCCCATGAGCGACGCAACAAAAACGAGTTCGACTGCGCCGATATTGGCGCGTCAGCTGCCTCGCAAGGTCACGTGTACGCGGCCTCGCTTCCAGCGTACCGTGCCGCGCTGGCGGCCCGCGTAAACCCCGGCGCAAGGTCGCTATGTAATCTCGCGTGCGACCCGTCTCTTTTCGTTGCTCCCATGTGGTCGCCCAATCCATGCTTTCGTGCCCCCCTCCAGAGGCGGAGGCACTCGAGGCGATCGCGCGGCGGGCCCAGGAGTTGGCGCGCCTGGCGCGCGAGAAGGCCGCCGCGGCGGCGGCGGAGGACTTCGGGCTCGCGGCGCGCCTGAAGCGCGAGGATCAGTAGGGAAGAAGTGACACAAACACAAACGCAAACAAACGCTGATTTTCATGAGTTCGTGAGGGAGCATGGAGATATGGAAAGGCATATGGAAAAAGGGAAGGCGTAGGAATTTTGGAAATTCCCCAAGCAGTGCCTGCTTTGAATTACAGACAATCAGGTAAGTTCGTACGCTTTGAGAATTCGACTCGGTACGATTCGAGAGTTCGATTCGATGCGAAGGTACCAGACTGTCGGTCCAGCCAGTCCAGAGTCCGTCGGCCCAGCCGGCCTTGGGAAGTGGAGCTTGGCGGCACGTCGCGGGCGATGGGCGCAGCATCGGGCACCCAAAAACGAATGCAGAGCCCCCCGAAGACATTGACGATGGCCCCAGTTCGGGATTGTCAGCATCGCCTCGGGCGTCGGATCCGGGTGCGGATCCGCTACGTATCCTATGCGGATCCGATGTTTGTTGGACGGATCCTGTGCGAATTCGACCGTTTTGGACGGATCAGCGTGGTGAGCAAATAGTGTGTTTGGAACGGATCCTGTCAGACCACTCTACCCGTGTGTAATCCTATTTTAGGGCAGCGGAAGTCTCCGAGGACGACTTGCTCAGGGGCACGGGGCAGGCGCGACAGGGAGGGGGTAAGGCGCCGTCTAGAATTTTACTGAGGCGGTCTTTCTAGAATTGAACTTCGCTGCTCCTTTGGGTTTCGAGACTGAGACTTCTCGTGCGTTCTGAACACTGGACCTCGCTGTCGCCGACGTCGTTTTCGTCGTCGTTCGCCGCCGCCCCCCTCGTCTGTCGCTGTCGCCACCGCTGTCGTCGTCGCTTTTGCCCTCGCCGTCGTTGTCGCCCTCGTGGCGGTCTTCTCAATGACCGTGCCTGGGCGCGCTCGTTCCATCGCGCTTTCTTGAGGTTCAGACCCTGGCCATGTGTAGATTCAGGGACGCTCCCAGCCAGGCAAATCGTATCAAACTTGCCTGACTGTCCGTAAGGCTTCTTATTCTCACCTCTGTTTTCACGAGTTGGGCTGGTGCGCCGCCTTGGCGGCTATGTGGCCGCCGTCGCCGCCCTGTCGCCACCTCGTCGCGGCCGCCGTCTGGGCTCGTCTGCTGGTCTGGCAGCTGTGTTGCAGCCGTCGCCGCCCTGTCGCCGCCTCGTTGCCGCCCATCGTTTGAGTCTGTGCGCCGCCATGGCGGCCGTGTGTTGCCGCCGTCGCCGCTCCGTCGCCGCCTCGTCGCCGCTGGTCGCCTGGGCCTGTCGGCTGGTCTGGTGGCTATGTTGCCGCTGTCGCCGCTCCGTCGCCGCCCCGTCGCCGCCTCGTCGCCGCCACGTGAGCTGTTCCACATAGACTGCTCCATCCAGATTGTGTGTTTGCGAACAAGGAGTAGGGTGTACCACCCCCCGAAGTTGGGATTGTCCCCGTTTATATATCGATCCTGCCCCATCGTTCGATGTAAATTTGACTTCGTATCATCCCAGCCAGGCTGGGTCGGACCCTCCCCCCCGCACCATCTTTTGTAAAAAGCAGTACGCGCGCACATTGCATGTTGATCAAAAATCATCAATTCCCCGAATCCCTCGCAAAACAAACTGACGAAATGCACGCGCGCATCTTCGCTCGCTCATGCCGACATCCTTCACACAACTGACAGGTTTCGCATCGATTTCGAGATCGAGTGTCCCGGAAACATCTAAAACACATGGTTTTGCAATATGGTTTTCCCAAGTGTTCCGACGGTAGGACCCCACACGAGAATCTCTTTAGCTTGCCCGTCGCTCTTTCTTCGTCGCCATGGCGGACGCCCTTCTCCCGCCCTCTGCTGCGCCTCCTCCTCGTCCTCTTGTCCCCGCTTCCTCCTCGTCCTTTTCCCCATCCTCCCCGTCCTCCTCCTCCTCCTCCTCCTCCTCCTCCTCTTCCTCCTCTTCCTCCTCCTCCTCATCCACCTCATCCTCTTCCTTCTCCTCCTCCTCCTCCTCCTCCTTCTCCTCATTTCCATCCCGCCTGCTCTCATCATGCACGTCTCCTTCCTTCTGGCCGGGGCACGAGTACCGATTTTTCTCAGCACCTTCGCCGCCACGGCCAGAAAGGGCGCGTTCTCCGATGGCCGGATCGCGAAGGCGTTGGGGCTTTCCCGTGGGCCAAGCCGTTGGGACAACCCTTGTGCCCGATTCGGGCGCGGAGGGGTTACCACCCGCGCCCTGGACGCAAAGGTTTCCCCCTTCGCCCGAATCGGCCGTCGATCGGTTACAGCCGGCGGCCCGGACACAAGGGTTTTTCCCTGCGCCCGATTCGGCCGCGGATGGGTTGCCACCCGCTGCCCGGGCACAAGGGTTCTCCCCTGAACCCGACCTTTGCCGACCGTCGTCGTCGTCCTCTCTGTTCCTCCTCATCCTCGGCCTCGTCCTCGACCTCGTCCTCGTCCTCGTCCTCCTCGTCCGCATCCTCGTCTCCCTCCTCGTCGTCCTCCTCCTCGTCGTCCTCCTCGTCGTCGTCCTCCATGTTCTTTTCCCTCCTCCTCCTCCTCCTCCTCCTCCTCCTCCTCCTCCTCCGCCCCTCCTCCTCCTCCTCCTCCTCCTCCTCCTCTTCCTCCTCCTCCTCCTCCTCCTCCTCCTCCTCCGCCCCCTCCTCCTCTTCAGATGGCTCGAGGGAGTAGCCTCTGAGAGCCTGTGGGACGCCAGCTGAGATTCCAGTTCCCAGGAGATGGGCGCCCTGGTCCGAGCGCGAGCATGCCGAAGCCTGCTCCCCATATGCATAGATCCCAGAGGAACCCCAAAATTACGAAAGTTGCAAGGTTTGGATTGCCCGCTTCGACCGTGAAGTACGGGCCCCGTAGGGAAAAGGCTCCCGCTTGAGATTTCCTCGCGATTCAGGCGAAGCTCCCGCTCGAGACTTCCTCCATATTCAAGCCAGGAAAGCCCAAAGGTGACGACAGCTACAGGTTTCCGATAACCCGCCTCGGATTCGAGTGTGAAGTGCGGGCCCCATAAGAACGGGGGTCCCGTTTGAGACCTCCTCGCATTTCATTCACACACGAGGCTCCCGCTCGAGGCTTCCTCCATACCCAGGCCAGAGAAGCCGAAAAGTGACGACAGTTACAGGGTTCCGATCTCGGATTCGAACGTAAAGCGCGAGCCCAATAGGGAGGGGGCTCCCGCTTGAGACCTTCCTCCCGCTCGAGACCTTTTCCATACCCAGGCCATATGACAGGTACAGGTTTCCGATGGCCCGCCTCGGATTCGAACGTGAAACGCGGACCTCATGGGGAGGGAGTTCCCGCTTGAGACCTCCTGGCGATTCACTCGCACACGATGCTTCCGCTCGAGACATCTTTCGGATGAGTGTATGTGTGTGTGTAGGCGATGATGGTGATGATGATGATGGTGGTGATGATGATGAAGGTGATGATGATGCTGATGATGATGATGCTGATGATGATGATAATGATGATGATGTGAGTGTGGTTGTGAGGATGGTGTTGTTAAATATGGTGATGGTGATGATACTGATGCTGGTGATGATGATGATAATGATGATGATGATGATGATGCTGATGATGATGATGATGATGATGATGATGGAGGGGCGATGGTGATGAGGATGAAGACGGTGAGGATGGTGATCATGATGATTACGATGATGATGCTGTTGCTGCTACTGCTGCTGTTGCTGCTGCGGATGATGATGATGATGATGATGATGATGATGATGATGATGATGGTGGTGGTGGTGGTGGTGGTGGTGGTGTGATGACGATGGTTATGATGGTGGTGGTGGTGATGATGGTATTGATGATGCTGATGCCGGTGAGGATGACGAGGATGACGATGGTGGTGGTGATCATGATGATGATGATGATGATGCTGGTGATGATGATGATGATGATGGTGATGTCGATGATTATGATTATGATGATGATGATGCTGATGATGATGATGATGATGATGATGATGATGATGATGCTGGTGATGCTGATGGCGATGATGACGCTGCCGACGACGATGATGATGACGATGCTGACGATGCTGACGATGATGACGATGATGATGATGATGATGATGATGCTGATGATGCTGATGATAATGACGATGCTGATGCTGATCATGATGACGAGAATGCTGATGATGCTGCTGATGCTGATACTGATGCTGATGCTGATGCTGATGACGACGACGACGATGATGATGCTGATGATGATGCTGATGATGATGATCTTGAGGGTGATGGCGATGATGGTGCTAATGATGATGCTGATGATTAGGATGATGACGACGACGATGATGCTGCTGCTGATGATGATGATGACTATGATGACGATGATGACGATGATGGTTATGCTGATGCTGATGATGATGATGGTGATGGTGATGATGATGATGTTGATGATGATGGTGGTGATGATGATGATGATGATGATGATGATGATGATGATGATGAAGATGATGATGATGATGATGATGATGATGATGATGATGATGATGATGATGATGATGTTTATGATCATTCGCACATCTCGCTGAGAAAAAAAGCGCAACCCAGATATCTGATCAACTGTGCGATGTCCCTGCACTTCTTGCGGTCCAAGAGTCCCCACTCCTTGTGGGTGGATTCGTAGCCGACAGACGCGCAAGCGTCCCAGCCTGAGTCCCACGCCATCCGACGTATAGGAATGGTCGCGGGAGCCCGAGTGCAGGGCCGAACACGGGCCGAAGGAGGTAGACCATCCGAGTCTCCTACGACTCGTTCTGGACGAACACACTGCTGCAGAGCCTCTAAGCTCTCGAAACAGATCGACGCACACGACATGCGAAGGTGAAGTTATGAAAGTCAGCCGTATTCCGAGGTCGTACGCGGGCCGAGTCTAACTTATGCAGAAAAGACACCACGAGAGAGGGCAAGAGGAAGAGGGCGAGACGCGAGAAGAGGACGGAGAAGAAGAAGAGGAGAGGAAAGCAAGCCTCCTGCTGCGGTGCCTCATTTGCGGCGCCCTGTGACCTGCGCGGGCGCGTCTAGGTTGAAGCCAGAGGTTCGCAGGGATGTGTCGAACAGAAGCCAGAATAGTCCTTTGCCGCCCAACCACGAACTGAATGGTGTGCTTGATCTTGATACCACAGCTGCGTTTACATGTCCCCGCGGTACATCATGCCAAACGCGGAAAAGGAGATAGAAAGGTCAAAATGACCACTCCCGTCGGTTGGCTTAGCCATCCGCCGCAAGGCGATTTTGTGCGTGGCAGTACTCGGGAGCACTGCCCGGGAGGCCAGACACCCCTCACAAGCCTTCCCTTGCTCGCGGAACTCAAGTCCGCGAGGTGTGCCGATCAGGATGCACCCAATGACAGCCTTCCCAGTAGGAGTCGTGACCGCACCCCCCGATGCGGCGAGGACTATAAAGTCAGGGCACTAGGCCTACACTCCCTGGGTCGGCTGCCACGGACCGCCGTCACGGCACACTTGCGTCTGCTGGAGGCCCCCTTTACCTCCTTGGCCTTGATGCCCTCCGCCGCCTCTGGGGAAAGACGGCCGTCGACAGATCCTGCCAGCATCAAGTTACCCCTGGCCGCCACGAGGAGGCTTGCAGTCCGACTTGCCGTAACTAGGGTCGCACTTCCCATGAGTGGGTGCGGGCTCGAAAACGGACATGGTGATGTCCTCTTTTGACAACTGCACTAGGTACGCCATCTCCGCAGAATTCCCGCGTGCATAGCTCGAGAGCATGAAGTGGATGCACGGGTAGGGCACCAAATTGGTCTGGAACTCGGCAATGTCCACGTTCGGGGCGTAGCGCGGCGACAGTCAGCGAGGAGAAAATCTGCGCCAGCAGCATGTTCAGCTTTGTGTACGTAGGACGCTCGATGTCCAGAGTGTGGTGGCAAATGTCGCACAATTCTTTGTTGTCGTACATGATGGCCACGTTCCAGGAGAGAGTGCACGCAGAGGAAGTGGTTGTTTTCCTCCAGCTCCATGAACATCCCGGCCCCCGCCAGGACCCGTGCCTAGCCGTCGGAGGCGGAGCGGGGACAGTAGGTGGGGAAGACACAAAAAGCTTCAGAGTGCGCTGTTGCCGCCTGAACTACGTTGGAGCCGAGAGCGGCTATGATTATGACCATGATGATGATTATGATGGGTGGTGGTGGTGATGATGATGCTGATGATGATGCTGATGATGATGCTGACGACGACGAGGATGAGGAAGAGAGGGGGTGAGATCTCCTGCGTGAAGGGTGTCCAGAAAACAAATACGCTACCGAGGAACCCCACATACTCATAAAGTGTCTGGCGTGATGATAGCTGGCGTGAAACTTGCGAGAATGATGAAGGTGGCCGTTGCTTCGTCGATTCTGTTGGTGGTGCCTGTCAAGCCTTGGGAGCCTGAGTACCCGGAGGGGGTCCATAGGCCCTGGGAGACCGACCACCCTGCGCACCCTCTATGGTGTCGATAATGTGCCACGCCTGCTGTGCCTTGGACGACCGTCGCGAATAGCGGCCGCGGTGAGAGACCACCCCCTGCGCGCCCCCTGCGGTGTCGGGCAAATGCTACGCCTGCTATGCCCTGGACGACCGTCGCGCATAGCGTCTGCAGTGAGAGACCATCCCTTGTGCACTGTCGAGAAAATGCCACGCCAGTTGTGTTTGGACGACCGTCGCGCGCAGCGGCCGCGGTGAGAGACCATCCCCTGCGCACCTCATACGGTGTCGAGAACGTGCCACGCGTGCTGTGCCGTGGACGACCGTCGCACATAGCGGCCGCGGTGAGAGACCACCCTTTGCGCACCCTCTATGGTGTCGAAAATGCCATGCCTGTTGAGCCTGGACGACCGTCACGCGTAGCGGGCGCGGTGACAGACCCCCCCCTGCGCACCCCCTACGGTGTCGAGAACATGCCGCGCCTGCTATGCCCCGGACGACCGTCGCGCATAGTGGCCGCGGTGAGACACCACCCCTTGCGCACCCTCTTGTGGTGTCGAGAGAGAACCACGCCTGCTATGCTCTGGAGGCCGGTGCGCATACGTTTTGGATGTATGATGCAGCACGCCTGCCACGCCTGCCACACCCTGCGAATCTTGCGCGTATGTGTTGTGTGGTGTGCGCGTGATGTGTGTGTGTGTGTGTGTGATGCGTGTGCGGCAGTATCTGGGCGTCTGTCTCTGGGGTGGGGGGAGGAAGGAAAAGGAGGAGAGGAGGAGGGGAGGCGGGTGAACGCGGGTGCGACGCGGGTGGGAAAAAAAACAAGAATCCCATTAAACATGCGGGGAACGAGTCCGTTTAGGAAAGAAGGACTGCGCGAGCGCTCTTGCGAATTTTTACGAAAGGCCTCACCAGCATCGCTATCATCATCGTCGTGTTTGTCGTTGTCGACATCGCCATGATACCGCGCCCGCCCAAGCCACCGACTCGCATTGCAATGCCCGCGCGTCAACGCGGGCCGCGAGACGCGTTGGGAATTTCCCACGGGTCAGCGTCACCGCGGCCACGTCGGTCGAGGCAGATTAGCGCGGTCGCAGCGATGTGCCAGCCAGCGCCAAGCAGTCATCGCAATCGCCGCCGCATGGGTTTTGCAAGCCAAGCTGCGGGTGGGTGTGTGGGGGGATTGCTTGAGCAGTGGACTTGGCAACCTCAAGTTCAGCACGGGAAATTGCACCACGCAATGGGCACCACGTGGATTTTTGAAAATTCTCCGTCTGGCGTCCACGCTGCCTGGCCTAGAGGGCAATGGGAAGTATGGGAAATCCGTGGGGCTGTGCCGAGGAGGTCGATGATGATGGCGATGATGGTGATGACGATGATGGTGATGGTGATGGTGACGATGATGATGATGATGATGATGATGATGATGATGATGATGATGATGATGATGATGATGATGATGATGATGATGATGATGAGGAGGATGGTAATGATGATGATGATGATGATGATGAGGAGGAGGAGGAGGAGGAGGAAGAGGAGGAGGACGAGGAGGAGGATGATGATGATGATGATGATGATGATGCTGATGATTATGATTATGATGTTATGATGATGACGATGATGATGATGGTTATGGTGATGATGCTGATGATGGTGATGTTGTTGGTGATGATGATGTTGCTGATGGTGATGATGATGAGGAGGAGGAGGAGGAAGAGGAAGAGAAACAGGAGGAGGAGGAGGCGGAGGAGGAGGAGGAGGAGGAAGAGGAGGAGGAGGAGGAGGTGGAGGAGTGCTCCCTTCTTTGGACCACTCAGCAGGAGGCGGCCCTTGCCGCGGCGCCAGCGCTCGCGGGGGCCGGGGAGGCGCGGACCGTGGCGGCGCAGAAGGCTGCCGCCGCCGCGGCGGAGGATTTCGAGAGGGCGGCGGAGCTCAAGGTGCGCCAGCGCCAGACGGCCCCTCGAAGTCCTCCTCCTCCTTCTCCTCCTCTTCCTCCTCCTTCTCCTCACAGGCTCCACATCGGATTTTAACATCGCCCCGAGGGGCTCCCCCAAGAGGCGCCCACAAGGCGCCCGGAGGCCCTCAAGACAGCCTTCCAGAGGCCCCGACACTGACCGAGAGAGCTCCAGGGCCGACCAAGAGAGCGGCGGAGCTCCAAGGCGCGCGAGCTACAGCTGGAGGCCGCCCATCTGAGGACAGCACAACCCCCCCACCCCTACAGGGCTCATGTCGACTCCGAATCGAGTCGATCTGATTTCGATTCCGATTTCGATTCGCTGCGATTTCGGATTCTGATTTGGATTTCGATTCTCCTGACTTGGCTGCCGATTTCCGCCGATCCGATTCATATTGGTCGCCCGCCGATCCGACTTATCGGCACGATTGTGGGCTCCTGCCCCCGCCCCCAGCCAGGACCCCACTCCTGACACCCCAGGGGTCCAGAAAACCACCCTCATCCTCAGCCAGGACCCCGTGGATCACCAGGTCGGGAGCGGGGGTCCTGGCTGGGGGTCGCGAAAAATTGAGACATCCCAGGAAAGGAGGGCCGAAGCCCTGGACCCCAGCTTTCTGCTTCCTGCTCCGAGCCGCATCGGTACTGCCCGTGGCGAAAAATTTGCAGCGCCAGGATCTCAGGGTGGTCGGGCGAAGAGAACTAAATGCACATGCACCCATTCTGGCCAGGCCCATCCTGGGCCCAGGATCGGTGCACATGCCCTGGAACACTTAGCTCAGCATGATATGATTCAAGTGGGCTGTGCTGTCCTCACCATCGGGCGCTGCGGGCGCCGGCGGCGCTGGCCGCGGCGCGGCTGGCGCGGCAGCTGGACGGCCAGGCGGCGGCGCTGCAGGGGCTGGGCGCGCCTGCGGACCCCGCCCTGTGGGAGGCGATCGCCGCCGAGCTGGCGGCGCTCGGCGCGCCCGCGGCGGGGGCCACGGGCGGACGCGGCCGCACCTAGCTTGTCCTCCTCCCCCTCCTCCTCCTCCTCCTCCTCCTCCTCCTCCTCCTCCTCCTCTCTCCTTCGTCTCTCCCCCCTCCCCCTCCCCCTCCCCCTCCCCCTCCTTCCCGCTGCGCCCGCGGCGGGGCCCCTCTGGGGGAGGGAAAGAAGGAGAGCTCGCCGTCGCCGCCGCCGCCGCCGCCGCCGCGCCGTCGTCGTCGTCGTCGTCGTCGTCGTCGTCGTCGTCGTCGTCGTCGTCGTCGCGCTGGTCGCCTCCGCCTCCTCCTCCTCCTCCACCTCCTCCTCCTCCTCCCTCTCCTTCGTCTCTCCTCCACCTTGTCCTCTTTCTTCCTCCTCCGCCTCTCCAGAGGAGGGAAAGTGTGGGCAAGAAGGCCCGTCGCTGCTTCCCGGCCCTGGCCTCAGCAGGGGCTGGCGTTCCCTCCTGCCCCCGCTTTGTCCTGCACCGGCACCTGCGTCATCGTATTTTGGCCGTCCCGCAGGAGGTTGGCTCTTGTTTCCTCCCTCCTGCCGCACAACCTTCGCGCTTGGTCTCCCCGCCGCCGCGGCCCCGCCTCTGCCATACCGCATGAGGGCAGACGCCAGATTTGCGACCTTCGACCCCGGGTAGGTTCGGGCTCGACTCGTCCGTGCGTTCGCCGTACAGTAGCTGCATGGATGCGCCTCCGAACCAGGTCGTCCTGCACGCGCACGCTGCCGCCCGCTCCACCGCTGCCCCGCTGCCTGAGGGGTTGGTCGGTCTTGCACCTTGTCGCGTTTCGCGCTCAACGCAGCTGCAGGTTCGGCACGCTGGGACTCGGGTTCGCCGACCGTTTTGGACGCCCCCCCCCTCCTGCTCGGGCCACTCTTCCGCCCGCCTCGCAGCCGCGCCTCGCTTGCTCTTTTGAAGCCTCGCCCCAGCTCCGCTGCCACGCCGCCTGCTGGAGTCAGGGGCAACGGACCACGGGGGAACCATCGGGTCTTGATAGCCCACCACGCCCTGGGGAACGTGCGGTTTCGCAGTCGAGAGCCTGTCACCGATCTATTGGCGATGCACCGCCGATTCCAAGCCACTGCCCCCCCGATCCATTCCCCCCCCTTTGTCCCTGCCTCTCAGAGAGTCACCTCGGCTGCCTCCTTCGACCTCGTGGCAGGGGACGTGCCCGCTCGAGGAGCCTCTCTTCTTGTCCTTCAGCTCCGACTGCCCATCCCGCGCCTTCTCCACCTCCACCTCCACCTCTTCGTGCTCTTTCCGCCTCGACTCAAGGGAGGAAGAACCACCCGGATCGGACGATGGGCGTTTATCAAACGGCCTTGTGCGTTTACTAAACAGCCTTGCCTTGCTCGACTCCTTCTTTGGGCACGTTTACTGAACGTCTTCGCGTGTCGGGGTGGTTATCATGGGGGTATTTTTGGACTTCTATCCACCGAGGAGAGGTGGGCCGCGCCGTCGCTGGGACTCGGGCACCGCCCCAGAGCCAAGAAGCCCGCTCGGACCTCGGAGAGCTTGCTCAGGGGAGAAGCACCACCCGGACCGGACAACTGGCGTTTACGAAACGGCCCTGGGCGTTTACTGAACAGCCCCGCCCTGTTCGATGTGCGTTTGCTGAACGGCCTCGCGTGTCGGGGTGGTTATTATCGGGTTGGATTTTCTGACCTCTACTTGTGCCTGTGTGGTTGTTTCTTGTTCTGTCTCCGTCCTCTGCCTGCATCCTCCGCCGTCGCCGCTGGTAAAGCTTCGGGCTGCGCGAAGGCAACCTACCAGGCAGTCCCTGCTGGCCTCAACTTCCTGGCGCCGCTTGCCGCCCTGCACATTTAGGGGGACCTGTTGGGACCAGACCAACGGGGGGGTGCTGTCTGCGCGCAGCCCGAAGCCTTACCAGTCGCCGCTCTGTCATTCCTTTCCCTGCCTCCCTCCCTTCTCGCGAGACTGTCTACTTTTGATTTTTGCGTGTAAGGGCAGACGTTTCCGCCCAGGCAGCGAAAGGCCGCTTGGGAAGGGGTGTGTGCGTCTCGTGGAGGTTCGATGGCCCTCGGTTCTAAGGCTTCAAGAGGTGGGGAAGGATGAGGATGAGGAGGATGAGGAGGAGGAGGAGGAGGACCTGCAGAACTCAGTCCGCTGGCCGCGCCGCGGCCAGCGGGTGTCAACATCCATGGTTGAGTCTGGGTTCAGCGCGCCTGTCTGGTGCGCGAAGCCCTGCTGCGGCAAGAATGACGATGGGCAAACAAACTCATGGTCCATGCGAGTGCGGCAAACACGAAAAGCTAAGCACCTGGCCGCCCACAGGCTAGTTGATATTACACTGCAGCGGCATTCTGGGTCATCAGCGAACCACAGGCCCAGCTCGCACGGGAAGTATGGTGGTAGCAGCAAGATGGAACCCATCGGGGAAACATCTGGATCAACGCCCCCCCGCGTTCATGATGAGCACGTTGAGCCACGAAAAGGCGCTAGGCGCTGGGCTACAAGAGGCGCAGGGCACTCGTTGGGCCACGAGAGCGCGCTGGGCCACGAGGGCGCGTTTGGCAGCGAGAGCACGCTGGGCCACGAGATGGCCCTGGGCTACAAGAGCGCGCTGGTCCACGATAAGGCGACGGTCTACGGGAAGCGCTGGGCCGCTGGGACACGCTGGGCCACGAGAGCGCGTTGGGCCCCTGCGGGGCGTTGGTCTCCGAGAAGACGCTGGGCCACGAGAGCGCGCTGGGCGACGAGGAGGCCCTGGGCTACGAGAAGGCGCTGAGCCACCACAGCGTGCTGGGCCAGCAGGGTGCCTGGGACCACGAGAGGGCGCTGGGCTGCGAGAAGACGCTGGGCCACCAGGCCACCCTGGGCCACCATAGCACGCTGGGCCATGAGAGCACACTGGGCTTCGAGGAGGTGTTGGGCTACGAGGACACGCTCGGCCACGAGAGCACGCAGGGCCACGGGATGACGCTGGGCCCCGAAACGCGAGTGCGCCTGAGAGGTGGCAGAGCGGGATTGGAAGGGCACTGAAGGTGATCTGGGATATTGGGATGCCTCTGCAGAGCGATGGGGATTCAAATTTGGCAGAATCGCGATCATTGCCAAGCGTGCCAGAGTGGATTGCGCGCGGCGCACGTCCAAAAAGACATTGGCAGCATTCTTCCAAGCTGCCACAGGCTTTCTCTACTACGACATGTCCGTGAACGACTACATCGTCAACCGCCTCTTACGACCAGGTGTCCGACGCGGCAGCTGGAGCAAACCTCCTGTTCGAGGAGTTGTGCAACGACGAGGCGACGTTCATGACCTATTGATGGGGAGTCAGGGGTAGAACCCGCGTGCGAGCCTGTCCTTGCGATGTTTCTGGCATCCGCTTCCCTCCCCAAAGCTGACTAGCGCCTGCACTGTGGCCGCCCCTGTTTCTGTTTGTGTGTTGATCCTTTTTTCGTGTCCGATTCGACGATTCCGGTCCCGACCGTTTCGACGTCGCGCCCGAACCCACCGTCAGTGCGACGCACGGCGACGAAGAGAAAGTGTGGTCCTCGGCTCTCCATCCCCCTTCTTCCCCAAGGGGCGCGCGGCTGTGTGGCTTCGGAGTGGGATCACCGTGGGATGGCGCTGCGCAGCATGAAAACGGAGGGGGAAGGAGATGCAACATGATAACTGCGATAACGCTGATTTAATGATGATGGTGGTTGCGATGATATAATGCTGATGATGCTGGGGATGACCATGACCGTGACGATGAAGATGGTGATGATGATGATAATGAAGATCTTGGTGGTGATGATGTTGATGGTAAAAGGTAGTTTGAATTGTGCTTTTGTACGAAGGGGGTGCTGGTGGTGGTGATGATGATCATGATAACAAGAAGCAGGAGGAAGAGGAGGAGGAGGAGGTGGAGGAAAGAACGTTGGACGAGGGGGATTATGAGTAGACTGGCGAAGAAGAGGAAGACTATGATGGTGATCGGGAGGAGGAGGAGGAACAACAACCAGGGGCAGCAGCAATGGTGTAAGAGTGACGATGATGGTAGTGGTGGTGGTGGTGGTGTTGATCATGGTGGTGATGGTAATCACAACCATGAAAGTGGCGATGCCGGCGATGGTGATGGCGTTGGTGATGAGGATGATGACGTTGATGGGTGATGCTTCTTGCGGTGCTCATGGTGGAGGGGGAGGGGCAGGAGGGGCAGTGATGGTGCTGGTGATGGTGATGGAGGAGACGGGTCTTGGTGGCTCGCGCAGGCGGCCATGGGCCCAGAGATGCTGGTCGTCGGGCCGCTCGGCCTCATCAACACGGAAGGGAGGGGATATCGTACTGTTTAGCTACGAGCGCTTCGCGGCCAGAGGGGAGGGTCGCGGTTCGAGGATCGAGGCTCGAGGATCGAGGCTTGTCTGGAAGGTTGTAACACTGACGTCCGGAGGTATACAGAGCATTTTTGGTGGTGTCGTCGCCTCCAATTCGCACAGGTGGGGCCAACAGGATCGCGCCCACCCGCCGATGCGTCGGCGATGCGGCAAGGTGTGGAGCCCGAATTCCTCCGTCTTGACGTCGCCGATGTATCGCCGATGTGCTGATGCAGCGTTTTTTTTCTGACCCCATGTGATGTCAGGTGAGCGACGTAGAAGCCGGTTTTTTTGCGCCGACATTGGCGCGTAAATTGCCCGCGTAAGGTTGCGCGTAAGCGCCCTCGTCTCCAATGTGGCGTGCCGCGCCAGCGTCCCGCGTAAGCCGCCGCGTATGGTCGCTGCGTCACCTCGCGTACGACCCGTTTTTGATCGTCGATCATGTTACTGTAATGGCCTCCGGCCAGTGCCGCCGATCCGGGGGGCTTCAGATTCGGTGATTTTCGCGGCTCTGTGGCCTCCTCCCTCCACGATTATTCCGGTCCTCTTTCTTCTCTTTTGGGGGGTGCTTGGAGCGGTCCGGGGGGGAGGTCCGGGGAGGGTTCCAAGGGGAGGGTCCTGGGGGCGGTAGCTGCTAGATCTGAGAGGGGGTTGTCTGGGACCCCCCGAAACATCTCGGGGGTGCGTAAATCATCAAGAAAACGCCAGATGGGGGACCGCCCCCACACCCCTCCCTCCCTTCCCCGGGAATGGTCCCGATGCGCAAATCATGAAGAAAACGCCAGATGGGGTACCGCCCCTCCCCCTCTCCTCCCCCCTTCCCTGGCAGAGCCACCCCGGCGACCCCCCGCAAGCAGAGCTGAAGCTCTTGCTCAGACTCAGAGCTGAAGCTCTTGCTGAGGCTCCTTGTAGTTCACACGCCAGATCGGCGGATTTTCGTAAGTAGCGCTAGATGACGACGAAGCTCCTTCTGGTCCCTCCGGGAACGCCTGGGTGCACGCGGAGCTTCAGAGGAGCAAGCATGGAAGAAACCCACGAAGCATCGAGCCCCTTCCGAGTCCGAGTTGCAGCCCGCATCAGTGTTTGTACTGCGCTCCAGCCTCGTTTGGGCGCTCTCTGGCCTTGGGGTTTTGGCAGGGACAAGACAGTGTCCCTCCACTGGTCCTGGCTGGGACAAGACAGTGTCCCTCCAATGCTGTTGGAGCCCCGACGCTTCCCTTAGAGTAGCCTGCTGGGACGTTGCTCTTCGGCTGTCGGCAGCCCCTCCGTTTCCTCCCCTCCCCCTTCCTTTGACATCGCTCGGGCGTGTGCATTTGTTGGGAGCGAGGACCATCGAGGAACATTCTGGATCATCTTGCGAAAAGAAGTACACACACACGATGTCGAAAAATGCACAAGGGATGGACGTCTGAGCGATGGCGAATCTCTGGTAAATGGCGCAGGAGAGTACAGCAGCAGGACCGTTCTCTCAGGGGAGAGCGCCCGCTCCCTTCGTGGGGGGTGCTGGCGCGGCCCCCTCACCCGTGGCCGCGCGAGGATGGTCGGGGGCAGCTCAAGGTGCACCTGGCCCAAGGTGCCCCCAGCTTTCCGCTCCTTTCTGGAGTTTCTCGGGCCCTCTGCGTGAGGGGTGCTCTGGAGGCCGTGGGGGCCTCCCTGGAAATCCTGGAGGCACCTTGGGCCAGGGGCACTTCTGGCAGCACCCGAAATGGTGCGTCTCCCCCTGCCTGCTCCCTCCCCCTTTTCTCGGGGCCAACTTCGATCCGACCGATCCGATTCGATATCGGTTTCGGACGGTTCGACTCGTTCTGGCTTCGACTTTCCGACGATCCGATGTGGCCCGATGCTTCAAGCATCATGCTTCGTGCCGCCGCTGTGCGTCCTGGAGCGATCACTCTGATTCGAATGATTCGGTCTCTATGCCGTCGCGATGCAGGTCGATCCGACGTACGCTCCGACCCGATCCGATGCTGACCGATCTTGCCCCTCCCCCTTCCGTCCCTCTTCCCTGCTGTTCGGGTGCTGTGCCGGGATGCTCTCTCGTTATCGATCGTTCTTCGGCGGTGACGCGGCTGTGACGGCGACAAGGAGGGCGAGCTGCGGAATGCCCGATGCCGCCGGCACGTCGGCTTCTCGTCGGTTACGACGACGCGTCGTTACGTCCAAGCGATTACGGCGACGGCGGTGACGGTGATGGTGATACCGAGTCGATGCCGACGATGCCGCGGTCGGCTAATGCTCATTGTTGTCTCAACAGTGAACGCGGCGATGGTGCCACCGAGGAGGATGAGAAGTAAGATACTCAGGACCAGAAACAGGGACATAAACAGGGGCATGAGTATGCGCAGGATGGGGATAACGGAACGGAGAGGGGAAGTGGGAGGGGACGGGGAGTGGGTTGGGCACGGGTAGGAGGGGGTTGAGGAAGAGGATAGCCACAGGAGGAGGAACGGAGCAGTAACGAAAAATGGAAGAATGATGATGATGATGATGATGACGATGATGACGATGATGATGCTGCTGATGATGCTGCTGATGAGGACGATTCTGATTATGATGATGCTGATGATGATGAAGGTGACGGTGATGGCGATGGTGATGGGCGTGGTGATGATGATGATGATGATGATGATGATGATGATGCTGATGATGATGATGATGATGGTGATGATGATGATGATGGTGATGATGATGATGATGATAATGACGACGACGACTATGACGATGATGATGATGATGATGATGATGATGATGATGATGATGATGATGATGATGATGATGATGATGATGATGCTGATGCTGATGCCGATGCTGCTGATGATGATGACGATGATGATGATGATGATGATGATGATGATGATGATGATGATGATGATGATGATGATGATGATGATGATGATGATGATGATGATGATGATGATGTGGATGATGATGTTGATGACGGTGGTGGTGATGATGATGATGAGGAGGAGGACGATGCTGATGGTGATTATGCTGATGATTAGAAGGTGGAGGAGTAGGAGGAGAAGGAGGAATAATAAGAGGAAGATAATAAGGAATATGAGGATGATGAGGAGGAGGAGGAGGAACATGATAATAATCAGGATGGTGACGACACATACGATTTGCCAGGACTATGGGCGTCAACTCTGAATGTGATGCAAATCTGAGACAAAATCATTTTCAAAGAGATCGGAATAGCAAGCTCGCTTAGCATCGCTGAGCATCGCTGAGCCACTTGCATCCAGCGGGCTGGCAGGCTTTCGGCTCTCCCAGCTCCTCCATTCTCCTTCCCGCTCCTCGGGGGCGCCCAAGAGGGGGGCTGACCAGGGGAGTGGCTATCATGACCGGGGCCACGATACCTTCCCAGATTTCGGGCCATGATTTGCGAACCCCCCTCTTTGACGCCCCCTCTTAGACGCCCCCGAGTTCCACCCCCTCTTGGACGCCTCCTCCACCTGCCACCATCTCTGCCACATGGACTGTTGGCGACCAGGCAGTTCCCTTGCAATCCCTCCCGCTTCTCCATGCCCGTCTCCCAATCCTCGGCGTCCTCCTGCTCATCCCTCCTCCTCCTCCTCCTCCTCCTCCTCCTTCTCTTGGTGGGGTGGTTGCGCTTCATCGTGGGTGCCTGCTGTGAATCAGCTTCTATGCTAGCAATTTGCCAAACATAGTCTTCCTTCATCTCCTCCTCCTCCTCCTCCTCCTCCTCTTCCTCCTTCGCCTCCTCCTCCTCTTCCTGCGCATTACCCTGCCATGTACACAGGCATTGTGGTGTACCTCGTAGGTTGCCTCCCTCCTCTCGTAATCATGACCAGCGGGTGCCCTCCCGCTCGACGGGGCACCCTCTCGCCCAGCGGGCATGAGGGCCGCCCCGAGCATGTGGCATCGAGGCTGAGTGACTTGTCGAGGGACGTGCCAGACACCCCCGCAGGGGTGTACCACGTGCAGCATGAGTCAGAGTGTATGCACACCTCCGAGCCGAGCCAAGCGTTCCTCTGTCTTCCTCCTCCTCCTCCTTCCCCCCCTCCTCCTCCTCCTCCCCCTCCTCCTCCTCCTCCTCTTACTCCTTCTCCTTCTCCTTCTCTACCTCCTCCTCCTCTTCCTCCTTCTCCTTCTCCTCCTCCTCCTCTTCCTCCTCAGCCTCCTCCCTCCTTCTCCTCCTCCTCCTCCTCCATTTCCTTCTCCTTGTCTTCCTCCTTCTCTTCCTCCTCCTCCTCCTCGTCATCCTCCTCCTCTCTCCACGTCCTTCTCCTCCTCGTCCTCCTCCTCCTCCTTCTCCCTCTCCTCCTCCTTCTCCTTCTCCGTCTCCTTCTCCTTTTCCCTCTCCTTCTCCTTCTGTTCCTCCTCTTCCTCCTTCTCCTCCTCTTCCTTACTCCTCTCCTCCTTCTTCTTCTCATTCTCCTCCTTCTCATCGTTCCTTTTCTCTTCTTCTCTCCTCTTCGTCCTCCTCCTCCTCCGTCTCCATTCCTTCCCCCTACACATAATTTCTCCCTGCTGCACCCGAGACCAGTCGTTGGGGCGGGTCGGGCGTTTCGCCTGCGATCTCCTCATCAGTTACAAACCTGAAGCTTGAAACCTGACAAGGCTTTCACGTGTTAAGGGCGGGTGGTTTTCAACATGTGGTTCTCGCCTTAGCGCCGCGCACATTCTTTTTCTTTAAAAACAATACAAGAGCTTCACGGATCGAGGGCGGGTGGTTTTCAACATGTGGTTCTCTCTTTAGCGCCGCGCACATTCGATGCAAGCATTTGCCAGAGCTTCACGGATTGAGGGCGGGTGGTTTTGGATATGTGATTCTCGCCTTTGCGCCGCGCACATTCGTTTTAAACATTTGCAAGGGTTTCACGGGTTGAGGGCGGGTGGTTGTCAGCATGTGGTTCTCGCGTTAGCGCCGTGCGCCTTCCTTTTCCCTGTAAACACTTGCAAGAGTTTCACGGGTTAAGCGTGGTTCCTTTCCAAAGTGTGGTTCCCGCCTCGGCGCCGAGCACATTCCTTTTAGACATGTGCAGGAGTTTCAGAGATTCCCACGGCAGGATTCTTGATTATGGGGGTGCAACAATTATGTGGATTCGCGGTGTTGAAATCCCACGAATGGCGTTCTGGCACGATCCAGGACCGTCAAGACGCAACAGTCTGGCTCATCCGTTGCGTTGAAATCCCGAGAACACTGTTTTGGAATGCGTCAGGGCCTTCAACGGTTTTCTTCCAACGAGGCAGTTCCCCCAGTGGAAATGAACCGTTGTAGGGGCCTATGACGAGGGAGCTTGGAGTCCAGGAGGGAGGGTTTATGCAAACATCGTTGATGACTCTTGGGTTTCCACTAGTCCTTCTCCTCCTCCTCCTCCTCCTCCTCCTCCTCCTCCCCCATTCCTTTTCTTTCTGACTAGCTCTTCCTTGTCGCACTTCGAGGCCAGTCCGAAGGGCGGCCCTGGCGTTACGCCAGAGACTCTATTATTCATGATCCTGCAGATTGAAATAGGGTAACAGGTTCACATGTCGAGGGCGGGTCGCTTTCGAAATGTGGCTCTCGCCTTAGCGCCGCGCGCATATGTAACAACATTGCCAGAGGTTCACGGATGGAGGGTGGTTCTTTTTTGGAAATGCGGCTCTCGTTTCAGCTCCGTGCATATCCGTTTCAAAAAATGCAAGTGTTTCACGGATCGAGGGCGGGTGGTTTTCAAAATGTGTTTCTCGTTTTAAGCGCCGCGTGCCTCCGTTTGAATCAGGTGCAAGAGTGTCACGGATTCAGGGCGGGCCGTTTTCAAAATGTGTTTCTCGCCTTAGGGCCGCGCACATTTGTTTTCAACCATTGCAAGAGTTCCATGGATTGAGGGCGGTTCCTCTTCAACATGTGGCTCTCGCTGTAGCGTTGCGCATATTCGTTTCAAACATTTGCAAAATTACATTGTATCTCATTGCTTCGCATTAAAACTGGGGTTTTGGAACGGTTCAGGATTGTAAGGGCGCAACATTTATGTTGATTCGGGGTGTTGAAGTCCCAGGAATGGTGTTCTGGCACGGTTCAGGATCGTTGAGACGCAACGGTTTGGTTGGCTCATTGCGTTGAAGTCCCGAGACTGGTGTTCTGGCGCGCTTCATGGTTTTCACACGGTTGCCCCCCAACGGGGCATTTCCTTGTGGAAGCGAGCCTTTGTGGAGGTCTTTGAAGAGGGAGCTTGGAGGGAGGGTGTATTCCAACATCATGGATGAGTCTTGTGTTTGCACTGAAACCTCCTTCGCATCCTCCTCTTCATCCTCCTCATCATCGTTCGTCATCTTACTCTTACTGTGAAGGCCTTACGGCAGGTGCCGCCGACCCTGAAGGGAGACGACGACGACGACGACAACGGCGGCGACGACGACGACGCTGACGTGGGCCAGAGTCCTCAGGGATGCTTCTTGGGGTTTCCCGGAAGGCCCTCGGGGCCTCTGGGGATGAATGTTGGGGCCGCTTGAGAGCCTCTTGGGAGCCTCTTGGGGGACTCTTCGGGCTTCCTGGGGACCTCTCGTGTGCCTCTTTGGGCCTCTTGGGGACCTCTTGGGGCCTTATGGGAGCCTCTCGGGGTCGAGGGCTCGAAACGTCCGTTTGGGTCCCCGGCTGGGCACGCTCTTGAGCCGTCTTGGGGGCTCCTTGGGCCGTCTTGGAGGCGTTTTGGGCTGTCTTGGGGTCCTCTTGGGCTGTTTCGGGGCCCTCTTGGATGCCTCTTGGGCCGTCGTGGGACGACCTTGGGGGCCTCTTGCGCCGTCTTGGAGCGGCGGGAAGCGGAAAAGGCGAGAGCGCTAAAATCGCTCAGCAACCAACGGAATATGAATGGAATTTGGCCTCTTGGGGTCCTCTCGGGAGTGCTCTTGGAGGCTTCCTGGGGCGTCTTGGAGTCCTGGGCAGTCTGGAGGGCGTGAGGGCGTTTTGGACCGATCGTTTGGCGATTTGGAGCCGTCTTGGACCAGCTCGGGGGCCTCTTGGGACACTCTTGGTCTGTCTTGGTGCTTTCTGAGGCCCTGGGACCCCCAGGGGGGGATGCGTATCTGACCCCGCCGGGATCCCCCCAACTCCCCCCCTGCCCCCCCCGGGACCCCCCCCCGACGGAGGAGGGATCAAAGGGAAGGGGACTCCCTCTGAGTCGATTACGACATTGCTAGATTTTCCCTCGCTGACAAGCGACATGCTTGTGGAGGAGGGCGCACGGAAAGGGGACGACTGAAACGACGACTGACGGAGATGATGACTCGAGCCCCTCACACACGCCGACAGGGTCGGTGGATTCTGCATCTTATCCTCCTCCTCCTCCGCCTTCCCCCTCCCTCTTGTCTTCCTCCCTCCCCCTTCCTCTCCTCCCCCTCCTCCTCCCTTCTCCTCACCCTCCTTCTCCTCCGCCTCCTCCTCCTCCTTCCGCCCCAGGGCCTGAACGCCTACAAGTTCGCCCTTGGCATCTACGCGCTGATGAGTTGGCTGTTCGCCTTCGGCATCATCGACTACAGAAACGACCTTCTCCCCCCATTCCGCGCCTCTGGGCTCCGCAGCCTTGGCTTTCGGGAAGTGGTGGTGGTGAGGAGGAGGAGGAGGCAGAGGAGGTGGAGGAGGAGGAGGAAGAGGAGGAGGAGGAGGAGGACCAGTGTAAACCCAAGAGCCATCAACGATGTTGGAATACACCCCCCTTCCAAGCTCCCTCTTCATAGGCCCCTGCAAAGGTTCATTTCCATTGAGGGATCTGCATCGTTGGAAGACAAACCGTTAGAAGATCCGGAAGCATGCCAAAACATTGTTCTCGGGATTCTGACGCCACGGATCAGCCTGACTGTTGCGTCTTGACGGTCCTGGATCGTGCCAGAACGCCATTCTTCGGATTTCAACACCGCGAACCAACATAATTGTGGCACCCGCGATACAATCTGGAATCCTTCCGAAACACCTTTTCTGGTACGTTGATCGTGGGAACCCGTGAAACTCTTGTTTTTTCTGAAACGAATGTGCTCGGCGCTAACGCGAAAGCCACGTTTCGAAAAGGAGCCGCCCTCAATCCGTGAAGCTCTTGGAAATGTTCAAAGCGAATGTGCGCGGCGCTACGGCGAGAGCCACAGTTTGAAAAGGAACCGCCCTGAATCCGTGAAGCTCTTGCGTATTTAGAAAATGCGCGTGCGCGGCGCTGAGGCGAGAGCCACATTTATAAAACGGGTTTTCCTCAATCCGTGAAGCTCTTGCAATTTATCCCCAAACAGCTTGCTGAACGGGGTGCTGTTGTGGTAGAAGGCTAACTCCGGCTGAGGGAATTCTAAGCAGAGACATCCTCAACAAAATGTGGTGGTCCGGCCCGTTTGGCTTGAGACATCCTCACAACTCTCGTTTCTGAGTTGTCCAGGATTGGGCGTTTCGCCTGAGACATCCTCGAAACTCTGGGCTCTTAGATGCCGCGCGAGAGGTGGTCCGGCCCGTTTCGCCTGAGACGTCCTCGAAATTCTGAGCTCTGAGATGCCGTGCGCGATGTGGTCCAGCCTGTTTCGCCTGAGACATCCTCGAAACTCTGAGCTCTGAGATGCCGCGCGGGAGGTGGTCTGGCCCATTTCGTCTGAGACATCCTCCGAACTCTAGGCTCTGAGATGCCGTGCGCGAGGTGGTCCGGCCCGTTTCGCTTGAGACATCCTCGAAACTCTGGGCTCTGAGATGCCGCGCGAGAGGTGGTCCGGCCCGTATGAGACATCCTCAAAATTCTGAGCTCTGAGATGCCGCGCGCGAGAGGTGGTCTGGCCCGTTTCGCCTGAGACATCCTCAAAATTCTAAGCTCTGCGATGCCGCGCGAGAGGTGGTCAGGCCCGTTTCGCCTGAGACATCCTCGAAACTGGGGGCTCTGAGATGCCGCGCGAGAGGTGGTCCGGCCCGTTTCGCCTGAGACATCCTCGAAATTCTGGGCTCTGAGATGCCTTGCGCGAGGTGGTCTGGCTTGTTTCGCCTGAGACATCATCAAAACTCTGAGCTCTGAGATGCCGCGCGAGAGGTGGTCTGGGCCGTTTCGCTTGAGACATCCTCCGAACTCTAGGCTCTGAGATGCCGTGCGCGAGGTGGTCCGGCCCGTTTCGCTTGAGACATCCTCGAACTTTTGAGTTCTGAGCTCTGAGATGCCGCGCGAGAGGTGGTCCGGCCCGTTTCGCATGAGACATCTTCGAAATTCTGAGCTCTGAGATGCCGCGCGAGAAGTGGTCTGGCCCGTTTCGCTTGAGACATCCTCGTAACTCTAGGCTCCCAGATGCCGCGCGAGAGGTGGTCCGGCCCGTTTCGCATGAGACATCCTCGTAACTCTAGGCTCCCAGATGCCGCGCGAGAGGTGGTCCGGCCCGTTTCGCCAGAGGCATCCTCGAAATTCTGGGCTCTGAGATGCCGCGCGAGAAGTGGTCCGGCCCGTTTCGTATGAGACATCCTCGAAATTCTGAGCTCTGAGATGCCGCGCGCGAGAGGTGGTCTGGCCCGTTTCGCCTGAGACATCCTCAAAATTCTAAGCTCTGCGATGCCGCGCGAGAGGTGGTCAGGCCCGTTTCGCCTGAGATATCCTCGAAACTGGGGGCTCTGAGATGCCGCGCGGGAGGTGGTCCGTCCCATTTCGCCTGAGACATCCTCGAAACTCTGAGCTCTGAGATGCCGCGCGAGAGGTGGTCAGGCCCGTTTCGCCTGAGACATCCTCGAAACTGGGGGCTCTGAGATGCCGCGCGGGAGGTGGTCTGGCCCATTTCGTCTGAGACATCCTCCGAACTCTAAGCTCTGAGATGCCGTGCGCGAGGTGGTCCGGCCCGTTTCGCTTGAGACATCTTCGAACTTTTGAGTTCTGAGCTCTGAGATGCCGCGCGAGAGGTGGTCCGGCCCGTTTCGCATGAGACATCCTCGAAATTCTGAGCTCTGAGATGCCGTGCGCGAGGTGGTCCGGCCCGTTTCGCCTGAGACATCCTCGCATTTCCGGGCTCCGAGATGCCGCGCGAGAGGTGGTCTGGCCTGTTTCGCTTGCGACGTCTTAGAAATTGTGAGCTCCGAGATGCCGCGCGCGAGGTGGTCCGGCCTGTTTCGCCTGAGACATCCTCAAAACTCTGAGCTCTGAGCTGCCGCGCAAAGGGGTGGTCCAGCCCATTTCGCCTGAGACATCCTAGCAATTCTGCGCTCTCTGATGCCGCGCGAGAGGTGGTCCGGCCCGTTTCGCTTAAGACATTCTCCAAACTCTGAGTTCTGAGATGCCCTGCGCGAGGTGGTCCAGCTCGTTTCGCCTGAGGCATCCTCGCAACTCTGAGCTCTGAGATGCCGTGCGCAAGGTGGTCCGGCCCGTTTCGCACAAGACATTCTCGCAACTCTGAACTCCCAGATGCCGCGCAAGAGGTGGTCCAGCCTGGGGGCCCAGAAGACCTCATGTTACATATCCCTCGGACCCTGGGAGCCCCAGGAGTCCCCAGAGAGCTTCAGGAGGCCGCAGGACGCCCAGGACAGGCCCCAGGGGTCCCCCGGAGATTCCCAGGAGGCTCCCAGGAGGCTCCAGGAGGCCCCCCATCAGAACGTGTCAAGTTAATACACATCCAGTGTCGATTCGTTGATTTTTCCTGCTCTTGTGGCCCCCCCTTTGGGGGGGCCCAGACGGCCAAATGTTAGATATCCCCCCTGGGAGCCCCAAGAGGCTTCAGGAAGCCCCAGGTGGGGTCCAGGAGGCCACAGGAGGCCCAGGAGGAAGCTCCAGGAGGTCCCCAGGAGGCCCCAAGAGGCCCCCGCAACTCGGAGCTCTGAGACGCCACGCTCGACGTGGTCCGGCCCGTTTCGCCTGAGACTTCCTCTCAGCACGTTTCGCCCGAGACATCGTCGCAACAAAGGGGTCCGAGATGCCACGCGCGAGGTGGTCCATGCCAGCCCGCACTGGACGGGCACGCAATCGACCTGGGAAACCGCAGTGGGTTTAAACACCCTGTTTCGGGATACTGCACTCCAGCTATAATTTAGACCGAATGTACGCGGCGCTAAGGCGAGAACCACATTTTGAAAATCACCCGCCCTCCATCTGTGAAACTGTTGCCAATCTTTAAGCTTCAGAGTCATACATGGTGAGGAAGTCTCAGGCGAAACGCCCGGCCCGCCCTAAAAACTGGCTTCGGGGTGCGACAGAGAGAAGTTACTTAGAAGGTAAAGGAGTCGAGGGGAGGGGGAGGGGAGGGGGAGGAGGGGGGAGGTGGAGGGGGAGGGGGAGGGGGGAGGGGGAGGGGGAGGTGGAGGGGAGGGGGGGGGGGAGGAGGAGGAGGAAGAAGAGGAGGAGGAGGAGGAGGAGGAGGAGGAGGAGGAGGAGGACGAGCTAGGTGCGCTCGCGTCATCTTTAACGTCTTAACCCTCCGTATCATTTCTTACCGTGGCGTATCTCTCCTCTCTATCCGCACAGTCAGATGTCGAGCACGGCAATGATCGCGAGAGCATACGCGATGCATGGTAGAGCACGTCATGGCATGGCGTAGGAGAGCACGGCAATGCGTAGCGCGCCATAGCATCACGTGGCTTTGCGCAGTGAAGCATTGCATCACAAAGCATTGCAAGGCAAATCATGGCATCGCACAGCGGCGCAGAACACAACACCGCACAGCATGTCATGGCATGGCGCCAGGTTCCTTGGAGGGTAAGTGGATTGTCTTCAAGAGGTCTGGGCCGGTCTGGAGTCGTGACTCCATGTCTAGGTCCATGTCTAGCTCCTACCTCCGCCTGTCCCATTAAGTTTTCTCCTTCATTCCTCCCTCCCCTTCTTCCCTCTAACCTTCTCCCTCTGCGCATCCGCCTTTCCTTTCTCTCGTGCCTCTCCTCCCTCTCCTCGTTTTCCTCGTCCTCGTCGCCCTCTGCCTCCTCTGCTTCCTTCTCGTCGTCGTCGTCGTCGTCTCTCAGCTTCGCTTCTGCTGCTCGTCCTGCTGCCCCTCCCGCTGCTGCTTCTCGTTCTCCCCCTGTCCGCTCCTGTCCTTGGCCTGCCCCCGCATTCAGGACATCGTCTCCAAGATCCAGGGCTTCCTGAGCTCGATCATCGACCCCGTGCTCGCGCCGTTGCGGTCGGGATGTGGGCAGACAGGGAAACGAGATCGACGCCCTTTGTGCATGCGTGCCCAGTGCCCAGTCTCTCCTTCTCCTTTCCCCACCCATCTCGGCGACGCGCCCAACGGGGGGAACGCAGAGGGGGCCTTCTCAAGAGGCTGAGAGGGCCTCCGGCCTTCTCAGAAGTTTTCGAAGCTTTCTCCGAAGCCACGGAGGGTGCCTCCGAAGGCCCGACAGCTTCCGGGAAGCCCCGCCGCCCTCTGCGACGGAATGCCCCCCTTTCAAGGCGTCCCCCCCTCGGAGCGCCGCCGGCCATCGCTGCCTTGTCTTGGGTATTGATGCTGCTGGCGCGAGGACCCCTGCCTCTGGAAGAAGATCGGCGGCGAGCCCGGGGGGGCAGCGAGAACGGGCGGGCCTTCTCAGGTGGCTCAGAAGTCCCCTGGCCTTCTGGAAAGGTTTCTGGGCCTTCCCGGAAGGCACAGAAAACCTCTCCGAAGGCGCGAGGGCTTCTGAGGAGCCCCGCCGCCTCTTAGAAGGCCTTCTCCTTCTCACTTCCCCCCCCTCGCTTGTCGCCGAGGTGCCGCGCCAGATCGGCGTCTGTGACTTCCCCTGAGATCCGACCCGGCGAAAAAACTGCAGCCCCGTAAAAAACTCACGCCCAGAGCCCTAGACCCCATCTGTCTGCGTCACGCTTCGAGCCTGGGCCCGAGAGGAGGCGAGTACGCCCGGCTCGAGAACATTGAGACGCCAGAATCTCAGGGTTCTGGCCCAGTCGAGCCAGAGAAGTTGCGGCCGGCTGCCAGGCTGCTGGCGCCGCCAATCCCCGAGGCGGAGCGCCAGGCTCTGGTGTAGGGAAGGAAAAGAAGGCCCGCCCGTTCTCACTTCCCCCCGGGCTCGCCGCCGATCTTCTTCCAGAGGCAGCGGTCCTCGTCAATACCGAAGACAAGCTAGCGATAGCCGGCGGCGCGCCGGGGGGATGTCTTGAAAGGGGGCATGCCGTCTCAGAAGGCTCGCCGCCGAGCACCCCCCTCCCAGCTTGCACACCCTTCCCCTTCCCTTGGGCGGCGATAGGTGGGGGGGCGATAAGTCCTTTTCGGACCCAGAAGGGGCTCTTTCGGGCCCGAAAAGGGCACCTTTCTCTCCCCCCCTCGCAAATTGCCTCGCATTCATTCGCGCCCAACTTCCTCTCCCTCTTAGTTTTCGCAGTCTGGCCCCTGCCCGCTCGAGGGCGCCCACCGACCGTGGTGAGCGGCCAGAGCGCCGCCGCGTGCGCTGCCGGTCTTCTCGTTTCCGGCCGGCCCGCCCACCCCGGGGGGCAGAAAGGCCTGACTTGGCCCCCCTTCCCCCCTTCTCCTCCTCCTCCTTTTCCGCGAGGAGGAGGAGGAGGAGCGAATCAGGGTGACCACGATACGGATAAAATGGGAATCAGGGTGAGGAGGAGGAAGAGGAGGACGAAAATGAGAAGAATCAGGACGGGACACGGGCACCTGGAACCCGGAACCGTCAGCCAGGAACCCAAAACCCAGAACCGGACCCGGGAACCAGGATTCGGGAACTGGGAACCGGGAGTTGGGAACGGGGAGCCGGGAACCAGGAGCCAGGAACGAGGATCCGGGAACCAGGAACCTGGAATTGGGAACCAGAACCTGGAGTGTGGAACTTGGAACAGGGAGCCAGAAATTCACCGGAACCGGGAACCAAAAACCGAGAACCGGGAATTCAGCGACGAAAAACTTGTTATTTTTCTTTCTTAGATATCCCTCCTCCCTCCTTCCTCCATCTTCCAGTCGGATCGCTCCGATCGCTGGCCGAATGCTCTCAGCAAGGCCGAGAATCTCGTTCGCAAGCGTCCGTGGTTCGCTCATGTCGACTAGCATCGCGACTGGTCTCGCCCGCTCACTCAGTCACCCACTCCCTCCCTCCCTCCCTCCCTCCATCCTCCCTCCCTCCCTCCCTCCCTCCCTCCACCCGCCGCCCTCCCCACTCTTCCTCCTCATGATCCTTCCAGCGGCTTCGGAGGCCTCCAGACCCCCCCGCCGCTTTCGGTTTCGGGAGGCGCCCCCACAGGCCACACGCGCGCCCGAGTCTCGATCCTCGATCCCGATCCTCGACCCTCCGCCCTCCTCGATCTCGGTCTTCGGCTCTCGATCCTCGACCCTCTATTGTCAGCCCTCGACCTCGGATCTCTATCTTCTCGTCCTCCTCGATCTCGTCGGGCCCTCCCACCTCCCCCCATCTAGCCTGGAAGGGGGCGGGAGGGTGGGGCCGCTGTGGCGCCGGGAGGTCGATCATCCCGTCTCTAGCGGGCTTCGACATCTCCTTCATGGTGCTCTGGTGCTCCTCCCCGCCCCGTCACGCGCGCGCGCGCTGGGCCCCCCCTCCTGGGCCGAGGGGGGGACGGTGATGGCGATGATGGCGATGATGGCGATAATGATAATGATGACGATCACGATGCTGATGACGACGATGACGGTGCCGATGTCGATGACGATGACTTTGATGATGGCAATGATGCTGATGCTGATGATGATGCTAATGCTGATGATGATGCTGATGCTGCTGCTGTTATTGATGACTGTGATGATGCTGGTGATGGTGATGGTGATGGTGGTGGTGATGGTGATTGTGATGGTGATGATGATGATGATGATGATGATGGTGATGGTGATCGTGATGGTGATTATGATGATGGTGATAGTGATGATGATGATGATGATGATGGTGGTGATGATGATGATGACGGTGATGGTGGTGATGATGATCGTGATGGTGATGGTGGTGGTGATGACGATGGCGATTATTATGATGACGACGTGGATGATGATGATGATGCTGATGATGATGATTATGACGTTGACGGTGACGACGACGGTGGCGATGATGATGATGATGATGATGATGATGATGATGATGATGATGATGCTGCTGACGACGACGACGATGGTGATGACGATGACGATATTGATGATGCTGATGATGATGCTGCTGCCGCTGACGATGATTATGATGTTGATGATGATGATTATGATAATGATGATGATCACGATGATGATGATGGTGATGATGATGATGATGATGATGATGATGCATGATGATGCTGATGATGATGACGATGATGATAATAGTAATACTAATGGTGCTGACGGTAATGGTGATGTGTATGATGATACTTGTGACGACGACGACGAAGCTGATGATCACGACGATGAACAGGATTGGGATGAGGATGAGGATGTGGATGAGGATGAGTGGGACGACGACGATGCTGATGATGGTGATGACGATGGTGATGATTATAATGATGGTGCTGATGATGATGATGTTGATGATGGTGATGATGTTGATGATGGTGATGATGATGATGATCATCACGCTGACGGTGATGATGCTGATGATGATCATGTTGATGATGCTGATGATGATGGTGATGTTGATGATGATGGTGGATGGTGGTGGTGGTGAGGAAGAATATTGCGATGACGAAGAGTAAGGCGATGAAGACGACGGAGACGGACGACGACAACGATTCTGCTGATCATGATTTTACTGCTGATGACGACGACGACGGACGACGACGATGGACGACGACGACGGATGACGACGAGTACGACGATGACGACGATGAAGTTATGATGAAGCTGCTGCTGATGATGATGATGATGCTGATTATGATGGTGATGATGAGGACGACGATGACGACGGAGGCGGCCGACGACGACGATTATGATGCGGATAATGACGACGGACGACTACGACGATGATGGACGACGTCGTCGAAGACGGATGACGACGGTTACGAAAGCGGACGACGACGACGATGATGACGACGACGATGATGATGCTGATGATCGTGATGAGGATGATACTGGTGATGATGATGGTGGTCGTGGTGATGATGATGATGATGATGGTGATGGTGATGGTGATGATGATGGTGATGGTGATGGCGATGGTGAGTATGATGATGGTTATGGTGATGATGATGATGACGATGATAATGATGATGATGATGGTGGCGGTGATGATGATCATGCTGATGGTGAGAATGATGGTGGTGGAAATGGTGATGGTGGTGGTGATGATGAGGGTGATGGTGGTGATGATGATGGTGAGGATCATGGTGCTGATCATGGTGCTGATCATGATGATGATGGTGGTGATGGTGATGATGGTGATGGTGTTGGTGGTGATGACGATGGCTATTATTATGATGATGATGGTGATGCTGTTTTTGACGATCGTAAAGTTGTTGATGATGTTGATGATGATGGAGGTGGTGATGGTGATGGTGATGGTTATGACGGTGAATGTGATGGTGGTGATGATGATGATGATGATGGTGGTGATAGTGATGGTGATGGTCATGATGATGATGATGATGATGGAGATTGTGATGGTGATGGTGATGTCGATGGTGACGGTGAAGGTCATGACGGTAATGGCGATGACGATGGTGATGATGATGAGGATAAAGGTGAGGATGAGGATGATGATGATGGTGATGGTGATGGTGATTGTGATGGTGATGATGGTGATGGTAATGATGACGGTGATGGTGATGGTGATGGTGATGATGATGGTGTTGATGATGATGATAACGATGATGGTGTTGATGTGGTGATGCTGATGATGATGTTGATTACAGCGATGATGATGACAACGACGACGACGGGGATGAGGAGGCGGAGGAGGATGACGGTGAGGACGACGACGACGCCGACGACGACGACGTCGACGCCGACGACGACGACGACGATGAAAGTGTTGAGGACGACGACAACAACGATGATGATGACGATTCTGCTGACGATGGTGATGGTGATGATGATGACCATGATCAGGATGATGAGGATGAGGATGAGGACGATGATGATGGTTATGATGGGACGAGGACGATTCTGATGATGGTTATGATGACGATTATGATAATGATGATGATGAGCAGGTGGATGGCGATGATAGTTATTATGTTGGTGTTGGTGATGATGGTGATGATTGTGATGATGATGATGCTGGAGCGAATGCGGATGATGTTCGGGATGTTGATGATGACGATGATGATGATGATGAAGACGATCATGATGATGCTGATGATGATGATTCGGATGATGGTTATTATTGGGATGATGATGAGGATTATGATGACGATGAAGTTGGTGGTGGTGATGATGACGATGATGGTCATCGTGATGATGGGGATGATGTTTGGGATGATGGTGATGCTGATGATGACGATGATGATGATGACGACTACGAAGACGACGCAGACGACGGACAACAAAGAGGATGGGGTGCAGGTGCAGTCGGATGACGATGAGGACGACGACGACGACGACGACGGACGATGACGACGACGACGGACGACGACAACGACTAAGATTATGATGATGATGATGATGATGATGATGATGATGGTGGTGATGATGATGCTGATGATGATGATGATGGTGATGATGATGATGATGATGACGACGATGATGATGATGACTATGATGATCTGATGATGATGATGCTGACGGTGATGGTGGTGATGGTGTTGGTGATGATGATGTTGAGACAGACGTCGACGACGACGACGACGATAGTGGTGATGATGATTTTGAGGATGAGGATAAGGACGGCGATGGTGATGGCGACGACGATTATGATGATGACGATGATGAAGATGATTAGGATGATGATAAGGATGATCAGGACATGGTGACAATTGTGATGATCAGATCTGACATGTCAGCAGGGGACATTGAGTGCGGTTTTGATGCTCGGAAGGCGGTGGTTCGCATTCCAGATTGAGCTCAACATCATCATCCACTCATTTTCTTTATTCGTCTGCGCTTCGTGTCCTAATCAGGCGATATGGATGGTTGTGGGCCGCGGCTAGCTGTCTCCGGGCCGCGTGAATGCTGCTGTCTAGGTTTCTCATGGTTTGGAGGCGCATCGTTGTCTGTCATTCACCAGACATTTCCTCCGTAGCCACGCTGGCCTAACCAGCTTTACCAGCTTTCATATTTCCGTGAATCGAACATCCTTTCCTCGTGTGTTCGTTTGCTTCCGAGTGCTTTCTGCAGTTGCGCGGCTCGCCTTGCAGATGGTTTTGTTCCCTTTGAGGTCGAGGCCAAGTCGTGGACGACAATTTTGGAGTTGATCCCATTCGTTCGCGTCCCTGATCTCGTCTTCTACGCTGTGGCGGCGCACCTGGGGCAATTTCAGGATCACATCCTTCTATTATTGACCATTCCCCAGGTGATGTTGCATTGCGCAATTATGGCCGCTCAGTTGCCGGTGGAGGGTACCGCCGCAGAAGGGGAAGCAACCATGCGCGGGATACGCCCGCTCGAGGCAAACCAGGTGGGCCTAGTGTGGCGTAGTTTCGTGGCCCGCCCTGGTTTCGAGCTGCACGCGAAGAAAAATCCGCCAGCTCGTGCAGATTTGGCCGCAGTGCTGCTGGCATCTGATCGCCGTGGCAGACGACCAGGTGCGCGCCGAGCATTTGCACCGGAGCAGTTGCAAGTGCTGGCCACCAGACTGGGACAGCCAGAGGCCGCGGTCCATGGTCCACCACCTCGCTGCCGCGGACGAGGCTCTCTGGGACTACGCGTAAGGCACCGCGCTGCTGCGTGGGTCTCTCGTGGCGGCCGCGGCGCCCTCCGCTCGACCGAGGAGGCGGCCGCGGTGCTCCGGCTGGGCACCAAGCTGCCTTTTCGCAGCTCGCAGAGTTCGCGTGCCCGACGCCAGCCGCCACAGTCCCCGCCTCGCAGCAAGCCCGCCGCGAGCTCGAGAACGCACTCTGCGTCGGCGGCCTGCGCTCCGCTGCTACCGCGGTCGCCCGGCTGCCGCGCCCCTGCGCGCTGGGCAAGGGAATGGCTGTCTTCTGCGGTCGATGGATCTCGGAGCGGCCCGAGGCCCTCGCCGTGGCCCAGCAGTTTTGCGACAATACACTAGTCGGCCCAGAGCGCGATCTCGTCGAGGAGCGGCGCGCCCGACTGCGAAAATTTCAGCGCCTGCAGCGCCTGCGCGGAGGCGCCGGCGGAACCCGAGTGGGGGAAGCCGTCTCCGCTACATGCGGCGACCCGTGGACGTGCCTGCGCGACTGGTGCTTGATAGGCGTGCCGTAGGGCGTGGGGGTGCCCATCCCCATTTGCGGCATCTTCCTGGTCTTCTCGCAGTCGGACGGAAGGCACCACGACGGTGGATTGGCCTTGGCCTTGGCGCAAGGCGTGTTGAACTATCAGCCAATGGCCGACGAGTCAGAAGCTGCGGCTTCCGAGGTACACCGCTACCTGGCCAATGATTTCGCAGTCTCGATCACGGAGTTCACGGCCTTGCAGAGGTTCCTGGGTTTATCGGTGGCGCCGCTTTTCCGGGCCAAGCCAGACAAAACAGTCAAGCTGCACGTCATCGTCGATTTGAAACGGAGCAAGCCCGTTCTCGTCACCTCCCATGTCCGGGTGCCGGGGCGGCCCGCGCCCCCGCGAATCTGCGACGTCGCCCAGGACCCGCCTGTTCTCACTTGCGGCGCGGAGCCGACGATGCACGGCGATGAGAGCTGCGACATGAAGTTCTCCATTGCAGACTTGCCCGACGCGTGAATGCATGCGCAGACGCACCCAGATGAGCTACGCGACTGCGAGTCGTCCGACGTGGTGCTTGGACGTCTGCTGTTGTGGATCACGCAATGCTTCGGCTAATCTGGCGCCCGATCATCTGGTGCCGCGTGGCCGCCGCCCTCGCGAGGCTTGCGCAGTCCTCCGTCGAACAGAGCCACGCCCGCATGCAGCTGCACCTGGGCGACCCTATTTGCGCGCTCTGGGGCTCGCGCGCAGCGCGACCGACAACTCGGTCTCGCGCTTTGGATCCTCATCGACCAGGGTATCCGAATCGCGTGGCGCGGGGCCGTCCGTGGGCCCGCAGTAGTGCGGATCGGTGCTGCGATCGCTGCCAACGTTGCATCCGGCGAGATGACCGTCGCCGCCCGCGCCAACGGCGCCGAAAAAGCTGCCTGCGCTGCTCGGCCAGTTGGGCAACGGCGCCATGATCGGCCTCCAGGCGCTGGAGCATGGAGCAGTTCACCGGGCAGCACTTGCTCCTGGGTCGCGGGGCTGTTGCCGCGCATCCGCTGGGCCGTTGCCATCGTGCACGCGGCGGGGGCCCCGGCAGAGAGGGGCGTCCGATCGGGCGCGGAGGGGCGCAGGTGACAGCGGAGGAACTACCCGCGACCGAAGTGCGGCATGGTCGCGGCCAGGCGGGTCGATTTGCTTTCGCGATGGTTTGCGGCCCCCCGGCCAGGCGTGGAAGGGCGCGTGGCCAGGCGAGTCGCGCGGGACAGCGATCCACCAGTTGCGGCCATCATCGTCGATGCTTCTCCGTGGGGCCTCGGCTGAACATTGGCGCGCGCAGCCGCTGGCGGCGACGCGCTCGACGAGGGCGCGTCGCAGCTCCTCGGCCGGCGGGGGTGCTCCAGCGCCCGGCAGGCTGTGGAAGCGCTGGCGCTGTCGTCGTGATTGGCAGTCCCTGCTCAACTTCCCTGTCGATTAGTTAGGTTAGGAACTGATTTCCTTCGCCCCGAACCCTCTCCCTTGCGCTTCGCTACTTGTGTCTCGCGGGTCGGGTCCTCGGTGCGGGGGGTGCGAATGGGCCCCCGTGCCTGTCCCGACCTGCCTGGTGCCCCCTGCTGCACTTTTTCCGCTAGCTGGTATTGGCGATGGCGCGCTGACTGCTGGAAAGTGGAAGATCTTCATCTTCGCACGTTGATCTTCGTTGCCGAACTTACCAGCGGATGAGGGGATCGCCCCGTCGCTTGATTTTTGTCGCAGCCACCAGCAGGGTCGCGGTGCGCGCCTGCAGCGACGTGCTTGACGAGAACGCGCGCCGCTGCTCTTCACCCAGCGAAGGTGCTCCAGCGCCGGGCCGGCTTTGAAAGCGCTGGCGCTCTCGTCGCGAGCTGCAGTCCTTCCTTGCCTCCCTTGCCGACTGGGGTTTTACAGCGTGGTGTGCAGCCCGTTTAGTCATTGGCTCATTTCCTTCGCCCCGAACCCCTTCCCTTGCGTTTCGCCATTTGCGTCTCGCGGGTTTGGTGTCGGGGCGGGGGCGTGAGTGGCCCCTTTCATTTCGCCGTTCAATTTTCGTTGCCGCATTGAACGACGCATGCTCGGGGGTGATCGGCCCTTCGGCCAACCTCCCCATGCACGCCCGTCGAGTTTCCTCGCCGATGCCCCCCTCGCATGGCGAAGCCTACAGTCGATCCGCACGGCAAGGATGGGTAACCTTCCCAAGGATGCCCTTGCATGCTTGCCTCCCCGGTCCATCTTTAGCCACTTCCGTTGGCCGCGCCCCCCTCGAAGCCCTTCGAATTGGCCTTCCACGGCCTTGGGCCTTGCATCCTTATCGCGCATCCTTCTGATACGGGGCCGACTGTATCCTAGTGGGGAGTGCCCAGCGCCCGATCAACGCGTGGCGTCCAGAGTCGGGGCTGAGCCAGCGGGGCGAGGGTGCGCCTCCTGAGGCACGGGTCGGCCAGCCTCGCGGCCGCCCAGGCCTGGGCCGTTCGCTTGCGTCAGCCAGCCGCGCGGCCTGGGCTCGACGATTCAGGCCCGCAGGCCTTGCGGGCACTTCGGGGCCGAAGATTCGCGCTCCTGTGGGTTTAGGTTATCTTCGCCTGGACCAGGCTGGCCCCGCGGCCCTATAGGTCATCTCCACCTCCAAGAGGCTGGTTCGAACCCCACGGGTTCAGGTCATCGCTGCTTCCGCGGGGCTTGCGATTCGGGGCTCCTGGGCCTGGGTCGTCCTGCGCGGCGTCATCTTACCCAGCCCGTCCTACCTGGGCTAAGGTCATTTCCGCTTCCACGAGATGGGCCTAGGTCATATCCGCCATTTGCGAGCTGATGGTTCGAACCCCATGGGCCAGGGTCATTCCCGCTTCCACGATGCGTGTGATTCGGGCCCCATGGGCCTAGTTTTTTTTTCCGCTTTCACAAGGCTGATGTTTCGGGCCCCACGGGCCTAGGTCGTTTCGCTTTCACGAGGCAGGTGATTCGAGCCCCTGGGCTTTATTCACCCTCGCCTTCACCAGGCAGATGATTCGTGCGCCCTTGGGCTTAGGCCATCTCCGCCTCCACGAAGCCCATGATTCGGGTCCCGTGGGCCTAGATCATCTCCGCCTCCACGAGGCTGATGGTTCGAACCTTACGGGCTTAGGTCATCACCGCCTCCGCGAGGCTCACGATTCGGGCCTCCTGGGCCTGGGTCGTCATGCACGGTGTTATCTTAGCCAGACGTCCGTGCAGGACTTGGCGCATTCGGTTTGAGAAAAAGGAAATTGCGACGCCTCTCTCGCTCCCTCTGGTCCGCATTGACGGTGGCAGAAAGCGAGCGTATTGTCGTTTATGATGGTTATGATGATGATGATGATGGTGGTGGTGATGATGATGTTGATGATGATGTTGCTGATGATGACGATGATGTTGATGATGCTGATGGTGATGCTGATGATGACGATGATGATGCTGACGATCATGGTGATAGTGATGATGATGATGACGATGATCATGCTCATGATGATGCTGATGATGGTGTTGTTAGTGCTGCTGATAATGATAATGACGATGATGATGATGATGATGATGATGATGATGATGCTGATGATGACGATGATGTTGTTGTTGATGATGTTTTTGGTGATGATGATTGTGCTGCTGATGATGCTGCTGATGATGATGCTGATGATGTACATGCTTCAGATGATGTTGATGATAATGATGCCGATGCTGCTGATGCTGCTGATGATGATGGTGATGGTGATAAGGATGAAGATGAGGATGATGATGAGGGCGAGGGTGAGGGTGGGGCGGAGGAGGACGAGGAGCAGGAGGAGGAGCAGGAGGAGGGGGAGGACGAAGAGGAGGAGGAGGAGGAGGTCGAGGAGGAGGGTAAAAGAAGACCATAGTATACCCAATATGCATCAACGTCAACGATGATGCAACACACCCTTCCATACATGCTTATTGTTACTACCAGAAGTGCCCCCTTGCAAGACCAGCCCCTGTTGGCCTGCCATCCAGGTGAGAGCGTCGCTTTGCAAATGAACTTGTAAGGAATGCGCAAGCGAAGGCTCATACAATTCAGCAGGGTGTCCAGCGACATCCCCGTTTTGGAAATGGACCGTTCCCATCAGTGAAATTAATGAACATGCTTACGCGTCTGGCCGTGCACTTCGAGGACGCCTGCAGCGAGAGCTCCATGTTGGCAATGAGGCGTCCTAAATTCGTAGCTGGATCATATGTTCAGATTTCTGGTCATTCGGAAGTTTATGGAGGTCTCAAGCAATAGCTCCATTTGGAAAAGGAAAACGTTCTCCATCCCCGTAGCCAGTCAGTCGTTTCAAGCAGAGTGTGCGCGGCGTTAAGGCGAGAGTCCTATTTAATCGAGCCGCCCGCCATCAGTGCAGCTGTTGCTTTTTTTAAACGTTCAATGTCATGAATGATGAAGAAGTTTCGGGCGAAATGCCCAGCCCGCCCTACCGACACGTCTCTGGAGGTGCGACAGGGAGGAGGAGAAGAAGGAGACGAAGGAGGAGGAGGAGGACGACGAGGACGAGGAGGAGGAGGACGACGAGGAGGAGGAGGAGAAGGAGGAGGAGGACGAGGAGGAGATGAAGGAAGTAGGAGGGGAACGGGTAGGAGGGTGACGAGGCGGAAAAGGAGCAGGGGCAGGGGAGGTTCGAGGCCGCGGCTGCCGCCGCCAGCGCCGTCGTCGCCATCGCCGTCGCTGTTGCCGCCAGCACCGTCGGTGCTGCTGGCGCAGTCGTTTCTGTCGTTACCGTCGTTGCCGTCGTCGTCACAGCCGTTGCCGCCGCCGCCGCCGTTACCGCCGTCGCCGCCGCCGCCGTCGTCGCCGCCGCCGTCACCGCCGTCGCCGCCGCCGTCGTTGCCGCCGTCGTTGCCCGCCGTCGTTGCCGCCGTCGTTGCCGCCGTCGTTGCCGTCGCCGCCGCGGTTGCCGCCGCCGCCGCCGTCGTCGCCGCCGCCGTCGTCGCCCTTCTCGTCGTCGGCGGGCTGGGCAGGGCGCGCTCGGGCCGGGCAGGTTCGTGATCGAGCAGGCCCAGTCCGCAGCCGTGGCCATCATCTTCGGCGCGATGACGTACGGCTGCGCGGGGCGGGTGGCGAAGCGGGCGGCGGCGGCGGCGGCGGCGGCGGCGACGACGACGACAACGACGACGACGACGACGACGACGACGCCGCCGCCGACGACGACGACGACGTCAGGAGACGCGGGCAGGCGACGGCGACGGCGACGGCGACGGCGACGGCGACGACCACAACGTCCAGCAGACGACAGGGGATGGCGACTCCGACGGCGGCGACGCACTTCCCCTTCTCCTCCCCCTGCTCACTTTCCTTCCTCGTCTACCTTTTTCGCCTCCGCTTGGAATGGTAGCTCCTTGTCCAGTGCCCTGTTGCCTTGCCTCTGCCCAATCGTATCCCCTTGCCACTTTGACGGGTGTGGGTCGGGTCATCCGTTGTGGCTGTTTGGTTCAAGGGATTCCTGACCGCGCCCGTTCGATATGTGCTATACATCGCCCTACAATTTTCCTCACTTGCGGAAAACAATATTTCACATTTTGCACCTTTTATTTTAGTTGGTAGCGGAGCAGTTTCGCCCGTGTTCCAATACCATTGCCGCCATGTCCCGTTCGCATCGATAGCCATGGTTTCCACCTTCCGTCGCTCTACATCGCGACGCCTGCACGATACGTCACTTAACGGTACGTCAGGGCTGGGCCAGCCCATCCGCAATAACACTACGGCGTGCCGATTCGCATCCCGCTCTACATCCGCCTTCAGCATCATCGCGTTCGTGCACGTCTTCCCGTTCAGTGCGACGGAGACGTTACTCGAGGGTCCGTCGGGGCATCCGCCCATCACCCAGGACCAGTGAACGATAACGTGCGCAACCAGTAGTTCATCAAGGACAACAGTACCAAGATCTACAAGGACCGCTGTGCCACCTTTCCCGGGCATGTTCGCACTGTGTCTGGGCAGCTCGCGGACCCTTCATTGTCAGTGCACCCGCCCAGGCGTTAGACAATGGCTCGACACGACGCTCACATTAGTAGTGCCAGAACGGGGCCCCGACCTTTTCGAAATTGTGTCTCGCGAGCCCTAAGAGGAACAAACAAAAATGAAATCCGGCGATTGCGTCGCCAGTGCCCAACTGGGATGCAGTGAGAGTGAAGAATTTGTGCTTTCACCCCCCCGAGATCATGCAGTGGCGGGCAAGGGCTGGGACGCCATCGTTCCGAGGCACCGCGCCTCGGGACCCGACCTTTCGCTTTGCCTTTTCAAGCCCGCCAACCGGGCAGGACCGGATCCGGACGCGCATTCCTCCTAGACGATCGTGCAACTGGCGGTATTCAGCGCAGCCACCGCGCGGCGCACGAACAGCATTCCCATGAATGTGTCGCGGGATGCCCCGAGCGCCGTCAGCCATGCAGTGGCTCGACAAAAGCAGACGCCCAATGTGCTGACGAGGAGGAAGACATCCGGGGCAAGTACCCCCGGCATTCATGCGACTCCGATCGAGCACCCCCGGCCCCCAGCACTTCTACGACATGTGGAGGGAGCTACATTCCGGATGGGAGGCAACCGGAGTCGGCACGCTCGCTATCGCAAGCTGCGTCGCCTGCATGGGTGCAGGCGGTGGCAGCGGCAACATGCGCCACCTCCGCACCCGCGGGACCGGGCGCCAGGCTCGCGCGCCGCTCGCGCGGGGGGGCCAGCGCGAGAGGGAGGCTCGCGCGAACGCATCGGCCCAACTTGCGCTCCTCGGCCCGTGGCCGGGGGCGCCAGGAACGGCGATCCATTTCAGAGCGCTGGCCCTTGGGCCGGCAGACGGCCGACTTGCAGCGGCTACTCCGAGTTCGTCGAGCGGCTCGTGGCAAGCGATTGGCCGCCACCATTGGCCAATTTGGGCAGGGGCGTCGTCGTCGTCCTCGCCCTCTCCGCGCGACGCCGAGCTTCGACGACAACGGCGGGAGGTGGCCGACCTCGTGGGCCGCGCGCGAGCCTCTGCAGCGCCGGCGGTGCGAGTGACTGCGTCGCCGGGCCGTCGGGCAGAAGCCGGGGGTCGCCGCCGGCCGCGCCGGCTTCAGGAACGCCAGCAGCGCACGCAGCTCCAGCGGCCTCCACAGCACCACGACCACCAACAACATCACAGTGGTGGGCGCAAGTGTCGCCGAGCGCGTTCCACCACTCGCGGAGTACCTACTCGCAAACACCCCAAAAAACACATGTCTGCTTTGATGTAATTTATCGTAGATCCCCTGTGGCGGACCCAGGCCATTTGCGAGTGGCAACTTTGCGAGTAGTGGAATGCGCCTGTCTAAAGTGGGCTGCGCGTTCCCGCTGGGAGTTGCCAGGGGCGCGACTGGATGGGCGACCTCGCCGCGCGCGTCGCCGCGCCCCCAGCCCAATCTCCCAACGTGCAGTTGCCGAGGTGGGCTTGCGTGTTTTCAGTCTTGGCCCTCGGCATCAGGGCGTCGCGTGGATCGAGCTCCGCCTGGTCGCCGCAGTCCACGTCGGCGGCAACGTTGCCGCGAGTGCCGGAGTCTGCCCAGGACTTGGCTCTGGTCATTCAGAACAGCCCCGTCGACGTGGGCCGACCGCCCGGGAGAGAGGCCGCGCGACGTGGCTCGCCGGCCGCGACGCCTGGATGTCCGGCGGCGGCCGATCCGAAGGCGACGCGCGCGCCGCCCTCGATGGCGCGCAGCGACGGCACTCAGAGGCGCATTTTTATCATTATTATATGAAACGAGTTGTGGGTGGGAGAAAAGAGCGCGATGTCCGCCTTGGCCCCCGTCGGACGAGCGGAAACGCGAGCGCAGTGGCGCGCGTGGTCGCGCGCGACCCGCCGTTGGTAATAGCGCGAATGCGCGGGCGTCGCGGCGTCGACGACGGCGACGGCGACGGCGGCTGCGGCGCCTGCGCCGACGGCGACGACGACGGCGGCAACGGCGACGGCGGCGACGACGACGAACATCGCGGCTACGGCGGCGACGGGGCCCGGGCCCACGGGCGAACTTGCGCCCCGCCTTCGCCCCCGGGGCCCCGCGCCTAATTGCGCGGGGGGGGGGGGGATTTTTTGCGCGCCTTTCCCCCCTGCCGCCCCTTCGCCTTCCCAGGGCTCGACGCTTTTTTAGGGGTGTATCGAGCGGCGCGCCTTTGCTAGAACCGCTTCTTCGTTGTAGTTAGACTGTTTCCTCTCTTTAGTAAAACCGCTTCTTCGCTTTACTTAAGCCGCTTTTTTTCCTCGCCGTAGCAAAGTCCGCGATTTGCCTCGGCGCCGCCCCGGGGGCGCGGCGGCGGCGCGAGGCCGGGGCCGGGTCGGGGGGCGGGGGCCCTTGTCATTCCTGCCAGTTCACCCCGCGATGCATTTGCTCGAGTAATCAGGGTCGCGTTGCTTCCGGTCGCGGCGTCCCTCGGGCGCGTTTCCAGCGAGTTGCAGATGCTCCTTGACGAGGGATTCAGGGCGTGAGCGCAGGGCGTGGCTCGGAAATTGCATCGCGCCGCCGCGGTTGCCCCGCAACGGAGCAGCATCGCTTTAGTAATAGGCTTGTCTGCTTTTCCAGTTTGCTCCTTCAAGGTAATACTGCGGATCTTCGGCTTCCATGGCGCCTCGACGAGCTCCGCGGCGCAAAGCTTGCGCTGGGGCTCGCGCGGCGCCGGGCCGCGCTGCGCTGGGCGGAGGCGCCTGTTCGCCCTCCTCCCGCGACGACCGCTGCGCCGACTACTCCGCCACGACGTTCAGCGGTGGCGATAGAGGGTGCCCAATCTGCCTCGAGGACTTCCAGCGCGGCGAGCGGATGGTACGCTTGCTGCGCCGCCGCACCTTGCATCCAGCGTGCCACCTGCAACTCTTGCGGAGCACAGGCGCCCGCTTGATGGATGATGCTTGATGTGCTGGTCCGGCGCGCCGCGGACAGACCGACGTCATTGCCGAGTTCCGCTTCGTTGGCGCGGATCGTGCGCCGACGGTTCCCGCGCCCCTAGCGCCGGCCCGTGCGGCTGCAGACAGTGCGCCCGCGGTTCCGGCAATTGCGTCGCTGGCTCGCGCGGCGTCGGGCAGGGGCGTGCAGGTGTAGATCGCGCCGCAGCAGGGCCCTGCGATGTCCCCGGCCGGCCCCCTGCCCCGGGGCGCCCCAGCCAGACCTCGTGCCGGCCGCCAGGCAGTGCGTCCAGCTTCTCGTCCGAAGTGGGCGCGTCGGCGCCCTGCGACGCCTGGCTGGGCGCGCGCGCGCCGCCGCGCAGGCCGACGTTCCCGTGGTGGCCGACCTCGTCGAGTACAGGTTCGAGCCCATCAAGCGACGCGCCGCGCTACCTGGCGAGCGCCGGCCTGCCAGGTGGCCGGTTAACGTAGGCGTCGCAGTCGACGCGGGCTCCAGGGCCGACCTCTGGGGGCCGCGTCTCGACGTGAATCTGGCGCGCAAGGCGTTGGAAGCCAAATTGCGGCTCTCCAAGGAGAAGTTGTCGCCCCTATTTTGCGGTGCCGGCGACGGGTAGCAGGTGGCGAACTGCGACGTTCACTGCCCGATCGCAGCGACTTCCCGCGACGGCGCGACCAGTCAGTGCAGCGCGTGTGCCCCAGCCGTGGAGGGCGCAGGTGCTCGCCCCCCTGCCTCGTCAGGTCTGCAGTCCGCGCAGTCCAGCGACGGGGCGGTGGAGAGGCGCCGACAGGAAGCGCCTCGCGTTTCTCGGGCCAGGCGGCTGCGAGATCACCGCGCGGGGCCCCGGCGCCGCCCTTTTCGACCTCGCGTCGGCGCCGAGCGGCCATCCGCGCATCCCTGTCGACGACTGCGACGAGCTCAGGTTGCGCTCCCGGGACCTGCCGCTCATGCAGCTCGCGCCGCTGGCGGCGGGCAACGACGACTGGGATTCCCGCGCCGCCGACGGCCGCGTGTTCCAGAAGCTGAACGTCCAGCTCCTCGGCACCAACGCACGGGCGCCCTCGCGGGGCACGCCCAGCGTGGACAGGGTCATCTTTGACTAGGGTCAGCTTGGGCGTCGGGATCGCCGCGGGGGCATCTTGAGGAAGACCAGTGGACCGGTCTCCAACGCCCTGGAGATCTTCGAGCAGTTTTCCGACCTCCACTGCCCAGGCGTGCGCGCTGGTCCGCGTCGATGGTCGCAGCAGCTTCGACGCCCGGACTTGGCCGTGGAGGATGGCCGAGCCACTCGTCCAGAGCGCAGTTCCGTCGCTGTTTGCGGCGCCGCGTCTCGCGAACTACGTCACCAAATGCGGCGTTCGATCAGTCACCTTCCCAGCTGCGGCTGCGGGCCCCGCTGAGGGAGAGATCGCGCGCGAAGTTGCCGATCACGCGCGCTACGCATGCAAGGCGCGCAAGCGCAACGTGCGGGTCTTCCCAGCGATCAGCAAGTTCAGCTACCAAGCAGCGCAGACCTCGGAGCATCAGACGAGGCTGCTGCACCACGCGCGCCCGCAGGAGGGCCAGGAGCCAGCTCGGCATCCAGCGCTGGAGCTCAAGGTACGGGTTCGGGCGATTGTGCCGCTCGACGGGGGATCCGAGCCAGCGCAGCGCGTCGGGTAGCGCCACGAGTTGCCGACGCGGCTGCAGGCGACCCAAAGCCCTTAGACTGGACTCGCTTCGACATCACTTCCTCCTTTCGGGCACTTCGCAGTGACTCGCATGGAGCACGCATGCAGGAGCTGCGCGCGTTACACCTCCGGTGGTGGCATGCCGCCGAGGAGGAGATGACGCGAGCACTGCGAGCAGCCAATTTACCGCAGGATATTCTCAACTTCACCCCCACGGTGGTCAACAACTGCAGGGAGTGCCGCAAGTGACTACCGCCAACTCGAGACCCTTCCTACACTCCGCCTGTCAACATGATTGATTCAAGCAGCACGTCGAGCGCGACATCCTTCTTTACAAGGATCGCATTATATTCCATCTGATCTGTTGCGCCTTTCAGTGGCATGACGGCCAGGAGGTCACGTCCAGGAACGACTCGACGCTGCTTGCCACCATCGACCGCTCATGGTCCAGCTGTTCGGCTTTGATCGTGGGCGGCGAGGGCGGGATGACTTCAATGTACTTCCTGGAGGAGATGAAGATGAGAGGGGTGCAGGTTGACAGACGTGCTCCGCGCCAGCACGCTCGTTTCGTCGATCGCCGCGGGACCATCTCCTCGCTCTCCCCCTCCCCGCTCCCCCTCTGGGAGGCAGGATCCGGACCGCCGCGCGGCCCCCCTTCCCGACCGGTGGCACCCCGGGCCCCCGCTAACCCGCCCCAGGGGCCGCGGACACCATGACGTACTACTCGTCGAGGTGAAGGCGCGTGGCCAGCCAAGTGACGAGGAGGAGGAGGCGGAGGAGGAGGAGGAGGAGGAAGAGGAGGAGGAGGAGGAACATGAGTAGAAGTAGGAGCAGGAGGAGGAGGAGGAGCAGGAGCAGGAAGAGGAGGAGGAGGAGGAGGACGAGGAGGAGAAGGAGGAGGAGGAGGAAAAGGAGGATGACGGAGGAGGGAGGAGGATAGAGGAGGGAGAGGAGGAGGAGGAGGAGGAGGAGGAGAGGAGGAGAGGAGGAGGAGGAGGACGAGGAACGATGACGAGGAGCGAGGACGAGGACGAGAGGAGGAGGAGGAGGAGAGGAGGACGAGGACGGGAAGGAGGAGGAGGAGGAGGAGGAGCAGGAGGAGGAGGCAGGAGGAAAAGAGGAGGAGCGTAGCAGGAGGCAGGAGGAGGAGGAGGAGGAGAGGAGGAGGAGGAGAGGAGGGAGACGAGTCGAAGAAGACGAGGGCGATGAGCAGGGAGGAAGGAGGATGGTAGAGGAAGAGTAGGGAAGGAAGTGGAGTGGTACTAGGAATGCTGGATGAGGAGGAGGAGGTAGGATGTGAATATGTTGGTGGTGGAGGGCAGGATGAGGAGGAGAGGTGAGGGGTGATGGAGGAGGTAGGGATGGCGGAGGGATGGAGGAGGGAGATTAGGGGGGAGTGGAGGGAGGGAGGAGAGGGAGAGTAGGGGAGGGCGGGTGAGAGGGAGGAAGGAAGGGAGGGAGGGAGGAGGAGTAGAATGATGAGGAGGAGGGGGGGGAGGAAGGAGGGGAGGAAGGAGGGAGGAGGGATATTGGTGAGCCCCTTGCCGTTTGGCCCCATCTGGGGAGGGTCAAGGTCGATGAGGTCGGTCTCGGCCATGTCCTTTGCCCGTTCCTATGGTAGTGCCGCGATGAGAGCCCTCGTCTCTAGCGTCTCCCTCGGGTTGTCGTCGCGCTTGGTCTATTTCCAGATGGCGTTACGCCAGTGGGGTAGGTGAACCGGTCTGGCGGACCAGTGACCTGCGGGGGTCGTTGGCGTCCGCCTCAGGTCGGTTCTTGCCGAAGACGCTCCTCACAGCGTCGGTTCAGCTGGTGCTGGGATGCGTTGTACTGGGTATTCATCCATCTTCTTGGGGTGTTCGCTGGAAAATGCACTGGTCCCACTTCCAGTGCCGCGTAGGTGAACTCCTTGGTGAGCACCTCGGAGCCCAAGTGTGCCAGGACTGGTGATCGTGCCGCGGGTGCTGCGAAGGATGGGTCTCGTCTTGCGTTTTCAGGTGGCTTGTACTCGAGTAGCTTTACTCCCGGTCGTAAACGTTGGTAGTGAAGGACCCTTCGGATGGTCATGCTGTTGGAGTTCATGTTCCGCGCTTGGTGCGATGTCCTCACGGCCGTGCTTCTGCAGCTGCGCAACTCTTTCCGCGTTCTGCGAGGTGTGTTTTTTGGTGCCTTCGGTAATCTTGATCTCTGCTTTCTTGGCGAAGGTGATCTTGGGCAGCAAATGGCAGACCTTGTACTTGATGATGGCGTCGTAGCATTCACTGCTATCTTTCAAGGACCTGCCGAATTGTAGGTCTACCGCAGGTCCCATCGGCACAGCGAATTGTTGTGGCGCGAGGCGCCGCGGGGGTCTAGAAGGAGTCGGTGAAGCCGAAAACTTGAGCCAGATGTCTGCGGTGAGGTGGTTCACGTGATTGATGAGAGATTGCCATTGGACCCGATGATTATTCTTATCCCTAGGCTGAGTTCGTAGTATTTGGTCAGGTGGGTTCGGAGCTGCCCCCCAGGTCAGGCGTGCGAGAACCCCTGACTCGCGTAGCTCAGTTTGTCGATTGAGGTATCGCTTGTCAACGGACATGCCCCAGTTATGGTGGGCCGCACCTGGTAGTTCCTCCCCCTCTTGCCGCATAAACTGCTCAGATTCCCTGATTTCCCAGTCGGTATCATGGTCTATTGGGTGGGTAGCTGTCCCCCAGCTCAGGCGTACGAGAACTCCAGGTCGGTGTAGCTCAATTTGTGGTCGAGGTAGCACTTTCCAGGAGACATGCCCCGAGTGACGGTGGGCCGCACCAGGCAGCTATTTCTGTACCCATCGCTCCCATGGTCTTCCGATATAGAAGAGGCCAGTGGGTCATGCAATCGGTGCTCTTCTGAAAATCACAGTCGGGGTCTATTGGGGTGTGGAACTGTATGTACACGTCGTTGATTTCCCACTTGTTGGTATTCTCATTCTCGTTCCATCGCAACCGCACTGCTTCGCCAATAGCCGCTGCCAGTGTCTGGTTCACGTGGCTTGGGTATGTCTTGGCGGCTGCGCTCCGCCGTGTCCCGTCTTCGTCCCGTCCCAGCAGTGGTGGGTGTGCGCCATGCCCCTGCTTGCATCCGCATCTGTTGGGTGTTGCAACTATTCGCGCTGTGAGGCCTGGTACTCCGACCACGAGCAAGCTGGTTGGTTTCCGAGACATTTGGCCCATCATGCAGTGGTCGAAGGGCACGAGCGGTACGACAGGTCGTTGTAGAAGGTGAAGTACGTAGTTCTGGTAGTTGGCAGTAGCCAGCTGCTCGTGGAAGTAACATGGGTGTCCTCAGCAATTGGTTGCCCAGGTCAGCAATTGGTTGCCCAGGTCGATCTGGTTGCTTTCGTGGTCGGTCACGTAGTTGAGCCCCATATGGTTGTTCTCTGCTACGTACTAGTCGTGGTTGTCTGTGAGCGTCAAGTAGTTCCCTTGTCCTTGCTTCGCTCGATGTCTCACAAGTTGGGCCCGCTATTAGTGATCCAACTTTTCTGTCGTAAACTTGTTGGATCAAGAAGGCTACGGTGTCCCAATTGATGATGTCGCCTTCGGTGGCGTGGTTAGTGATGTCGATGGAGAGCACACGCGTCTGCGTGCTCTCTGGTGGAAGTACTCCATCTATTATTGTAAGTCTCCCTCTCGTCGCTTCCCACTGTAGAGTTGCAGGGTGAAGCGTATCGGTCTCCCTGCGTTTGTGGGATGGTATGGTTCTCGGCCGCGGGGCCGACATCGGTCTCGACTGTTGGTTTCTGTCGTGTGTATCCTCTTTGTCCTTGGCAAACCTTTGGGACGATGTCGGTCTTGTAGCTCAGCAGGTGGGCGTAGTCGGGTGGCTTTCCCTCCTTGATGCTGGTGCGCTGTGTTTCCAAGATGTCCTGTCGGTTCTTCTCCGTTAGGTCGTCGTCTAATTGAGGAATGGCCTCCATCCATTGTATCGCGCATGATGGTGTTGCGTGGACATGTTTCACCAGTCGAGCGTAGGTATGGTATTGCCCACTGCATGTCGGGCATATCGTGCCTTGTGCCCACCTGGTTGGGTGGGTCCCACTTTGTTGATGCTTGCCGAGGTTCGCGTAGTATGCGATCTTCTCGATTGAGGTGGTTCCGCACTGGTAGCACGTCAGGTTTTACTTGGGTGGTGGTGGAGGCATTGTCGGTTTCGGCGGCATGGTTTCCATGTTCTTGTACGGCTCGAGCTCGTTGTGTTATCGTTCCTGGGTAGCGCGGTTTTGTTGCCGTTGTGGGTGCCAATGTGTGGCCTTCTTGCCCGTGGCCCGAAATCGTGCAGGTGTCTCTCGGACAGCGCGCACAATTTCGGGTAGGTCCAGTGTGGCTGCGTGTTGCTCCTCTTGGCTGAGGTTGTCATAAACCATTCAAGGTCCTGTCCGATCTTCGCTGTCCAGCTCGTAGTGTGCATTGCATCTTTATCAAGTAGCCGTAGAAGGGCGGTGAGACCGTGAAG